>SMGT01004174.1:88774-113029 GCA_004794575.1 Lanistes nyassanus | reverse complement strand
CCCTTCCCTACCCTTTCCTACCCACCTGGCGATTGGCTGCCCCTCTTTTTAACCCTTCTTACTCACTGTCCCTTAGTCATTTTCCTGCTGTCCAGCCTATGCGCCACATCTACTGAAGCTAAGTCTTTTTCTTCTGTTTTCGTTGTTGTCGTTTTTTCGTCGTTTTTGTGTCACCCCGATGAAGGGGTAGTGCCCCGAAACATGTAGATTGTCTTTGTCATGTCTTAGCTTGGTCCAGTTCCCTTGTTTTAAATTTAAGTAAAAGTAACATTTAAAATGCCCTCTTTTAATTACAGATGTGCACACACAAAAGTGAACATGCATGCACATGCACAGATAGAAACATTTTAAAATTAATATTGACTTATAACAATACCCTGCACAGTTGAACAGTATGTCCACTCTGTCCAGTGATGCAGCAAATGAATTCACTGCCTCCGTGTTCAGAACATCAAGCACACGTGTCTCAATGCCTGCACAAATTACAGCAACAGCAACACATCAAAGTCTGTACACATTACTGCAAAAGCAACACAAAAAGTATTTTACAGTATCATATACTGTTACTGCTACTGTATTAACAATGTAAGGTCTTCAAAATAGTAAAATTATAAAAATGACAGCAGCAAGCGCTAGGAAATCTGGGTGAGTGAAAGTTTGGTGTCAGAACATTCCCATGACTGGCAGTCTGTCACACTCCCTCTTGTAAAATCTCTCATGCAAGTGACAAACATATTCACACATGTGCATACACACATAGATATATGCTCTGTTTCACAAAAATTTGGACATCAAATATTAGATGCAATTCAGGGATAAAATCTATTTCCATATCTCACCAGAGATCTCTTCTAGCTCCTTTAGTTTCTCAGCATTTACATCTGTGGCAATAACTCGTGCACCTTCCTTAGCTGCAAGCTGAAGAAGTAATTTTGGGGGTAAAATAACTTCTTCCATATATGCCTAAAAATTTTTTTATTGGACTGAAGCCATTTCTGGCGTTATATCTTTTAAAAAAACAGAATGATTTTACTGTTCAAAACTACAAGATGCAGCTACAATAGCTACCCTCCCTGCCTCCACAAAGCAGAAGCATTTAACTTAGAGTTACTTAGAGTTAACTTTTGATTGTGAATATTCTGGAATCTTTTCGTTAGCTCTCCCCTCAAAAGGTAGACCGACCACACCAGCTGTTAAAAATTAAACTGAATTCAGTCACAACTTTTTTGTTTAATTCACTGAAGATAACGGCCCCCTCCCCCCAAAAAACATGGTTCACATACTAACACTATGCACTGACTTGTGTCATATATGCCCGATGTTTTTAAGGATACGCCCACACCATTCACTGCCAGTACAAATCGTCTAAATGATGGTGATGACTGGTATAGGATGACAATGACAATAAAATATAATGCATAAAATAATCTAATAATGTTTGTGCACATTAGGCACAAGACTCTATTGACATACCACTGCAACTGCTCTGCCGATTCCCTGTGCGGCCGCAGACAGAACAAAAACCTTTCCGTCCAGTCTTCCCATCTTTCGTGACAACTTCAGGTTCAGGACTTTCTACGTTCAGGTGGGCCTGTGATATTCGAGATAATTAAATGTTTATGAGTTTGCACAAGTAAGGCAACTATAATTTTTTCTGCTTCTCCCCTACCTTAACCGCTTCTCAGTGATCATGTCTCCTCCAGAGTTTTTTGTGCTAATGCACTGTTTACGGTAAGTACCACTGTTTGGACTTTGCGCATCAAGGGAGACAATCGGTAAGCTGCTCGACAGCAGCAAGTTTTCGAAACAATTAGAGCGAACACGATAGAAAAGAATGTTGCTTTGCAAAATCTGGAAGAAGCTATGCGAATAGTTTTATTTTTCACAAAAGACAATGTTTTGACAAAAGAATCCTCCCAACATTGCACTACCACTCGCTTAACTGCGGCGTGCAAGTGGATTTTCGCCGCCATTGTCAACACTCGCGTCAAACCCAACTTTATGAAACCGGAAGTTGGTGGGAAGCCGGGTGGACGAAATGGCAGACGAACATGACTGCCGAGTGTTGTCGATTCAGAGTTCTGTGGTGTATGGCTACGTTGGAAATAAAAGTGCCACTTTTCCACTGCAGGTATCATAGTAATCAGATATAAACCCCAAACCATCTTCTCAGTCTGAAAAAGATGCACTTAACAACGTACTGACTGAAGGACAAACGTTTCGCCCCAAGGCCAATGCCTGATCGCCCCATGCCTCACCAGTCACCACGCCGAAAATCTGTCCCATCGCCCCAAGATCATACCACGATCAGCCCAAACATAAGTATCCCAAGATAAAGTCGTACTTTCTGCAAACAAATACCAGTTCGTTCTAGCTCATTATTTTGGTGTTCTTGCGACATGCTGAAAACACGTCTCGCAAAAATCAGTTGTCATGGATTCGGTCCTACGAAAGTCCGCACAGACACGATTCGATGTCGATATATATATATTTTTTTAAAGGGAGAATATAATACTAACTTGCACTTTTATAAGGACTGAATGCTTACTAATACTATATCCGAAATTTACACTTCGTAAGCTACGCAAAATAGAAGCCGGATGTCCCAAATCAAATGTATCTGCGCGCACTTTCGTAAGACCGCATCTGTACACATTTTTGCGATGCGAGTGGAAAACGTTTTAAAAAAACGTGTTTTCAGCATGTTGCAAAAATAATAATAATTAGAACAAAGTGGTATTTGTAAATACTAAATATACAACTGTATTGGGGCACACAGGGCCATAGGCTTGAGGCGATCGTGAAATGATCTTGGAGCGATGGAATTTTGGATTTTTGAGGCGGTGAAGCAGGGGCAATCAGGCATTGGTTAGGGCGAAACGTACAGTACCCTATGCCTGTATCAGTGTTACCACAATCAGTGGATGCTGTTGGCAGTTCAAAAATGTAAAATTCTTGCCTATCTTTTCTAATGGTTAGGTGCTGTTTAATGAATAAGAAAGTGTTGGGTTTTCTTGGTATCACCCAGGTATGTGATAAGTGCCTGGGTTATACAGCTGTTCATATATCATGGTTATGGTAGAACTAGTAACTAACGCTATAAGAACTAGCAGCAACAAGCTTTCAAATAAAGCAAATTAAATTAAGCCACAGATGATATGTCATGCTCCAGAGAGGTCGACATCAGTTTTGTAACAGCTGTCAAGATTGCAAGTTGTGCATCGTGAACATGCTTATAACACAAACAGTTTAACAGGATAGTGAGATCATGCAGCATTAACATTTCATAGCAAATTTTGTGTGATTTGGCATTGAAGTATATCAGGATGTTCTCTTTTTCCACTTAGGACTGATTTTACTTGCATCTTATCATACACAGTAAAAGTGCTTCATTAGTTTTGTGCAGACTTCATCTCAGATTCTCAACCATTAAAGTTACAACAATTTCAAAGTAAAAAGAGGTCAGGGTCACCTATATATGATTGACAGCGTGTGTGTGTGTGTTGTTTGTTACTCCAGATAAGAATGTCATAAGATCAGCTCCTTTTGTCTTTATTTGTTGTTGCATAAAATTTATTGCTTCAGTGTTTACATAATTTGTAGTATGTATACAAACATAATATAGGACTTGCCATTTACATCTGTAAAGTGAGTGACTATAAGAGTATAATCCAGCCCTGTACAGTGAGACAGCATTTTCTTTTTGGCTGGGCATGACTACGATTTTGTTGCCAGCTTAATGAGCTTCTCCTAAAATGAATTTGTTAGTGAACTGTACTTGCTTTGTATTCACACACACACACACATATGCACGCACATGCACACACACACCGGAGAAAATCTGAACGTGTCCATGTAATACAGGGAATAACTGATGCAGTTAAAAATGGAGAACGCTATGTGTGGTGGCTGGGCTTGTAAAACTCACAGACATCATGAATTTGATAAAGATATTACACCAAAAGTTCTGTCAGTTGACAAATCTGTGGTCTGGGGAAATGCTGGGAATGAAAATACCAGATTTCCTTTGCAGGTTAGCAAGAGTATTACTATTTTTGTCATAAAATCTAATAACAGGACAATGTAGGGTCATATTTAAAGTGGGATACATGTATGTAGTACTTGATATCCATGCTTAGGTAGGTGGGTAGGATTTTACACACTGGGGTTGTAATTACATTCACAGTCTATTCCACATGAAAAATTGTGCATCAAATATACAAGGTGAACAGGCTTTATTGCAGCTCTTGCCATGGGTGGTTATAACCCAGCCTAGATTTAGCAAATATATGAGCAGACACACTTGTAATATTAAATATAATTCAAAATGCATATCTGTCAGCTTGTGGATTGAGTCATATAGACTACTTAATATTTTAAGAGTAATATGCAAGAGATTATAGCCACATATACAAGCAGTGGATACTTACAGAAGCATTTGCACTGTATTTTATGTAGTTTCCATGAATTCTAAACATATATGGCAGTAGTGGAGCAAGAGTAGTAATTTATAGGTTTATTTCTGAAGTCTCAGATATTTTGGGGTTGGGGGTGGGAGAAGGTGGGAGGTATTTGCCACCAACTTATACCATGGCATGGGAAGGATGTGGCCCTATCACTATGCTGTATGCTGAAACATCACTCCAGCATAAAAATCTCTTGGATTCAGTACACGACTCAGGTGTTTTAAATTTAAAACAAGGGAACTTGACCAAGCTAGAAAAGGACAAAGATGAAGACAATCTACATGTTTCGGAGCACTACCCCTTCATCAGGACGATACAAAAAACGATGAAAAAAACGAAAAAGAAAAAGACTTAGCTGCAATAGATGTGGCGTGTGGGCTGCATGGTAGGAGAATGACTTCTCCCCCCCCCCCCCCCACACACACATTTTCTTTTTCTTTTTCGGTTTTTCGTCATTTTTGTGTTGTCCTGATGAAGGGGTAGTGCCCCGAAACATGTAGATTGTCTACATCTTTGTCCTTTTCTAGCTTGGTACAGTTCCCTTGTTTTACATTTAATTTGGGCTTATCCTCCAAGCGCCAGTCACTTGTTTTTCTTTTATATCTCAGGTGCTGCAGTAAATGAGGTATTTGGGTCCCCATTAGAGTGGAGCTAATCATAAACCCTTCATTTACACTCAATGATCTGTCTCATTTCTTAGGTTCTTGGATTTGATGTCAGCACAATCAACTCAGTACAGTTTTCAAATCACACAGGTACGTAATCCGATATAACGGGAGTTGTTAAATCAGTTGCAGTGCTCAAATTGCTCAGGGAAAATGCTGTCTAATACATTTGTCTGTTTATATAAAATCTGATAACATACTTGATGTAATTTCACTTTATCTTGTATTTGTAGCCCCTCTTGCAAGTTGCAGACTAGGTGGACAGAACCAGTGACGTAGAAACCTTAATAAGAGTCGTTGAGCAAACAGGAAGAAACCATCCTTCAGAGTTTTCTTAGCTGTGAACAGAAACGAGTGGGTATGAATAATGATGGTGCATGCTGTCCTCCAGATGTAAAGTCAGTGAGACAGCCCTTCCTCCAGTATTTTGCTTTCCACCTTTGTTTTCTTGACTTGCACCTTCTGCTGAGTTTGGCATTCTCTAGGAAATCACATGCCACACCCATTCAGCCATGCCATCTGTTCTTGCCCTCAGTCAACAGAGATTCCAGTGCACCCTTGAGAAAGCCTGGATGGCTTATGATAAGACATTAAGTGGTCACTCAGTGACTCTGCTGTACACCTTCATGTCTCTGGACCTTTTCCTGTCTGCACATCCCTTATCATTGCTTGACTTTTTTGCCAGCCGTATCAACAAGAGCTTAGTCCAGCAGTGTATTTACTAACTGAACCAGTGACACAATTTTATGTAAATGGCTTGTTTTGTAAATAGTAGGTTTGGTCAGCATTGTTTAGGTGAAATATCCAGTGAAGAGTCTTGTCTCCAAGGCTGGTTTTTCTTGCTATTTCCTTATATTGACTGACATGATATTTGTGATTGAATGAACATCGATCTTACTTCCACGAACCAACAGGGTACGGCAAGTGGAAAGGTCAAGTCCTAAATGCTGACGATGTGTCTGCTCTGTTTGAAGGACTGCGCATAAACAACCTGCTTCGCTTCTCACATGTATTGACAGGTGAGTGACAAAGTGAACGGTGTTGAATATTTGTGCTGCATGGTTTCGCATGTCAAGTAGCATTTAATCTTGCAGATGTTTTAAGCAATTTTGTTTCATTTCCTACTTTTAAACTGCACCATTGTTAGGTGTTACATGCATTTAATTGGTGGTTAAAAACAATTTACGATGGTATGAATTCACACACATAGCATTACATATTATTATGAAAGAAAGTGGAAAGTGTTTTCTGTTTCTTTTCTACATTCTAACCAAGATGTACATTCTTTGCACGCGTTTGGCTAGAGGTTGTGGTGTGTGCAGGTTATATAGGGTCAGAGTCATTCTTAGAGAAAGTAGGGGAAGCCATTGTGGAGATGAGAAAATCAAACCCAGAACTTGTGTATGGTAAGTATAAATCATATTGTTACCATCTTGTGTGGCTGGTGTATAGGTTAATAAGGTATGAATGTTATTTTTACATCTTAGCATCTGTTGTGTGCATGTGTGTGCACTTGCATGCATATGTGGATCTGCATACACCCATGTGTCATACATCAAGGAATACATTTACAGGTCATTCATGTGTGAGAGCATGTTTATGTGTAGACCACAGTTAAGGTGTCCGCTTCTGAGGCAGGAGGTCAGTGGTTTGCACCTGGCTGAATTATATCTAAGACTTAGAAATTGGCAATCTAGTAGCTGCCCTGGATATAGCTGCCTGGGAACAGTACTAGGACTGGTTGACCTGATGTCAGGATAATGTGCCTGAGTGGGACTGAAACCTATGCTGTGACAGCAGTCCCAGTGTGGCAGCACACCAGCTTTTGTAAGCAAAACTGTCCTGATATGGACTTTGTTTGCAATGGGACCAAACCCCCACCTAAAAACCTGCTGCTTACTTACCGACCGATCTACCCTACTACCTATCCACCTGCCTACCTTTCTACTTATCTACCTGTCTACCTGTATGTGTTCGCAAAGACAGTGTCAGTCTCACATGTGAATGTGATGTAAAGCTTCTGTTTGACTGACTGTGAAAGGATGTGTTTATTCAAAGACTTACTTAGTTTTGAACATTATTTATTAAGGGAATTAAGAAATGTGTTTGTGTGTGTGTGTGTGTGTTTACACTGAATAATCTGATGTTGATTAATTTGTTTATTTGTAACAGATATTTTATATTCTGATATTTGATGTGTGTTTGTGTGTGTGTGTGTGTTTAGACTGAATAATCTGATATTTATTTGTTTGTTTATTTGTAACAGATATTTTATATTCTGGTATTTGATGTTGCTCTGTGTGTGTGTGTGTTTACACTGAATAATCTGATGTTTATAAGTTTATTTATTTGTAACAGATATTTTATATTCTGGTATTTGATGTTGCTCTGTGTGTGTGTTTGTTTACACTGAACAATCTGATATTTATAAGTGTATTTATTTGTAACAGATATCTTATATTCTGGTATTTGATATTTCTGTGTGTGTGTGTGTGTGTGTTTACACTGAATAATCTGATGTTTATAAGTTTGTTTATTTATTTGTAACAGATATTTTATATTCTGGTATTTGATGTTGCTCTGTGTGTGTGTGTGTTTACACTGAACAATCTGATATTTATAAGTGTATTTATTTGTAACAGATATCTTATATTCTGGTATTTGATATTTCTGTGTGTGTGTGTGTTTACACTGAATAATCTGATGTTTATAAGTTTGTTTATTTATTTGTAACAGATATTTTATATTCTGGTATTTGATGTTGCTCTGTGTGTGTGTGTGTGTGTTTACACTGAACAATCTGATATTTATAAGTGTATTTATTTGTAACAGATATCTTATATTCTGGTATTTGATATTTCTGTGTGTGTGTGTGTTTACACTGAATAATCTGATGTTAATGGTTTATTTATTTGTAACAGATATTTTGTATTCTGGTATTTGATGTTTCTCTGTGTGTATGTGTGTGTGTGTGTGTTTACACTGAATAATCTGATGTTTATTTATTTATTTGTAACAGATATTTTATATTCTGCTATTTGATGTTTCTGTGTGTGTATGTGTGTTTACACTGAATATTCTGATGTTTATTAGTTTATTTATTTGTAACAGATATTTTATATTCTGGTATTTGATGTTTCTGTATGTGTTTACACTGAATAATCTGATGTTTATTAGTTTATTTATTTGTAACAGATATTTTATATTCTGGTATTTGAACTATTGCTTCTACCCCTTCCCCGTTGCACCCCCACCCCTTCCCCTCGGCTTTGTTAGTTTTGTGGGTTTCTTGAAATACACAGTGTGTGTATTTTGTTAGTACTGTTGATGAAAACTTGTGATGATATCTCAGTTTGACATTTTTAATGTATGCTTTATTACAGTCTGTGATCCAGTGATGGGGGACAATGGCAAATTGGTGAGAACACAATCTCACACTGTTGTGGATGCTATTCCTTGAAATTGGAAATGTTATATAAGTGTGTATATATGTATGATGCTCCTGTTATTACTCTGTCAACTTTGGTTTTTATGCAATCAGCTGAAGTCACTTTTAATTTTCCTTTCTAGTAATTGACAAAATTACACAGAGTTTGAGTCTAAAATACTTGCACATATGTACATGAAAATATTCCATTATTACAGAATAGTTAACACTTTAGAGTTTGAAAGAATCCTAAGGGGTTGTAAATATGGTAAGACAATGCAGATGGATAATATAAATTCATGGAAAATGGGGTCAGCAGATTTCTCTAAGCACAATAAAAACATATCTCAGTCTTCCCACCAAGATAGCTGTAAACAGTCTCTCTCTCTTTCTCTCTCTTTTAATAGTATGTGAGGAAAGAGCTGATTCCAGTGTACCGTGACAAAATTGTCACCCTGGCAGACATCATAACACCAAACCAGTTCGAGCTGGAGTGAGTATTTTGAATTGACTTAATGAATTCGGTATTTTTTAATTCAGCATGTTGTAATGCTTGTTCTGGTTCTTCATAAGACATCTGGTATGATGGTGCTTGGTTGGTCAATTTTAAAGGTGTTTCCACCTAGCAGTAATTTTTTTAAAAAGTAGAGGTTGGGGAGGGGAAAGGGAGAAAGCATATAAATAATTGGAGAGAAACCCTGTCATGCAGCATTGGCTTAGACACTACCTCCGAAGATAAATTTCTTGCCACTGAAAAAGACCACAATCAAAGATGAATGATGTGTAACGTATTTTCACAATAAAGATTTATTGCACATTTTATGTAGTATTCTTTTTCAGAAACCAGTTTTGAAAATACACATTTTACCTTTGCCTGTTGGACCCATATTTCTTCATTCATTTTGTTGTTGTTTTTTTATAGTTTTTAGTTTGTTTTTTAGTTGCTTTGAAGCATTGAGTAAGGTAATAATTCTTGCCCTTGAATGTTGCACAAGAATATGGTGGAGAAACCTTGCTACTTGAAGTGGTCAATCATCAGAAAGCATTTTGATGTTTTTCATGTTGTTTAACCATGGTAGATAAAAGATAAACAAAACACTGAAATTTGAACTTAAATTGTCACAAGACAGTCATCACATAGCAACTTGTAGCTGTAGATGTCATGTAGCAGGAGCATGTTAAGGTTTAGAAGATAAACGCTGGAGTTTTGATCTTAAATTGTGCCACAAGAGCATTCATTTCAAACTTTGCTATCAGGATCCTAACAGACTGTAAAGTAAGTACAGAAGAGGAGGCTTTTGCAGCCATTAACAAGCTCCATGAAAAAGGAGTCAAGACTGTTGTGTTAAGTAGCAGTGACCTGGGCTCCAGTGATATTCTTGTCTGTCTGGCCAGTACTGCAGTCAGTGAGTACATTTTGTGTACATGTGTTTGCGTATATGTCTAGTTGGGGGGATGGGCTTATGCATATGGTGTCTTGTGTGTGCATGTATGTGTACATGCTTGTGTGTGTATGGGGGTTTGCATGTGTGTGAGTGGGTGTGTGGGAATCTGTGTACATGTATGTACACATAGTGACTGAGACAGTAGAAGATATTTGGAAATGAAGAGTTGGGGCAAGGGGCATAAAAAAGACTTGAAAGACCGGACACAACATGTGTTGTTGTAAATAACTCCAAAAGTTCTATCGGCACACTGCTGATCGTTGTAAAAAGTTTTCCTTTGGAAATAAAATGTCAACAAACCACACTGTCCTCTTGTGTGTCCGCCCTGTCAATTTTTTTTTCTTTTTAGGTATATTGTCTGTTTAAGTTCCTTTTCATGCATTAGTAGATGTTTGCTCTTGTGTAGTGATGTCATGCTCACATGTACTCGTCCATGCACATGCTCATATTGGATTTTGTGTTTAGACAATGTAGGGATTGTTTAATTTCTCGACCAGGTACAGTTTAAATCTTCTTGCCTTGCAGATGGTTATAGGCAGCAGTACCGCCTAGAAATGCCTCACATCGACGCCACATTTGTTGGTACTGGAGACTTGTTTGCTGCTCTGCTGCTTGCATGGATGCACAAAGACGCCAATCTCCAGGTGCATGGATACGTGGCTTGTACATATGTACATGTATCCACCAATGCATGTGTGTATGAAAATGCATGTGTGTATGAAAATCTATGTGTGTACACAGGCACTTATGCATGAGTGTGTGTGCATGCTCATGCATCTTTTTGAAGATGCAGAATAAATGACTGCTGAAAATGAGGAGTGTGTATTTGCATCCTATATTTACATATGTTTACATTCCCTTTGCGTGTGTGCATGTTATTGCATTGACAGGCCGTGTTAGTTATAATCCTATAATTCTTTTCTTGGTTTGCAGAAAGCCCTGGAAAAGACCACAGCAACCCTTCAGGCGGTGATAAAGAGGACACTGGCTTATGCTACCAGTAAGAATTAACTCTTCGAACTCGCTGGGTCAGATTGAAGAAAATCCCTTGAAATCTGATAGAATTTGCCATGTTCTGATTGAAGAAAATCTCTTGAAGTCTGGCATGTTTAAAAAATACTGCTTGTAGACTACCTTACTTTCATTAATAAACTTTATATATTTGGGAAGATCAGTTCTTGGTCATCAAAATGCTTGCAATTTTATTTTAGAAAATATTAAATAGGACTTACTGTTTGGTCTCAAAGGTAGTCACCATTTTCACAAAATAAAAAATGTGTAACGATATCCATACATCACTGTGCACTACACAATGTAAATAAATCCCATAATCAGGCACATTAAATTTTGAATATTTTGGTGAATGCTTCCACTGTGAAATATTTATGTAACAGTCATTTTCTTGTGACCCCGCTTCTAAAACTAAAGGCGCGTCTTCACTACCCACCGCACCATTTCGAATGGTGTACACATACCTGGTGGTCTGTTCACTAACATCTTTGGAGAGCCAAAACTAACTTTTAAAACTAATTCAAGCAGTGCAGGGGATACAACCGATGATGGAACTTTCCAATGATACAAATATTACTTCCCTTGTGCTGTTTAGTATGCTAGTAGAATTATTTTAAATTGTCTCATAGCTGTTGATATGCAACCATGTCATCTCGTGACAGTCGATATATATCTGACCCCGTGAGTTCAAAGAGTGAATGTTAACTTTGAATGTTGCGACAGAAAAAATATAGCATCATTCCACATTAATCACCACAGATGCTATTTTTAGGACTGTTGAGATTAACCCAAGTCGGATGCATTGGCTACATTGTGTTCACAGAATAGGGTAGGCTGTTCATTTGTGCATGAATGTATATTTATTTGTGTGTGCAGAAGTTGCAGGAGAAGGGGAAAAACCCTCACCTGACCAGATGGAGCTGCGACTCGTGCAGAGCAAGGTTGACATTGAAAACCCACAGATTTCTATCAGAACACAAGATGTACCACTTAGCATTGCCACACCCAATATAAACCACCAGCCTAATTAATTATAAGTGTTAAAAATCAATAATAATAGTTTCATCTCTTCCAGTCATTGTCATGCAGTGTGATCTATTCGTTTTCTGCAATGCAGAAAATAAGTTTAGGACATACAAGATATCTTACAGATGTAAATTTTCAAAATATAGAGAATGGAATTTTTTGTTGTTTTTAGAGCCAGGGTTGGATTGCATGAGCGTTCTTATCTCCACTTCTGGTCGAAAGGCCAATTCTCCCTGTGTATTTTATGTGCACCTTTATGAATGAACAGGAGATATGAACGGTCATGCAAACCAGCCCTGGATCAAAAGTGATTCTTGATGAGGTGTTTTGAATTGGTGGATGCCACATGCAGTGAAAATGTAGTCCCTGGTTATAGGCTTGTTCAGTTAATGACAGTCCATGTTTTCTGCAGATGTATATAGCAGACATCATAGTCATCAGAAACACAGCATTTGTAATTTCATATGAGCCATTTAAAAATTCACATTTCTGTAGGAGAACTGCACAACAAAGCGAAAAAAAAGAGAGAGAGGAAGAACATTTAAGTAATCATCACAGGAGGAGAGAAGTGAAAATATTTTATGTTGAACTTGGCCGCATATTAAGGCGGTGGCTGCTATATTTGTGCAGCTTTGCAGTGTAGTATGTGTGGGCACACATCCGCTTGTGCAAGCATATGTGTGTGCATGTAGATATATGCACACACATATCTGCTGAAAGAAAGATTTAATCCTCACCACAGAGACATTATGAAATATGAGATATTGTTAGACCCCATTCCCCATTTCCTTGTGACACCCGTTGAGAGGACCAGCTGTTTGCTGTGATAAAACCATTGGTTGTTGATTCCAAAAACACACACAAAACATTATTTTAGATACTTTTTAACATAATTTTTGAATTTAATGGTGCATATAACAAGTCGTGGACCTCAGTGTGTACGTGTGTGTATAGGGTGAGCACTAGGTTAAGCTCAGTGTGTGTGTGTACATGATTTAATGTGATTGACTGTTTCCAGAAACTAAAGTTTGAAACAGATTTGTGAAGAACAATTAAACATCTTACAACATATTCAGATTTTGCTGCTGACATTTGAATGAGTGTATTTCTGTGCATGCAATTATGACTGTGCCTGTACTAGATGAGAGTAGATTTTTTAAAAATGCATGTGGATACAGACATACCTTTTTGTATTTTTGTTGCCAGGAAACTGTGGTAGGACTTTAGACATTTTCAGGTGATTAGTAAATCCACAGGCCTTTCTTGCTTTAGGAAAATTGAAGTAATGTGTTGGAGCCTTTTACAAAGTACCAGACAGGAATTAACGTTCTTGAAAAGCTGTTCTGATGCTGATCTTTCATGATGGCGACAAAACACTATCTGTTTTTGCAGTAATGCATCAAAGTGTGCCATCTGTCTTGATAGTGACCCAAGGACAGAATTTTTACTGTCCAAAAGGCATCTTTTCTGCCAAGTCTTTATGAAAGCTACATCGTGGTGAAGAGAATGGTGAGAAATATTCTTATAATGATATATGCCTAGGCATCGGTAGATACAGTTGAGCTATATACATACATGATACATATTCATAATTGGAAAGTCTCTAAGTGAGCTCGTTTCTAAGAATTTGGTTTGACACGCCATGAAAACACAAAAAGCAAACAAATGAGTGATCAAAATGCTTTATTGTAAAAGCATTACATCACCAACTGATGGAAAATCATTTTGATGTGCTGTCTTGTGAAATCTAGACTTGCATGGACTTGATACGGAGACTTGGGGCAAGAACAGGTTAGCTTGGGTTCATGTATCTGTAAGGCAGCTATGACAGTGGGTAAAGTTCTCACAACATTCCACAGCATTTCCACATTATTTTTTTATCCATTAATGATTGTTACATTTTTGTGCAGCTAAAGGACTGTTACAAATGTGCTCATGTTTTGCATGTGGAAGTTAAGTTATTGTGCAGACCTTAATGTGTAAAGGCTTTTTAATTCATGTAATAGGTGTACTTCAGAAAACATGGGTCACATTTAGGGCAAAATTTACAGTATGCAGGTAGATGATGGGCATCACATTATTTTCAATAGAAGTTTGTAAATGCACATCAGTATTCGTAGTTTGATTTTGTCATGCTGTGATAAACTTTAGACATGTTTGGCTTAGCAAGTGAACATTTGGTGCTTGAGAAACATTCTGCACATGGTGTTCGGAATGTTTTTTTTTTTTTAAAAGCAAACAGCAATACTCAGAATTGTATACACCTTGTTCGACAACATCAGTTGAGTTTAACCATGCCAGGAGATATTCAAAAAGGTTTTGAACAGTCTTTTTCCCACCACCAGGAGAATAAATATTGAATGGAATGATTTGCCAGTATTATAAAATTGAATACCAACAACATTCAATGAAACTAGGTGGAGATAAGAAAATTTGGACATAATGACTTTCATACATTTTCACTCACAGAATGGCAAATAATCTAAAATCTGTTAAACTATGGAAATCTTTTTTTAAGTGAAATGAGTTGACACATTGGCTTGTGTGAGCTGACTATTGTGGATACATCTAGAATTTTTCTCCACATCCTGTCACATGCTCTTGTGTTTACACTTATAAAGGTGGCATTTGGCAGAAAGGATCACTTGCATGACAAGGGTAGATATAATGCCAAGCACAAAGGAACATTAAAACATTTGCGCAATCAAAAAGTCAAAATTTAATGATGCTTCTGGAACAAGCTTCAGAAAAATGTTATCTGTCCAGTTAAAATATTTCACAGGCACTATATACGAATATTGAAAAGAATGGAGAGGACAATTTTTTTCTTAAAACAAAATAAATAAAAAGAAAATTTAGCGTAGCACAACCACACCTTTCAGAATTTCTGAGTGTCACAGTTGCAAGTCTTTCAGTCAAGGCATATGTCCACAATGACTAGATCAAATATTTCTGGTTATCAAAAGTTTGTATTGCAGTCTTCACAAGTCGTCCTAGAGAAAGTATACACTATAAATACGAAGTTGCGCGACTATAGGACTTAGTTACTGGCTAAGAAGGAAGGCAGCCTAGTGTGCTGGGTCCAGGAGTCTATAGCAGCTCAGAAATAAACATGCACACTACGCTGATCGCGTTTAGAAACGCGGTGGTTGAAGATCTAATCCAGCTGTGTGCGACTGAGAGTGCAAGAAATATTTCATCTCACTACTAAATCATCCCAACACTGCCCCCCGATCTCCCTCGCACATCCTTTACCAATTGAGACAGTTACAAAACAATGACATTGCAGGGCTTACATAACTTGACTATGTACACTCAAACCCAAAGGAAACGCAAACTGACACACGGGCAAGGAGTAGCAAAATTTCATGCATTAGGGTACAATGACGTTCCTGGCGCGCTAAAATCGGGTAGAGGTTGATCGTTCGTGCATCGTGAACAAAAGCAGCAAGACTAGAACTTTCTTTGGGAACAGAGGCAACCACCCACTAGCAATAAAATCCTATGCTCGTACGCTCCCAGACAGACCACCTGTCACCAGCAGAAGAATGTGAAGACCGAACCCTACAGATCTGGAAAGAGGCATCGGACGACTGCAGGTTGGAAACCGCCCAAGCGTCGTCGCACATGCACTGGGTGTGACACTTTCTGTCGTTGTGGGCTCGCTTTCAAGCCACTGGCCGCACTCGGGATGGGGTCAGAAGCGGACGACCTCGTGTCACGACTACAGGACAGGCAGATCTACCGCGACCACCTGCTCCAACCGTCCATCCCTGCCGCATAGACGGCCCGAGCCACTGTCGGGAGCCATGGAGCGGCCATCAGCCAGCAGACAACGCATCACCAGGTGTCTGAGTCAACGCTGACTGCACGACATCGGCAGCAGAGAACGCAGTGGGCCCAGCAGCACCGGAACTGGACATGGCGGCGATGGCGAGATCGACATCTCCGATGAAAGTCGCTTTTGCATCAGCCACGCCGACGGCCGCATCAGAGTATGGAGGGGGCGGAACGGGAGGTACGCCAACAGCAGCAGCCTGCAGCACGACAGTTAGGGAGGCCCAGGATCATGATTTGTGGTGGTTCTGGCCTCAACCGACTTCTGGGCTGCTGTGCAGGACGAGGAAACGGCGTGACAGCACAAGGTTATGTGGACCAGGTGCTGAGGCCACAGGTCGTGCCATACTTCCAGCAGCACGGCAACCTCACCTTTCAACACGACAATGCCCACACCCACAAACACACACGGCAAGGCTCACCACGGCCTTCCTGCAGCAGAACAACGTTCAGGTGATGCCATGGCCCTCCATGAGCCCACACCTCAACCCAATCGAGCACCTATGGGACCCTCTGCAGAAAGAAACACTGTCCAGCCGAGGCCGACAACAACAGCTCGCCAGCTGGAGTAGGCCTTCAGGCAGGTCTGCGCAAACATGCCTATGGTGGTGGTGAACCGTCTGGTGCGCTCCATGCCCGCCAGGTGCCAGGCCTTTGTCAAACACCCGTTACTGACTTAGGACTCTGAATTCGGACGTTTGGGACATTGTGAACGCTTTCTCAGCAAGAAAGATGAACACTCAATGTGTAAAGACTCACCGTACTGATTTTCTCGAAAATTGATCGATTAAAACCCTTTTTGAATGAAAGAAAAAAAATTCAAATAAAATCACCAGCTAAAATCACCTTCTTCTGAAACTCCCTCAGTTTGCGTTTCTTTTGGTTTTCAGTATATCAATATATTACATGTAAGCAGTCGTGGTATAAAGGACTAATTCTACCCTAAATGCATTAAAGACTTCATGTAGTTTCGATGGAAAATTTCTCCCCAAGGTTTTAGTCAAAATGTGTGTGTGTGTGTGGTTATGTAGTAGAAAATGTCGAATGAGAAATAATTTGGGCGATCCATTAATAACAAATTTTGGTTAATCACAGACACGACAAACCGTCCTTTAGAGACCCCTTTGCCTGTTCAATGTTGATGGACCATGTTTAACATCGTCAGCAATTATAAGGCTGTATCAAGATGCGAGGAGAAGAGAGTGTGTGTGGGGGGGGGGAGGGGGCAAGCTTTTGAAGGGTGTTGAGAGCAGAGAAATTGGAGGACACGGACTACTCCCCTCAAACTTAAAACAAACAAACAAAAAAATACTACCGTCACCCCTGTACATAGCTGCAGGTGCCACATGAAAGGATAGTGGATGTGCCAGACAAGGGTTCCAAACGCATGTCTACATCAATCCCAAGCACGCCTCACCGATATGCTACATACCGAGCCACAAGGCTTCAGCAACCGACAGTTTACGCCGCTGGGGTGGCTTGCGGCTTGCATCAGCGTTCGTATCTCCTGTTCATGCGTAAGGGTGAACGCAAAATAAACAGCCCCAGCGGGCCGCTTGCGCGCTCTTATGACCAGATGAACAACTGCGAACGCTCATGCACGCCAGCCCAGGTCTGTGGTTGGCTGCAAGGCTACCAAGACCTTGCCTTGCTTGAAAAAGTGGCCACGGATCAGTTACTCTTAACTATTTGTCTCGGCAAGACAGGGTTCCCAAAGATATCAACCTTGTCAGATCTGTGTCACCCTCGAAGGTCGATCGCGTGTAGGCAACAGGCGTCTGGCAAGAGACTTCTGTAGCTATCTCATTCTTACCTATCTGTTTTTCCAGGACACTCTTGTTTGCACTGGCAAACCAATCCCGTGGAAAAAATGTCTATCCCCTATGAAATTTATGGGCATGGAAAAGGGACACCAACAAGGGTGCCCCCCTCCCCTTCACCCTGCTCCCAGTCGTGAAGCAAACAGCGCAGCTCCTTGCCTGACATGTCCTCTGCCCCTCGGACGTTACTCATTTCCTTCTTCTGAATAATGTATAGGCAGCTGCAATTCAACAGCGTACGACGCTTCGTCGAAATGCTTTTTCGGAATCCTTGTATTTTCTGAAGGAGGTAAAGCAAGGCCATTCATTCTTCATCCTGTGAACTCTTCGAAGTCATCTATTTTCAGATTGAGTCCTAATGTGCCGTGTATCATCGAAAAAAAATTTTCTTCGGGAGAAAAATGCTTCGAGATAGATGCTCGACAAAGAAAGCTAGAACTCCAATAACATCAAACGAAATCCATACGAATTTGATTTCCCACGCCAAACACCAGTGTTGGTGATGTTTATTTGCAGCAGTAGGTTACTGCGAGTTAACAGTACTCTCATCGCAAGAAAGGTAGCTTGCTGTATGTAGTTATGTGATTTTTAACCTTAACCTCAACCTTTTGCAGTGGATATCCGCATTTTAAAAAATCGTGCATATTTACACGTCCTGTTTTGATTTAATTAGTATTTTGTTCTAAAAGCAGTCCGATACGCACATATTCTTTGGGCCTTTCTAAAACAAAACATTTGTGGTAAACAGTAACTGCATGTGCCTGCGGTCATGTGATTTTTACGTTCACTTTCAGTATATTTCTTCCGCCAAAATTCGCTTTTGTTTACAACTGCATCGCCTATCTTAAACTTGTTTGTCCTATATTTTGCAACCATTGGCCATGTTATTTTGTGTCTGCAGTCACGCGATATTTTACTTCACCGTTCTGCAATGTTCTGCAACAAAAAATGTTCTTATATAATTGCATCTTGATTGAACACTACAGTATCTTTTGTTGACAGCATTCCATATAGAAACAGCGCTCAAGCCATATAGTAAATAAGAAAGTTTGTGCTTTTGTACATTTATGTAGTCACGTGATCTTTAACCCTTCGTCTTGTTACATCGAAAACGATTTTTCGCATTTATACATATCTCTTGAATAAGATATTTCTTTTCTGCATTTTTGACACACTCTCTCTCTCTATTTCAATTTTAATTGGTTGCATTGAGCGGATCCCAATGTTTTCTTTAGAGGTCACGTGATATTTGACCCCTTATCTAATCTTCTACTAGTTATCCTCATTGATCTTTTTCATGAATACTTGACCCTAAATTCAATCATATTT
This sequence comes from Lanistes nyassanus, assembly GCA_004794575.1. Classification (NCBI taxonomy): domain Eukaryota; kingdom Metazoa; phylum Mollusca; class Gastropoda; order Architaenioglossa; family Ampullariidae; genus Lanistes; species Lanistes nyassanus. The sequence goes on along the minus strand of SMGT01004174.1, from coordinate 94,003 downwards.
TTGAACAGATTAGGTGGGTGTTTGTTGCTTAACGTTCCACCGCAGGACGGTGTTGCTTAGACAAAGTTTACGTGCTGCTACACGTGGGACTGATGGCGCAACACGGGCCTCAGTCCCACCCAGTCACATTATACTGACACCGGGCCAACCAGTCCTAGTACTGTTCCCTGTAATGCCAGGCGTCTGGCAGGGGAACTACTAAATTGACAATTTGTATGGCTTGGCCGGGTTGTGAACCACTGACTCTTGACCACCGAGCCGGTCTGCGGCATATAAATTTTTTTCAAATATCATAAAACAAAATGAGTCACTTCTATATATTTCAGGGCGGAAAACGATAAACGTCGGTATACACATGCGCGGCAGTAAGGATTGGTCCAATGTAACTTGGCCATTTCTAATTGCTGACACAAAGCCATAATTAACGTCCACCTCTCTCTCTGCTGGGGAAGGGGTGGCATGGCCCCTTTCCCCCATAATCCGCTCCTGATATTTCTCAAGACACGGTTCAATATTTCAACAGGCTCTTTACAGTACTCTTATCATTTAATAACACAATACATTTGTAACTTTTGAAAAGCTTTGTACGAGACAATTATTTTAGTTCTTAATATCATCATCCCTTTCTTCATGAGCATCTTTTTATTTCCACCCCGGTAGCGCAGTGGTAAAGCACTTGTCACAAAGAAAAGAAAGGTTCGGGTGTCGTTCACTAGATCTCGGCTTCAGCACACTTTTTTCTCATTAGATGTGACACCAGCTTGGAAGAAGTATAGCTACCTGCTATTCACACCTAGCTATAGAGGCCCAGTCCATTTAAAAAAAAAGTCATCCTTTGCACTCACCGACCTGGTCCCCCCATCCCTGGTCGTACCGGCCAACCTACCTGGCTCATGGACTACGTCACGAACCTCTGATGCCTGCTGATGGGAAGAGATAATACTGGTGTGTCGCAAGATTGTCGCTTAGAAAACGTCTAGACAGCTGCAGGAAAGATCAGGAGCTTTTCCACTGCAATGTGTCGTTGTCATAGTAACAACATCTGTTCGATGGCGAGCTACAGCGGTGATCACGAAGACCGGACGTAGCCGGTGTTGTGAGAATAGTTTCCCGCCATCCGGAGGGTTTCACTGCGCATGCGTGACAGCCTATGCGTGTGTGGATTAGGCAATGCAAAGATAAATAAGGGAAAATTAAGTAAAATAAACCATGCTTTTAAACGTTTGTTACCACAACAAGCTAAAACACTTCAATATTAAATTTTAAGATAATCAGAAAATAAAATGTAATGCACGGATCCCAAGTGAAAACTAGTATTTCGTGTGTATTTAAAGACAAGGAAACAAAATGCGAAAATGGATCGATCAGACAGTTGACAGACATACGTTTAAGAACTCTAGATCAGTGCTTTAACCATTAACCATTAAAACTCAGTAAACAAATCGCGGAGAAACTTCAAAGAAGTACAAAAACGTGACGAGGGTATGCGCACTAAGGCTCCCGGATAGTCGGATGACTATTTGTCACAACACTGGCACTAGCCGACCCTGGCAGGAGACAAGTCCAACGATTCATTGCAAGGCTTTATGAAAGACGGAAGGAAACAAACGCTGCGGTACAAATTCGGGGAGGTTATAATTATTGCCATGTGTAAAAAAAACAACAAAACAACAAGAGTGCTATGATGTGTTAAATTAACGTCAATAAATTTCTCGTGTATACGCTGAAGTAAGATTCCTTGCTACACAAGAAAAATCCAAGCTCACATCGCAAAAGAAATTCAGTTTTACGTCACACCCCTATCTAGTTCTGTGGTGTAGCCACATGGCCACAACCACTGGCAATGGTGTTTGCAAGAAGAGAGAGGAGAGTTGAATGAAAAGTAAAAAAAAAAAACAAAAAAAAAAACAAAAAAACAACCACAAAAAACAACCACAAAAAAGCTGGAAGTACAGTACATTGCTTATCTGAAATGAATTTTACAAAGGCATTATAAGAATGAAGAAAAACTTAGTTATTTTGTCCAGTGAATGACACAGGTCGATTGTTACATATCTTTCTGAACTTTACTCCACTACCTTTTTCGTCCTTTGTTTACAAGCTATGTGCACATTTATAAAGACGTCAGGTAGAGCTGGATGGCGGACAACACTGAGGAACATGGGGCTGCGATGGCTGCAGATGCTCTAAAATGTAATCGAATGTTCGGTCACAAATGAACATTTGCCTGGGCAAACGTACACGCACGCATGGAGGCAAATGCACACGTACACGAAAGTCACGCACGCGCTGCAAGCACAACTACAGTAGCGAGCCCCACTATATACACACGCTGACCTTCATCGTGCTAAGCTTATCTCATGTACATTAAACATACATATCCCTGAGGCATCAGATGTTCAGAAACAGTCTGACTTGAGAAGTCTTTCTTGTTTTGGTCTCGAGTTCAACAAGCATCTGGGTACTGGCACACTGCGTTAGATCCGACATTCTCCGCCAAACCTAGCGTGCGAGATGATGAGGGAGGTATTCCGAAAATGTCGGCCGATACTGGGCCGACACTTTCAATCCGACTACCGACATCATGTTTCGTGCTGGGAAACCATTCGTTCATCCTCACGAAAACGAGATCGCAGCAGAGGCAAAAGTGAGTTTTGTTTTTTGAACAAAAATGAAAGGACCAAAACCGGAAAGACTGGGGGTCCCGTTTGCCGTAAAAAAAGCAAACGGATACTTGATTTGTCATCAAAATCATACTGACAGCTTGTGAATGACAAACGTGCACAACCTAAAGTGTTAACAGAGATAAATACAAAACGTGTTAAGACTGTAGAAAGGGGAGGGAGGTGAACAGACAAATGATTTGTCCCAAAAATCACTCTGAATAAACATTGTAAGCTGTACTGCTCAAAAGAATGGAAAGACCAGCTGCACTTACGCAGGCAGGTCATGGATGTGTGTAATTTGCAAGAACACAACATCAGACCTCGTACATTTGGATGCACGTACCTTTTTTTTCATGCTGCAACAGTGAACGTCAGCGTGCATGGAAATCAATGCTGGCGCGTTCTTGCACACCCCAGGAGCCACCCAAACGTGCCCCCAAGACGACAGACAACGTGGGCTAAATCAAACGCGTGCAGGTGACAAAGCCAAAGCGAATGGGCGAAAATCCGCAGCGCAACGTGCAAGCCATGTGTAGCGTGAACACAAGTCAGCCACGGCTGAGGGACCGGTGGGTAGTTATGGAGCAGTCGAAGGGCGGTTTGTAGCCATGGCTCCACGACGACGACGACTCAGTAGGGCTGATCTGGGCAGGGGGGGGGGTGGCATCGGGGTCCAGGTGGTTAAATCGCCGTCTGGGAGCATCCCATTCAGTCATTGTGACATTGCGAGACCTACGGTCAGGCAGGTAGTGTCAGCAAGAGCAGTCGATCGGAACTCCCACGATCCAAGTCCAGACCAGTAATCACCGTCTTTCAATGCTTTTGAGCAGTATAGTATCTTACTCCGGGCAAGACGTGTCAAGCAGCATCCAGCTCTCCTCCTATAATATATAAATGGGTTTAAAAAAATGTTCGCCATTCACATCGCAGTCAAGAAACAGTAAAAGAACACGAAACATTATTTCCAGACATGAATGATAGTAGATTTGGGAACTTGTCTTTATACTGTAAGAGAATGGGGGTTCCACGTATATACCGCGCATAACATACATGTGCTTCTGCATTGCTGTAAATGCACATTTCGGGGCAATGCTTTCATGTGAACTTTTAACATAGTCGCTTGTAACCGCAACAAATCGAACTATCCGGCACTCGGAAATCCTCGAACGTCTGATTGTTGTTTGTGAACACATTTTGACGGAACTGTGGAGGCTGAGCACAGCTCGCCAACGATATTGCGGTGTGCAGTCCTTGGCAGGCAGCATGTTCATTTTGATGATGTTCTTGGCCACCGCTTTGCGGCGCACCACATTCAAACAACTGTGCATATATAATTCACGACTTGGAGTCTTAGCGTTTTAAACGCCCTTCTTCTGTTGTTTACCGGTTTACGAAGAAACGTAGCGGAGGGGTTGGGGCGGCGGAAGTGGGAGGGAGGCAGAATGATTGGTTCCCTGGCTCACCAAGTAAAACTGCTTCACGACTGAGGTAGGAGGGAGCAGGTCGATACAGAACACTATGGGAAGACAGAGGCAAGGGGAGGTAACAGAAGTGCCTGAAGACAACTTTCTACTGCGCGCCTTGTGAACAGGTGCCACAAAGCAGAGACATGGGCTACCAACCCTCTGTTCTCTTTATCGACGAGGAGGACATGTTTCCCGGTATACTAGAGGCAGCCATGGGAAGTGATGGGGGAAGGAAGAGAACACGAACAGTGGGAGGCCGAAAGGGGAGGAGGTCACGAAGAGGTCACAATCAGACGGCAAATCGACCCGTAAGCTTCACCCTTCCTGTTCTTCGCTGCCGTCTTCACCAAAGACGTCGCTTTCACTGCCGTTGATTGAAGTGAGGAATTTACATGAAGAGATTCCATTAAGTGGGATTAGTGTTTGGAGGAAACTGGGCAGCGTTGCTCTAAGAATTCTCTCCCTTGAAATTGCTCGGCTGTCTCTTCGATTTCTGTACCTGTTTGAGCAAGTCCAAAGAACGGCCAGGTCCCAGTGTCTGTCCACCAACCACAAGCATGCATACACTGCGTTTTGCAGGATCACGCAGGTGCTAGGATCTGTATGCGAGACAGGCCGTGCGCGCGTGCACGTGAGTGCTTGTGAATGTACGCCCACCAGGACATGAGTGATCCATTCAGAACCTGCACTGGCCTGTGGAAGGTACCATGACAGCGCGCATGCGTGCAAGGTCAGAGTTGACAGGGATGAAGGCGAAGGTCAGACCTCATCTTCTTGCGTGTCTGGGTTGGCCTTGGCCTTTATCAGTGTGTTGAGCAGGAACACCATCTGATCCATCTTCTGATCTAGTCGGTTTACCTGAGCAGACAGAAACACCTGGCTTTCCAGAAAAGACAAAACAGACTACCTGAGCAAACAGAAACACCTGGCTTTTTAATTAAAACGAAAAGTTGTATTCTAGGTCCTTGCTTGGTATTTCACTCCGTTATTCATAGGAGCAGTCAGTGGGCCTCGCTAGGTCCAAAGTCTGAATAAATGTTCATGGGAAAAACACTTGCTAAAATATTAGAGTCTGTAGGGCACGTAGATGCCCCCCC
>SMGT01004174.1:74348-88762 GCA_004794575.1 Lanistes nyassanus | reverse complement strand
CCCCCCCGACGATATGCTTGTGTCTGTATATAAACAGCTAGGGGGAAAAAAAAGAGAGGGGCAGAGACAGAGTTAAAAAGAAAGAATAAAAGAAATAACAGAGAAAGAAAGAAGCCAGGAAGGTAGAAAAAACAATAGAAGGAGCGTAAATAATACAGTTCAGACACATTTTGAATAACAACCATTAGACTGAAATACGAAAATCGATTTCAATGCTGTTACAGTTTTACATAACGACATCATTAAATTGTCTAAATACAGAAGGCTTTTATAATGTTCATTTTTAAAAAATGAAAAGTACAGAACGGGAAAAGAAATGATTTATGTTTCAGCTCAAACACGGATTTAGGGGTAAACAATACAGGAAATCTAAACCATTGTACCCAGTGTCTACACTTTTAATTTAATTGTGCTTGTACCTGATTCTCCACGCGAACCATGCGCGCGCCTATAGTCATTTTCTCCCTGTCGCGTGCCTGACTGGAGTACAGGTTGCTGGGCTTGCCAAGCGTCTGGTCCAGTCTGCGAAAAAGGCGCAACAAACTTCATCTGATTGGTCCAATCCCAAAGGGGAGGAAGGGGTGGGTAACAAAAATTCTTCTGATTAGTTCACTCTTTGATATCCGATTGCTGAAAACGACGTTGTGATGCAAGCCCATTACATTCTCCTGTGATTTCCCTACCCCCGTCCCCCCCACCACCACCTCTTCGCTTTTTTTCCCCGTTTCCTTTCTCCCTGCCTCTCATTTCGCTGTTCAGCGACATCAAACGCTTGCTGTGGAGTCGTCCCGGCTGCAAAATTAAATGAGCGCCCCGACTCGACTCCACAGCAAGGGTATGTCACTTAGCGGGAATGTGCGACAAGGTGTCCATCACTACAAATTACCTTCTGACCGAATCCCTCACCTCCTCTGCAGTTCTTTGATCCTGACCATCATGTTGAGATGCCCCTGAGAATACTGTTCTATCACATCCCGGACATCGTAAGGCTTCCGCGCTTGCTGTGGACAGAGAGGGACAGAAGTCAGCTGCATGATGTTTCGAAAATAAAACTCGCTCCTTGAAAACTGAGGGATAATGTGGTCTACGAAATCTGGAATAAGCTGTAAAAAAAGAAGTGATATTTACCGTCTGCTTATAAAACTGGAAAACCAAGTATCTGCGAGGGACGAAGCTGGAGGAATAGGTTACTGAAAGCTTCTACAAAAAGGAAGACTACTAAATGCTCGTAATTCAGGTGCGAGCTACGGAACTTGCCTGAAATCGCCTCCTGGACACAAAGTACTTGATCTTCCTGATGACGCGAATGGCTGTTTTATGAGCTTCCGTCAGCCTGCAGTCAGTGAAAACAGTTCAGGGGTTAGTGCTCTCTTGAGAGTCATAGGAACGTTCATATTCTGATGAACACTCCTTCGATCTTGACCTATAAGAGCTCAAGGAACTGAGATTTGGTTTGAAAATCAGATATACAGATATCTACCGGAATATTTTGTGTAGGTTTATCATAAGGATATTACTGAACTTTTAAACCAGAATTTAATCCATTTAATCTACAAGTGATAGGCATTGCTCGTTGTTTTTGTTTTTGCTGGGGGGGGGGGGGGCAAAGATCAATAGAGGAAATACGGTAGGAAACATTGTGACGGATTGACGCATTGATCTAAGGTTAAGAAAGACTAGGCCTAAGCTAACAGATTTTATTTTAATAGTTGGCACAATTGTGATCCATATACCGGAATAGCACGGGGCTCGTGACAGCTGCCAAATCAGCCTGTATACTTACTGAACCACTTTTTCCATGGAATCGTCAAGGTCATTGTCGGTGTCATCGTTGTAGTTATTTTCGTTGGCGCCACATATGCTGGGTCGATGGCTGTCTCGCCGAAGTATTCTAGGAGTTAAGGGGCCTGTAGGCGACAAGGGGGGGGGGAATAACAACGAGTAGTTTTTACTTCAGACCTGCTGAGGAGCACAGTTGTCACCCGTAACAGACCAAGATGCAGACAAACGTATACGACCTCGCCTCTTTATGCATACATACAACATACATACAACATGCATACAGCACACATACAACATACATACAGCATAAATACAGCATACATACAACATCAACATGGGATCATGCAAACAACGTCAGTATTTGGGATAATACTGGCGATAAAAGATCGGGAATGTTAACACAAAGGCAGGGAGGTAAGCGTGGAGAGTTTGGGACGGAGAGAACACAAGACAGCGCTCGTACCTCGGAACAGAAATGTCAACACATAATTAATAACATCACGGTGGTTTCAAATGGAGCAAACTGCGGATATTTTATGACAGGAGGAACGTTGTGGACGCGAAATCAGATGACAAGATATCTGATCAACTGCATGCATATTCATAGAAAAGGGAGACCACCCGGGATCGCTCTGCCATTACGGGACGTCAGATCATTGATAAGTAAATGCGGGCAAATGTTTCACGAACCCGGGGCCGCCCACAGCGTCACAGCGAAGCACGATAAACTGCACTTCCGAAGCAGGCAAACGCCCATCTGTTTTGCAAAACATCTTGCGCCTAGGTGCTGACGAAAGCGATAACCGCTAATCGAAAGCTCTGGCTTTGACCTTCAAACACGGCAGAGCATGAGACATTTTCTTTATTGTAGTCGAGACAGTCATGGGGTTCTGGTTATGTCATGACTACCTTTGTGTGTCGCATAGACAGAAGTGACATCACTGCTGGTTGGCTGGTTGGTTATTTAGAAGGACAGTGCTTCCACCTTGCGATGATTTCGCACTATTGGTGTGTGTGGGGGGTCCTTTTACTAATCTATGCACCAGATTGATAACTACAGTAAGATGACCAGTGCGGACAGGCAGTTTAATGTGCGGGGAGATGGCCGAATGGAGTTTGCACAATGTATAAATCCAGGATTTGATCCTTGGCCACACCAGGATTCGAACCAACAACCTTCCACCTGCTAGTCCGCAGCTCTACCAACTGAGCTATCCAGAGCCCCTTACACCGCTGCTGATCAGCAAGAAGTGGATTGAAGATGACGTCTATATCGTATAATGAGTTTTATATGAATGCATATTAAAATATCACTTCTACACACAGGAGCTTTGATACGTAATCTAACAGAATATTGTTAGCAGTTAAATGAACCACCCATATCGATGAACGCAATCTGTTCGTCTGCACGGACACTGTTACTAGCGAATTTATATAATAACCATTCAGACTCTTGATTACTGCTTGCACTGTTGTAGCTACCAGTGGCGAGAGGCACGCATGGCAGCTAATTAAATAGTGTTCCTGCCTGCTGGTCTGACTGACTCACAGTCTCCTAATCGTGACGTGTATAATGTTTTAGTTAGCGTGAAGCGTGAATAAATTGTAAGAAACCATACATTTTGTATTTAGTGTTATATATGTCTTTATCTGTATGTATAAATCGACCGACCGTCCGACCAAAATAGATCTGAGCATACCAAATTTGCAATCCACAAAAACAATCCCCTGCACACACCTGCACTCACCTGGTTTCTCGTCAGCGTAGGTGATAGAGGAGACGCTTTCGCGGTACACGCTGTGGTTGGCCACGGTGCTGGAGGAGTCCAGGCGGGACATGCGGCGCTTGCGCAACGTGAGGCTCGCGCGCCGCGCCATCTTGGCGAACATGGTCTCCTCGTTGGCCGGATCGTGCACGTGGATCTTCCATGTGGCCTCCGACTTGGACCCCGGGGCCGCCGCATGGCACCGCCACAGACACTGCCCACGCATACGCACGTCTCCATGACAGATGCATCCTCATTCTACCTACGATAATTCTATTCTTCCACATTTAGTAATTAAATCTGTCCTTCTGCCATTCTCTCTCCTTGTGTCCTCCTTCAATCCCAGCATTCCATCGTCTACTTCCTGCAATACCTTTGTCAGTGGAAGCCATTTTATTTAAAGTGTCTGGTTTAGTTTTATTTTACTTACTTCATCTGCGTGTTTTCTCTTGATAAAGGGAGAGTGCCCCAAAAGGTACATTTTGTTTTATGGTCTAGTTTCTTTTATTGTAACCACATTACTCCAATCTGCACCCACTTGTTTTATTCTTTTAACAGTACAGACTGTTTATCAGCTTACAAATTTATACTAAAGGCAGCAGTATTTTGTGTTTTCTTCCTGCCCATCGATCGCGTTTGACCAGCGTCTCTGTCAGCTAAGTGAACATTTTTTTTTGGTATTTGTTGTGTCGTCCTGAAAATGGGGATATACCCCGAAACGTTGACTTCCTGTCATAATCCCTCTTGGCCAAGTTCTCTTTGTTGTTACATGCATAATATTTTTGTCCGATCTTAGTTATCGATCAAGGTTATTCCTCATATATGTATTGAAAGTAGTGTTACGCCACACCTGTGGCCTAGTACCCTTTCAGCCCCTCTCTTCTGACATATTCTTCATATTTTTAAAGTTCTCCTCCTTTTCCCAAGATCCAGGAGCACACTGCTACATTTGTTTATCTTCTGAGATCTGTTTGTTTCGGCCCTGCGTGTCGCACTGCACGTCAAAAGTACAAAGGGTAGAACCACAGACCGTGCCATCTTCTTGGGTCACAATGGCTGACCTTTGACCTTTACCTTTACCTGAATCAGCGTGGCCGCCGCTGGAATCTGCCTGTTGAAGTGTTTCTGCCGCTGTTTCTGTTGAACTTTGAGAGCGAAACCCGAGCCCAGGATCCCCTGCAGACAAATCACACCACGTGATTTTATTTACAGAGCCCCACCGACTAGCACTTCGAGAAAGGTGATCTTCGCCATGTCAGTGATTTCATGAATTCCCTGTAGAGTTAGGCGAGGAAAAACATTTGAAAAACGATCGAAGCAAACGTTTTAAATCTGGGTCATGGTACCTAAACACAAATTTTAAACCCTAATCTAGATTGTCTTATTGAACTCAGTATTGCGCCAATATTAAACCCGTGTCTGGTTTAACTGTATGAAGGAAACGATCAAAGACATTTTGTGTTCTGCTCCAGCTCCAAATAAAATACTTAATATTGAAAGAAAACCTCCTTGCACATTAAAAAACTAGCTTCATTCGATAAGAATATTGATAACCGCATGTTACCAGTATCATTATACGTTGCAGGGCATGTGACAAAACGCAAATATGCGTAGCGCCAATTAGGGGGTTATGCACAGGTTCAGCCAGTTCTGCCTGCAGCCAGGCTAAGAGCCGATCCACTATTTTTAACAAACGAGATTTCCCTGTTATGCAAAAAAATGAAAATAACAACTTCCCCCTCTCATTTTCTGTGTGTATTCTGCGCGCCCAGAGTGAAAAAGTCTTGAAACCAGAGGAACTGTGAAAGTCCAATGGGAAAATGGGATGCATAAATAAATGTGATTCCTAATCAAAACTCGTTACATTTTGTTCCGTAAGATACGCTTGCTATGGCACGCTTATCCCCAAATTCTAACCATAAGCCTGACTTTTTAAACACTGGCATTGGGGTGGGCAGTATGCTTCTTTAGAAATTTGCTACTGTTCATAGCGTAACGGTCAGGGGGTTCACATGTTTTTTTAACGAATTTTTACATCAAAACAGACAAGGGAAGTAACTGGTGTTTCGAATAGTAGAATCATTTTTTCTATCAAGTATCCTCCCTTAGACCATAAAGTAGAGCACATTTTCAAATCTGTACTGCCAGTTTCGCGCCAACTGTTTAGTCGTGAGACAAAGGCTGCCCCCATACTAGACTTGGGCGTTTCTCCGCCAGACAAGCGCTGGATTACAACTGTTTCTTTGTGTGCTTGTTGGTGCCTTGCATCATGGATAAACTCCTGGCATTTGTGGATAATTTCCACAACGTATTATGGATTACAAGTGCTGCAAACGGCTGTAATAGGTGAGTGTTTCGTGTCAGTGGTCCACTGAGTGGAACTGTTTCAAGACTGTGTTTACATCACTTTGGTTACGTAATTCAACACAGTCTTCCACAAAGCGTTAGCAACGGACGGACTTCGGGTAGGAAAAATCTTATTTTACTTAAATATATCTTTATAACAACGTTTAAATGTTACTTTTAACTTAATAGGTTTTTTTTTTAAATTTTTCGAAAATCGGTAAAAAATCGCCCCAACCGCTGAGATTTCATTGTAGGACGCGCGATTCCGTTGCGTTAATCACCTGAATTCCCGCAGACTGTATAATAATGATTGGATAACCTAAAATTATGGCGCCTCCACATAGATACAGTTTTCATGCATGTGGTTCCACTAGTTTGGCAGCTGTGCTTTGTCTTGATGAGTAAGCAATAGAGAAGGTATCAACAAAAGCAAAAACAAAAACAGCAAAAAAGATTAATTTAAGCGAAAAAAAAAATTGGGTAAGAATGGTTTAATTTAATTGCATCAAGTACAAATATTAACCCTCGATTTTTTAAACTTAGACAAGTGTTACTTTTCTTTTCTGCATTCTCTCCCCTCCACCCACCCACAAACATATGGATGCATACACGAAGGTATGCACACACTGAAATACGAGCAGAAAGTTGCTTGAACTCACAGGCGCATGCACACACGCACCACGCACCCATGAACACGCACAATGAGGGAAGCAAACTTTAGGACCCTTATCGTACACCTGCAGTGGATGTCTACGATAGCAGAAAATGCTCTTTCTACATAAAGCACGATGATTTCTGAAGATAATTTCGGATGGGTGATTTTGTGACGAAGGCCGCCATCTTAACACGTTTGGTCAGAGCCTAACAGAGTCTTCCCTGATCTTTGGGTCAGCTTCGTCTGGGCCCGTGTTTAAAAGTCAAGGTTACACCTATCCCAGAGCTAAATTATTGTACCATTTAGGGAGTGATACATAATTAATCAGGAAGACCAACCCTGACCTGACGAAGAACTCTAGACTCAGATCTAAGGACCACAGGGATGTCCTGGAGAGAGGCAAAGGACAGACAATAACGGAGAGTTGCAGTGCAAGCCCTACGCTCTGATTGGAGCTCAAAGGATTAATAACCTTGATCTTGTGGCGAGGGAGGCTATAGGCTCTATGTTGAATATACGCAAACAGTGGTGTCTCCCTTTCCATTCACGCAGACCTCGATCTCCACCTCACATAACAGGCAACTGCCGATGATGTGACCAGGAAGTCTAGGGGTTCTTTCTCTACTGTTTCTTTGTCGACATCGAGTCGCACTGCATGACATATTGACGCACAGCCTAGTGCAGCCACTGCCCAAAGTCTGACATTCAGGCTCCCGCACGGTATGGATGGTAGAAAAGAAAAGGAATGAAAGTGCTAGGAGGTGTGGTAGAATCCCGACACAGTACACGTAAGCTTTCAGTCGAAAACGCTGTACCGAGTGACGCAGACACAGATCGCAGTTCAAGGCAGAAAAGTTTCACTCTGTTGTTGCGCGGTGATCCACACAGTGCTTTGCCGTTGTCTTTCAACTGCGGAACACGGACGCGAAGTTTTGCCCTGGAAGAAGGGATGGGTGAAAATCGAAGGGTAGTCTACCCGGGGAACGATTTGCCTGCGTTTCGCTGAGTGCAGCCTCAGCCGTCAGGGTCACGTGACAGAATGACAGCACCTGCCCGGGTGACATGACGTCAAGTGCAGACATCAAGCGGGGTGACAAATAGCAGGAAGCAGTTGCACCCTTCATGTCGATCGGGCGCGGGAGCCAAGTGCGTTCGACCTTGCCAGTCAGATGACAGGTCGACATTACGAAGGATGCAGTGGTAGGGGTAGTGGGGGGGGGGGGAGATTTAGGAATTTTATTTAAAAACTTGCGTGTGTGCGTGTGCGTTAGTGTGAGGGGATTTGTGTCCATGTGCGTACATGCGTGAGAGCAGTCGCGTGTTTGCAAATGCATGCTGGAGTCAAAAAAGCTCTCCTGAGACATGCCAGGCAACAGAGGGCTGTAATCAGTGATAAGGACATATCCTGCCAGACACAATGCTCTCTGATTCTGCACGCTGGACACCGAATGCTTTGATGTGCATAGATTAGGAACCCCCCCCCCCCGTGATGTCACTGCACTAATTTTTGCTAGGCAACGACAAAGGAGGGAGGGGGGATGAAAGGACGGATTGTTCGGTCTCTTCCTGCACGCGGTTTCGTGAGTTACCAGCATTTTTGGCCCAAATCCGTTCCGAACCCCAGATTTTCTATAACAACAGAAAAGATGAGCAGGAAATGCACTTTAGATGCAGTGAAACAGCGTGGCATAATTATATTGCTTGTCCACCTCCTGCATGGCGGGATTCCTTGTTGTTCTTATTGAACCACCAGTTTCAGCAAAATCAGCCTGTGTGACTTTGTGCTGCAGGATCCCTTGAGAAACTTAGCTCGCACTTTCCGGATTATCGACGCTTGCTCGTTACGAACAAAGCCTGGAGTCTTTATCGCTAACGATCTGCTTCGGACACGCCCCGGCAACGTCGTTAGACCTGCGCTCAGAGAGGGGGGGGGGGATTTAGCCGGGGCTCTGCATCGCAGACTTGAGCGGTCAGATCAGTGCAGTGGCAAGCAGGAACGCTAAAACCGTTGCAAAATATATTACAGCAGGTCGGTATATCTGCAGCATGTAAGGGTACAGATTATTTGGGATTCAGCAGATTTCGATATTCCTCATGGCGTCAGTGCACGCGAGAGAGAAACGAAATGAAACGAAATTTATTCCAATGAGGCTTGGGCCCCTTCTGGAAGAGAGAGAGAGAGAAGGAACTGAGCAAGGAGACTGTTCCTGTATTAGATATTCGCAGGTGCACTTTGAAGGAGTCGTTTAGGTTGTTATGTATTCACAGGCGCGCTTAAATTAGTGTTTGGCCTTTCAATCTGCAAACCAACCGCTTCAGCCAACCCACGCCGAAAAAGCGCTTGAATTTCACACTGATTGTACATAGCATTTTGAGATAAAAAGGCACTGCGCCCAAAATATTAATCATTAACGACAGTAAAATATAAGAAGGATTGTTTCCGCTGTGCGTGCAGGCCAGTTATCAGCACGTCTATTACACTCCACGACCCCGACTTCCCCCCCCCCCCAATTAAAGTCTCTCCATTTGCAGACATGCAGCGGATGGCAAGCTCAAAAAGTAAGGCTGGTGTGGGGGGGGGGGTCCAGCCACATGCAACCTCGACCTTCATTTCCATCGTCGTGTTCACACCCCACTCCCCCAAGACACACACACACACACCTTCTACTGCCGGGTTTCCCCATAGCACCACGAAAACAAACAATCTGACACAACATAGTTTGGTAGAACATACTTAACCCAGTCAAAACAGACCTATATAAAAAATCTTTGCGCATGTGTCCTCGTGCAAAAAACAACAACAAACAAAAACAAAACACACAAGAAAGCATCTGTGTTTTTTTGTTGTTGTTTAGCGAGAAAGAAGTATCGTGGGCTACGGTTAGGATTCAGTGTCCTTCTGATGTTAATTTGAAGTGGACATGCTATGGAGCTTTTGCCAAACTGCGATTTTTTTTTTCATCCTCCCGTTCAGAACCACCAGACCAGGAGGAGCGAGTAGGGACGACAACGCACGACCGCACAAAGCACATCTGATAAAATGGCTGACAAGTCTTGTTAGGCCGCCGCCGAACGGAAAAGGGGAAAGCACTCTAACTCACCGCGGGAAGCGCAAAAAACGAGATGGCGAAGACAGCGAAGCATGATGCCACAATCTTCCCCATCCACGTCTGGGGCACCTTGTCCCCGTAGCCGATCGTCATCACCGTGATCTGCAGAGATAAAAAGAGAAAGGTCAGCGACGATGAGTGTGTGCGCACGCGGAAGGAGAAATAATTAATGGAATTCGCTGATAACGAGAGCCAGCTACGTGTTTATTGAAAGCACGAAGCATGGGAAGGGGGGGTGGGGGAGGACAAATTGTTTTCTCTCAAAGAGACAGCTCAAGCCAAAGGCAAACACAAAAATAAACAAATAAACACAGCCGGGGTCTGCCATTCTCTTTTATCTCCCACCATCTTTCTTCTCTGACTCTGCATTTTCTCCTACTTAATACTATTACTTAAAATAATTATTTAAATTTTTCTTCATTAAAAACGGTTCCAGCCTTTCTTCTTGTCCATTTCGCTGTTTGTATTAGGCGTCTTGTCTGACGTGCCTGTGTGAATTATTCAATCTTTTCCCTCTTCGGTCTGGCTGCAGGCGAGTGACATCCGGATTAGCTCACGAATTCAGTGCATCACAGGACGCGAATGGAACAAAGACCACGGAGGGAGGGATCGAGAAAAGGGGGGTTGGGACCACAAAGATCAGAAAAATGAAACCAAAGAAAGATGCCATGCTTAATATCATCTTTGAACTCAAGCCACGACAAACATACCATAAGTGCTCCCAAGCCGATGTTTTTGTCCATCATTTATATTTTCCAAAAATTCCTTCATATTAATGCACCGAAAATGAAGCCTAGAACATTCTTTTCTCTGCATTTAACTAAGGGTTTGAAAAATGCTAAGCTCGCAGTATCCTATTTTTGTTGCATTTAACTAACCGTTTGGAAAATGCTAAACTTGCAGCATCCTATTTTTGTTGCATGTTTGGCAAATGCTAAACTTAGTATTTTTCATACAAATATCAAGAAAAACCACATGGCATCAATAACCTCAAATCTCTGTATGCCCGCCCTCTTCCCTACAAATTCCACATCACCGAAAAAGTGGAAGCACCTTTCTCCAGCTGAACAAAGGAATTTTTGCAATTTTGTTTCTAGAAGTCCCCTGTTTCATGGATTGTCGTGGCGATGGACAGAAAGAACGCATGACACCCAGAAGATATCATGGACGTACGCGTGAAGAGGAATGTGAAGCGTGAGAGGGTTACTCACCACGCCCCACCACAAGGCATCTGCATAGCTGGCGAAGTCTTTTCTCTCCTCTTCTCGCTCAGCAAGGTACACGAAGTAGGAAGAAAAAATAAGGCCAAGAAATCCTATGTACAAGGTGGTTATCAGCTCCTGAAAAAAATTACAGATCATAAAATACGGGGAACAAGGTGGTGATTACATACTTTCGGCAGAAAATAAGTTCGTCAAGTTCATTTCCACGAGACAACTGTAAGCCATAATTACTCTTTATTAAACTACAAAAGTTTATTTCTATCAAAGGAGCAGTCACGTGGATCCAAATGGAAGATTTATTCGATATGGTAGCGCATTTTGCTTTTAATGGGTATAACTGCACATGGAAAGTTTTCTTCAGAAACACACACACACACACACACACACACACAGACACACACACACACACACACAGACACACACACCTATATCCTATTTATTTGCGTGGAAAATATATACGTATATATAAAGAGGTTTTCAATTCTTGAACCTAACTGCAAACAAACAAACAAACAAACCCCTTGAAGCTCGAGATGCCGTATACAAAGGAATATCAACCTCTAAAGCAAACTGCACAGTTTGATCAGGTTCTACACACTAAAGCTAAAGAACAGGACAGGTGAATCTGGATACAGGTGTTGTGGTGAGCTCGCGACTGACACGACTAAACTTATTAATCAGGGTCTGGGTGCTTAAGCCATTGTACGCGCTTTCATATACTACATAGTATATAGGCGCAGGCATTTAAAAAGGGGAAAACGCCTGCAGGAACGATTTTGCGAGAAAACAGGGGATGTGATTCTTAGAGAAGCAGACGAAACAAAAGATACGCTAACGAAAGCACACACACACACACACAGGCACGCGAGCTGGCAGACGCACACGGACACACAGACACACGCACCCTGGACAAAAACAGGCACACCAAATTATAAATAAATATTTCGCTTCACCGACTGACGTACAGACGCGGGAAGGCAATTCAGGGGCACGGGAAAGCCTGCTGGACTATAACTGGTTGTGTGCCTGAGAGCGGCGCGAAATAAGATAATTGTGACGAATTCCCGAAAAGCCAAGATGTGCGCGATTCCAGACAGCCACGGGAGCTCAGTACAGGAAGGGCGTGTGTTAGCCACAGGCTTCGCTTTCAATGAAACCCACTTCTGCAAATTTACGGTATGTGTGGGGTGGAGGTGCGGCTGGGAGTTGACGGTGGAGGGTGGTGGGGGGAGGGAGAGGATGTGGGCTGCAGGTAAGAGCAGGAAGCTGCTGATGACATCTGGAAGTCAGGCAAACAGATGAAGAAAGGCCTCGCTAACGCTTGGTGTTCACGATGAACATAACAGTTGGCTCTTGCATTTTTTTTTGGTTTCTTCATTGTTTCTTTGTTTGTGGCATTCATTCATTCATTCATTCATTCATTCTTTCCTTCCTTCCCTTTTCCTTCCCTTTCTTCAAAGAAGTGTTCTTTTCCACCTCTCTTTCCTTCTCTTATTTTATTCACCATAACAGAAAAACGCAGAGCAATATAAAAGCACTTCAGGAGAAATTTACTGAGGCATTTACACACAATAACTGTGTTTAAAGCTAAGCCTATTGTGGCACACATACCCTGTTCGCGTGAATTTCGCTGCAAGTGCAACGCCGAGGGTTTTTTCTCCGTTCCACCAGAAAACTGGTAACTCTCTACCTGTGCTCAAAACTATTGATCACTTAACTATAACACCCTAAAGCGTCAGAACGTCATTCACGATTTGTTTAACGACAGTTACCTGCCGATGGAGGTATATGACTGACCCCAGTAACCTCCAGGTCCCTCCCTGCCGGTCCACGTGCAGCATGCGCAGAATCTGTAGAAATCGCACGCCCCTGAGGAGAAAAAAAATGTGGAAAAATACAATTGTTGTGAGAAGTCAAATTAAATTCAGCAAAAACTATTTTTCTTACGGTCTCGACAGTTTTCCATCGATATCCAAGGACCTTTCTTTTCAGTTGTGTGCATGTCTGCTTGGGTCTAGCCCAGTGTTTTCACATGGCCGGACTTGTTGTCAGGAAACATTCACTAAAATGTAAAAGTTGGACATCATCTCCAGAAAATGGAGTACTTTCTCCAGGAAGCAATCAGTTTGGCGGATTTCAGAAAGAGTATCATGGCGGGTTTGCAGACCCAGCTCAGCTGTTGGCATGAATGGAGACGCATGCGTCAGCGCCACCTAGCCAGACTAGGGGAGACAAACACCAGTGTCCTGGCCGTCCCCGGAAAATAACCGAGCTGCACAGACAACTGAGCCGCGTGCCATCAATACTGAACCAGAGCGTTCACGAAGCCATTACTTCCATGAACTGAAAAATAAAAAAATTCTCAGAATTTCCCGCACGTAATCCCTCTACCCATACTTAGTTCCTAAAGCCATGGCTCCCTTCCTCCCTCCCTGCTTCCCTCCTCCCTCTTGCCCTCCGTCCCCCTCCACCGTAGGACAAATTTTATTTAAAACCCTTCACCGCCAGCGTTTTTGCTTCATGCGATTAAGCAAGAGTGCAAATACATGCGCGTAGGATCACTTTGGCGTGTGTGTGTGTGAGGGAAAGAACGAACGAACGAACGAATTTATTGGTTAGGCCTTCGGCCCATATCAAGGGGGTGACAATACCATACACAGTAATCAAAGCAATACATGAAACAAGTATACTCAGGTGCACACGCACACGCACACGCACACGCACACGTACACAATATGTGACTTAAGGAGCTTGTAGAGGTCTAAGCATGTCTGCCTCTCTCCGTTGTAATGCCTTATACAGGAAACAAGCCAGGCTTCGTGTAAGTCTTGGACTGCTATCGGCCATAAGCACAGAAGATCGAGACATGGAGGGATATCGATAAAACTTCATAGCGATGTACTGCTTCCGCAAGTCGTCATAACGCGAACAAACAAATAAAAAGTGCAGTTCAGTTTCATCAGAATGACAATATAGACAATCCATAGTATGATGTACATATAAACTTTTTTTATGACAATTCAGACTGGTAATTCCTAGCCTAAATTTGGTCAAAGCATTCCTAAAGCCTACATGTTTGAGGTATAAAAGATAACCACTAAGAGAAATATCAGCTTTAAACAGGGTGTAGGTGGAAAAACGCTGGCTACTGGAGATCTTACTATGCCAGTCCTGTTTATAACAATCCAGGAGCCTTTGTTTGAACTCCTGTAAAAACATGTTTACATCACCGACTCCCTGGTGCTCCCAAACAACGCAAAACCCAAACTTATACAGTACCACCATTACGTAGTTAAGCCAGGTTATTTTGTTTTTTTTTTGCTGAAGGCCGAACAACATATCAACAGCATTTCTGGGTAGGCGATACTGAGGTAGATGGATTATTTTCAACCAATAGCCAACGCATCTCACGTATGCGTTTATGTACAGTGGATAACGCCCACACTCACCGTATACCATAGTGTTTGGAGTCCGTGTGGCGACACCTAAAAAACGTTTCATTGCAAAAAGATGAACCTTCTCTATAATATCA
>SMGT01004174.1:41154-57869 GCA_004794575.1 Lanistes nyassanus | reverse complement strand
CCCCCCCCCCCCCGAAAAAAGAAGAAGAAGAAGAAAAACCCCAAACAAAAACTAAACAAAAAATCCGTGGTCTCTATTGATAGAAAGTTGATCTCAGCATGTGCGAATCGGGGTTATCTACCGTGCTTAGCACCAGAAAAAGCTGGCAGCCACAAAGAGGAAGCATTTCTTCACTACTTCTCACCTGGGGTCCTCTCTTTCTGAGGTCTCTTGTCTTTTAAGGTCGGTCGGTGGGTCTGTCAGTCGGTGGGTCTGTCGGTCGGTGGGTCGGTAGGTCTGTCGGTCGGTAGATCTGTCGGTCGGTGGGTCGGTCGTTGAATCGGTCGGTCGGTCGGTCGGTCGGTGGGTGGGTGGGTGGGTGGGTCGGTCGGTCGGTCGGTCGGTCAGTCGGTCGGTGGGTCGGTCGGTCGGTCGGTCGGTCGGTCGGTCGGTCGGTCGTGCAATTTGTGTCTATTTGTACTGGATGAGATGGAAACAATTATGTACTTTAGTAGCATCCAAAATTTATTCTCAACTAGAAGACCAGTTAAAGTATGGTCCCGAGGTTTAAAAAATAAATACAGCAGTACGCACACATTATGCGGTATTAGAAGACCTGTAAAACTAAATGCAGGGACGATATGGAAAGGCCACAGTGTTTGAGAATGCGCAACGCCAATTTCCGGGGTGACAACGTGGACAGCAGGTGCGTGTAGGGTGTCAGGGAAACGTTCCTTTTATGAGCGATTGCCCATGAGGAGATCTAAATTTGACTTTATCGTCTACTTTCCCAGGGGAGAACCTTGCACAGGAACCTGCTGCAGGAGAGTTTTGTTGTAGGTGCTGGTGTTCAGGTGTTGATGTACAATGTTTAGAATACAAAGACAGTCGTGTGTGTGTGTGTGTGAGAGAGAGAGAGTTGACATTTCCCAGTTCCTGGCATTTGACTGTTGCAGAATACGTTATCTGAAGTGAATGAATGTAGGCTACATTCGATTTTTAGGGGAGACTGCGGTGGTCCAAGAGACGGTAACGTAGTCCGGCTTCGTCTTTGCTTTGAAGTCTATCTTTGATGCAAGGAAAATATACGTACGAAAGAAAAGAAGGACCGTCCTAGTTCATGCTTGGACGATTTCGAATTGTCTACAACGCGTGAGATCCTTGGTGACGCGACTTTCACGTAGTAACTCTATGGGGCTCTACCGTCCAGCCGCGCGGATACACACATTAAAACTTTTTACAACTAGGCTTACTAACAATTAGTTGTTTTCTCTAGGTTTTGGTGTTGTCATGGTTTTTTTACGACGTTCTAATCAGCACAAACATTAAAAACTTATAATCTTAATCAGAATCGCGTTAAATCTATAAAAGAAGCGCTATAATCATAAGAACGAATTTTTCTGTTCTCAGAAAGAAGCCCGCAGGTTATTGTTAGAAAATAATATCCCTTACTGGAATGATTAAGTTTTTTAAAAAAAAGAAACTAATAATTAATTCTAAATGCACATTGTCAAACTTCTTCCCTTCTTTCAATCTCTATCTGCTTATAATTGCTTTTTATTTTTTGGTAGCAGATATCTAAGCCGACCGTCTCTCATCAGGGGTCCTCTAATGCTGAAACAGTACAGAAACACAAGAGTTTAGCTGTTGATGTTACATGCTGATAATGGTGATTAGTAAGAGGGGTTGCACCAGTTAACCGTTGTCAGAAAGATCAACGTCCACCTGTGTTTTTCTATCCTAGCCCTTGGCATTTTTACAACCCCACACATGGGTCAGCTTTGTGACAAGGAATACAATGATCAATCCCTCCTCGTGATGGCATTGAGTGAAATGTGAGTTGTGAGTTAAAAAAACCATGCAATTTAAATATTTAACCATGTGAGAAACAGGACAAAAGCTAAACTCACTGCCGGATAGTAGAAGCTTGTTTGGTTTATTTCTTTTTAAAGCCCAGGAAGTGCTGGAAGGAAATAATAGAGGAGCAGATTACTTGAGCTTTCATGGCCCAGTAACATGTCTCATTTATCGCAGTTGGCAGGGTCGAGTGGAAAATTTTGAGCAGAGGCTTTGAATCAGGTTGCTGTTTGAATAAGGTTTTATCTCCTTGTAGAGATTGTGGCTTGCAGACACCTAGCAACAGGAGGGGAACTCTTCAGAAGGAAAACTCTGAATGGTGTTAGGCGCAGCTCTGCTGTCGAAAGAAGCCTTGAAAACGGCCTGCGTATTGTTTCGGGGATTTTAGTTCCGGGCAGCCTATAAATGCGCACACGTTGTACTGAGTAATGATATCACATAACAGATAGTTGATATTAGCAAGGAGGTGGGTTATATCAATGCATCGGCACCACAAACAGATTAGACGACGACGGTAAACTTAAAAAAATCCAGATGAACTGCGATTTGGTTCTTTGTTTATTAAGTGGGGGTCTTACTCGCTAAACATTTGCCGCGTTAAAGCTACAGCCATACTTCATGGAATCAATCATTTAGAGTAAGGCCCGATTACAGGGACGCTTCTATTGAATGTTAAACCTAAGTCTCTACTACAAAATGTCCTAAGCTGATAGGCAGACAATAATATTGAAAAACGTCTGGATGAAAATAATGAGGAATGAAGTAGTCTGAAATGGTTGTGGCTTTAAAGCGAAGAATTGTGTCTTGATATACTAATTTATTATACCTTGATAAGGAAGTTATCAACACACCAATACTGCATTCTGAGCGTGCGTGAAAAACAATAAATGCTGATTTCACAACGTTTAGCATACGTTACCAAACTACAAAAGTCCAGATAAACGTCTTTCTAATCATTCTTTCAGTAGTTTCATTCGTAATTTCAATACTTGCACACGAATGACTGATTTAAAAACTATATTGCGTCGTTCAAAGCACGTTTTTGACAACGACGCATTCAGGTCGCAAGGTCAAGAGTCTCTACAGCTCGTTAGATGCTTCTTTTTTATTTATGTACATTTTTATTTATGTATTTATTTTTGTTTGCTATATATTTATTATTTATTTGTTTGCTTTTTTATTTGTTTATCTAACGCGAGTGGTGTTTTCTCACGATCCGCATCTTTGCCGGCGGCATAAAGGCAATTTCGTGCGTCATTAAACTTCTGATCTGTCTGAGCAAGGACACTCTATTTTTAGGTACCTAGTTTGAATCTCCTGTTTCACCTCCATTCTATCCTCTTTTTGTTGTTTATAAAGTTTCCAGCTTACACTAAAGAGTTTTTTTTAGCCATCCGTTCCTGTAAATTAAAAGGTGTCTGATACTACTAAAGTCGATCTTTTGGAAGCCAGGTCAATTCCCAAATATTTAAAGCCTGTATTTTAAAGGTTATTTAGCTGGTAGTTTCAGCAAGCAAAATTGTTTCTGGTACCAGGAAAGCCTCGAAAATTGAGCAGCGCCGATGTTTTCCCCTAAAGTAAACAGACGAAAATTGGTTCTCAGGGTATCTTATCAGAAACCTAATGTTTCGGCCACTTCTTGCTACTTAAAGCAGGCAGGGAGAGAGGGGAGATAGAAAAAAAAGGGAGATTGCTACGTCACACTGTCATAAACTCAGCAGACCGAACGATTAATTAGTAATGTCCTCAACAGTCCAGGAAGGTAGCCACTAATAGCTTATTTCAGGTCAGGTTAAACTGTTTCTTTAAAATTGTTCATGCACATACACCCAAGCACACGGGCAAAAAAAAGTCTTTATATAGGTCTTAACAAGTGAACTTCTCAGATACAAACTTAGTTCGTGACTGTTGGCAATTTTCGCGACTCCTGAATCAAGAATGATTAGCTTAGAGAAAGTCCCTGCTCCAAACCTAAGTCTGGACCTAAGTTGTTCTGCCTTTGCACTGGAGAAAAGAAAGCCGCTCGTACTGTAGGGAGGACTTACCATCCAAAACAAAGTCTCCATGGCAAACGTCGTGTACTGGTCTATAGTTGACAACACGCTGAAGATGAGGCAGATCAGAACCATCATGAACCTGCAACAGATGCCAGACACGTCCGATTATAACGATCTGTCAAGCTTATGATCAGAAGGATATTAAAGCCTCTGGCCCCGTATGCAGGAAACTCCAAAAGTTTACTTATTCTCCTCACGGTGGCTATTCGAGAATAAGCTCCCTGAATTTCCCATGCACGAAAATCGAATAAGCTATTTAGTCTCGTTATTCGGTAATAAAGTTATTAGTCGTCCCAGGAGCGAACAGCTTATTCCGAGTTCGCCAAAACAGTCTCTTTAGAGACAGAAAAAAATCCTTTCGACATACTGGATGATTTAGACATAAAACAGAAATATATATTTCGAAGAGCGGACGTTCTGGGGATTGTAGATGAAGTTAATGCTGGCAAAGAAGTTGGGAATCGCCACGGAGGTTAACACCACTGCTACAGGTCAAGGTCACGCTGACTAGCTCACACGCGGTCTGTTAGTTCGCTTTTGTTTTCAAAATGATTTTCAGGGTGACTGCAGCCAACAATGTAGGTCTCTAGACTGCCAGTTCCTCAAGCAGAATTTCAACCTCACTACTGGCTGTGTTGGACCAGTTAATTTGGCTTGCGGATTCTTTTCTGCCAGCGCAGTGATTACAGAGAAGAAGTTTAGTGTTGACCCTAACGTATGCGCTCTCAAGGAGAACTCCTGCCGTCTTAATATAACTCATTGAATAGTTATTATTTCCATATTCGCACCTTGCGGATACCGAATTAGAACGGAGGAATAGCTATCCGCGAACAGTGGCTATTCAGGTATAAATTCAGTATAGTTTTCATAGCTATGGGCCTAGTTACATACGGAATTGGTCATTGACGCACACGTCCATTGGTCACTAGCAGATTCGAAGGTCCCGATGGTTAAAACAGTAATTAAACTCTCTCTCAGACACACTCATGCACGTGCACATGCACACGCCCACCCACGCCTACAGGCAGGCAGGCACGCACACACAAACACACATTTGACAGTAAACGAAGGCAGAGGCTCTACATTTACTCAGTCCCTTATGTCCCCCTGACAAAGAAATCAGTTTCGACCAGTGGACGTTCATCTTTTAACGGAAGTTACAACAAGATGACAGTCGCGCACGGAATGACGCATGTGCAAAGCAGATTTTCGTTCCCAAAAGAGCTCTTGCGACACCTGGAGGGCTGGCGGAGCAAACGAAATTACGACAGGCGGCAGTTCGGTGGACGACTGCAAGTAAATCAGTAGGGGATTTCCACAAGTGAAGATAATCAACAGAAATTTAGGTTTCCTGCCGGCAGGAATATCTACAGAACAGAAATCGCGTGCTGCCTAGAACGAGCGGAACATGAAGTCTTTCTGGCAGCAGATCTGTTAGAACAAAATAATTTTCTTTTTCTTGTTTCAACATGCTCGGCAACTGCAGGAAGCTGCAATTGGAGGCGGGCAAAAATAAAATAAAACGGCCGACACTTCCAAGAAGGGTGGCAGGAAAAAGACACACAGACTCATGCTGCAGACACTGAGACGCAGATGATCAACAATTTCTGTCAGCAGGCAGCATAAACTGCCAGCAGAATTTTTTGGAATCGTCCATGAAATAAACTAAATAAGAGTTACGTGTGGTCTTCAGTCTAAGACAGCTTTGAGATTGCCTATGAACGGAATATGATCAAACGCAAGCACTCATTAATACACACATGTGCATATACACTTTGTTCGTTTCGTGAAAGGACTGAATATAGGAATGCGCCAAACATGAAAACAGAAAACAGATTAATACTGACATACATAAATATACGTTAGTACGTATTTACACATTCGCATTTATACGGCTAGATGGGTGGACAAACAGAAAGCAAAAGGCAGGCAAGACCTGGTACAAACAATTTTCATGACCCATTTACGAGCTCTGCTTATATTTCTTGTTTAGATACATAACAACAACAACATAATAAACACCCGCCATGCCCTGTTAAAACGCAGTAAACAAACCAAAAAAAGACACCAGCATATGGCTGTACGACGCTGTTGCAGGAAGTGCGGGTGTCGGGGCTTACGACTAGAGGTGACCGTATTTGACCACAGCTGGACACCGCACGGAAGGAGAGGAAATTCGCACACTTACACTTCCACAAACGTATGTGGCGTACATCAAGTTACTGTTCTTAACCTCACCTTGACTGTTATCGTTTCAAAACTTTACGCACTCTCTGACTGTATATCGTATTAATAACATTCAGGCAATTTCCACAAACAATAGCGATTTATTCAGCCGTTCTTGTCGTTGAATTAGAGTGCAGCATACTTCAAGTCTTTCGTGGTGGAAAATTACACTCTGTGTAGTCCAGTCCTGTGCTCCTTGAAAGGCTGGTTGAAATACGAACTACACGCTATATAATAAACACCACTGCTATAAAATGTCGATGCATGTGACCGACAACAAGGGCAGGTAGCATGATGAATGTCTCTTCCAAGACCGCCCCACACGCCGAACAAGATTCTTACATGTATCGATAGTGACCGTAAAAATGTAGGAATTTGTAGTTCTTGCTGTACTAGTTTTACGATGCTGCTAAAGCTTGTTCATTCTTCAGTTTTCCTAACCACTAAAAGTCCACCACAGAACTGCCACCAAGGAGCATGTAGTATATAATACTGATAGTAGCTATCTGTAAAACAAACCGCGCACACGTTGAATGTTGCCAAAGTGTTTAATAAGTGCACTTACATTTCATAATTATATACTGATTTCATTGCACAGTTTGTTTTGCATTTTTCATCAGTTCTTGCTCTATCAAAGGAGCATAACAACAACAAAATGCTGTATGAAATTAGGTCAGTCTTGTTGGTGATAATTATTTTGGACAATTATTAACCAGTGCCACATGTTGTATTGTACTGATTCAAACTATGGACAGTCAAAAAACTCTAAAAGAGATTATAGAACTTAAAAAATTTAATCTCCTTCGTTCCATACACAAGTGAAGGTGTAGATGAGTTTTAGCCTAGATGAAATGATATACCTACATTTTGTAATCATTGCCAAGACAGAGTAGTTGAATATAGGGCAGCTATGTGTTGTGTTATATAGTGAAACAGATTCTACAATTATGATAAAAACGAAGAAACACAACAAAGTTAAATGATGGATAAAATCAAGGTATTTGGGCATTATGCTTCACGGGTGTCGCAAACGAAAATAGGATAAAAAAAGGGGGGGGGGAATAACAAAAATTTAGGAACTTAGCAGTCAAAATTGCCTGGGTTAGTTTGTTGCATGTGTTCTAATCGCGTATTGAGTTGTTCTCTTCAGGTCACTGTCAATTGTTTCGCAAAATAGTTTAAGGACGATCAAAGTGTGTTGGACAAAGACCTTACGGCTTGCTCATTCTGCACTGCCTTGATGCCGAGAAATCCGCCACAAAAAGCATAGTCACATCATCACTTCTTAGCTTTCCAGTCGGTGTAAACAAAACGGGAGAGGACCACATCAATGTACTTCTGCTGTTGGTATAGTCGTATGTCGGAATATATAGGCTCGTATTCCAAGGATGCACGACTTGTTCAATTCCATTTTCGACAAGTAAATCCTTATAGAGACCTGCTGTCATACAAAAGTTTAACGCAGTCATAACAGCCTCTGCACCGGACGCCCTTATCCATTACGTGACGTTGCAGTCAATGAAGGGAAGCAATACTAAGTTTCTAATAGATTCCCTCACTTGCCTATGATCGTGATCGGAAAAATGCAGCTTACGGTGTCAATAAATGTTGATAGAAATAGAGACTAACAGCTAAAAGCTCAATTTATCATGTTCCAATATAGTTCTTTCGTTCAACAAAGTTTTCTTTTTTCGTTCTACTATAGCATTAAAGAGCTCTGCAGCTGTCTTATCTTGAGAAATCAACAGCCGCGTCCATCACGGCCATAAAGAAGGGACTAAGTCCCCGGGGGACATGCTGAATACATCATCCCATTTCCCATCCGCCCATCACCAGCCCTGAGCCCCCCAACCCCCTCACTCCCCGGCCAAGGTCTCGAGTGTTCCAGGAGGAGGGAGAGCTGAAGAGCTCCGAGTGAGATGAACCCTTGAACGCCCCCCCCCCCAGGTTTTTACACCAGCTTTATCGACCCTCAGCCCCACAATGTCGGCTTCGTGGTGAGTGAATCCTCAGAGGAATTGAGTCAAATATTTCGCCGATTGAAGACAATCTCCCTGCAAGACGTTTCGCGCGTTTGAGAGAAAGGTTTAGCTGCCAGCTTCACTTGTTTCCCACCCCGCTTCTTCGATCTGATCGGGGAGGATTGGTGGCCACAGGGTTTTTCATTATTCTAGAAGCACGGCTGGGGGACGGGTATGTGGGAAGGCAGTGGAGGGATACACGGCGTTTTGCGGGGGGCAGGAACGAACCGTTACCCGTATCCCTGTCGGCTTTGGTGGAAACTATCGGGGAAGATGCTGAGATGTGACGGATTGAACGATTATTTGATTTATGGTAGGAAGAAAAGAAGCCTGTCTGTTGAAGGAAGAAAGACATAAAAACAACGAGAAACAAACAATGAATAAAGGAAACAAAGGACAGACAGACAGAAAGACAGACAGACAGACAGACAGACAGACAGACAGACAGACAGACAGACAGACAGACAGACAGACAGACAGAAGAAATAAAAAGAAAGAAGAAAAGAACTAGAGGAAAGAGGCAGAAGGGATATCTGCGAGTGTGGCCGTTCCGAAAACTCGAAAAGTCAAAAAGTATACAACCCGGATTTCAATGAACAGCAACGACACACACGTATAAAAATGATTAACTGCATTAACTCCGAAGCAAAATTATTTTCGTTGGTTCGAAACGACTAGAAAGTGATTCACATCTTCTCAAAGTGGATTTCTCTGACTGCCGAAGTCCTTCAAAGAAAGAAGTGGTATTTGCTTAGTCGATTCTTCACAAATAGACGGGGAAATTCGATCTCCCTAGTTCAGCACCAAAATGCCCAGTATCATGTTGCTTCTGTTAATCAGCAGCGCACGTGACAAAATATCTCCAACATTTCTGGTCGGTTTTGTGGAAGCGATGGGTTGTGTCGGCTTTAGGGATTAGCTTTAATTTATCTGAGAAACCCTCACTATGTGGTATCGTTTTTTGGCAGTGCTTCCGTCACACAGAAGAATCGATTTCAGATGAACAACTTCAAAAAGACAAAGTTTTAGTCTGGTCTGGCTCGAATTCTGTTTCAGCATTAGATGAAGAATCGATCAGTGACAACAAAAATAAAATAACAAGAGGAACAACGATGACAGGATACGTGCGTGCGTGTGTATGGGTGTGTGCGTGCCTGCATACATGCGTGCCTGCGTGTCATAGCAGTGTGCAGTCCTGCTTTTCATGGAACTGTTGCCATTACTGAACGAACTGGTCGCACCACTGCACGAACAAGCCGAACCAAACCACCACTCCGTCATGGTCCCACATCTTTGCTGAGTTTTTTTTTTTTTTCACTAAAAAAAGTTCTGTTGCTGTGATAATCACACCGAAGTTCGACAAACAAGGAAGAACAATTTTGTCCACTTACAATCGACCGAACAGTCTTTTGCCTCATACTTCATGAAACTATCCAT
Source organism: Lanistes nyassanus (assembly GCA_004794575.1). Taxonomy (NCBI): domain Eukaryota; kingdom Metazoa; phylum Mollusca; class Gastropoda; order Architaenioglossa; family Ampullariidae; genus Lanistes; species Lanistes nyassanus. Next base: position 48,292 of record SMGT01004174.1, on the reverse strand, counting down.
TCCCTAGCTCAGCTGTTTACGCAGCGCGGTGAGTAGTTAAGACGAAATTGGATAAAAGCATTCAGTGTCGAAGACTCTAAGCACCAATCGTAAGCGAAGTTGCTTTCGTAAATCAGGCACGAGAAACTTCACGCAGGCACCAGCCCGATATCGTGATCCACATGAAAACGCGCCGGAAAGTCGACCGCACGGGCTCTGACATCAGTATCTAGCGTTACTCGCTTTCCCTGCATCTATAAAACTCGCCTTCGACTGGAGAGTTTTGAGTGGCAGCGATTGAAACTACTGACCATATGGCGCACTTCTGGCTTTTCACCCCCCCCCTCCCAATTCACACACACACGCACTCACGCTACGTCACCTTTACTCCCTCCTATGGATCTGGGCTGACAGGTGGGTTGGACTGCGAGCAAACAAGATAACAGCGAAGTGCTCGGGCCATTAGAACAGCTCTCCTACACCGAGTAAAGTACAATTTTTCTTGATGCTATATTTTCGCGCAGGAGGGGTCCTTGTAGGGAACTCACTTTGGAAAACCCAAGAAGGCATTGAAAAGAGGCAAGCGGCGGGCTCCAGACAAAGTACGTAAAGGGCAAGCGACCTTCAAACTGGTGGTTCGTGATTGCAAGCACTCTTGAGCAGGCCATATGGTCACAAATTTGGTAGAGAAGCTAATTGTTTTTCTTGGTGATGCGAGTTCTGTTTACCCAGTTTGACAGCAGATTGCTCTTGGACACTAGAAAAATAAGGACATTATCCGATGAGACTTTAGCAAGAAAATGGGAAAATCGAGCCTGGGCGTTCGAAAGGGTTTGTGTATGAGATGGGATTGGAAGTGTATAGCCCAGCCCGTCTCAGATCGGACACTGTCAAACAGTAGTGCAAGCCGCTCCCAGTTCCAAAGACAGGGCTGTGGACGAGTCAGAGAATGAAGCGGATGGTGTATTCAGTATTCCCCCAAACCTCGCCACCAGGACCGGTGTGTCTATAATTCCCACCGACTTGGGGCACCCATGCGCAGACCACCTCTCACCCCGATTAACTTATGCTTGAATTGACAGATAAAAACAGAAGTCCCACTTAGTTAACATCGAACCTTACCCCTACCCCTAACTCCGATCCCCGTCAAAAAAGTTGTAAATTAAGGTGGGCATCGAACCCACGACTTCGAACTGAAAACCATGTCTTTAAAACTTAGCTACCGATCTCCACGAACTGGTTTCTTCGCTGTAACTATAAGAAGTGACGCTGTGTAGAGGCCATGGCTTAACCTATAATTATCTGTTGTTGCGGTTAGCAACCGCCACGCGCATGCGCAGCTCACAGGATACACCGCGCATGCGTGGCCCAAATCGGTGGGAATTCCAAACCCGCGCACCGGCTCAATTTCGAGCCATAACGGTCAACCTGGGTCAGCACGGCTTATTTACAGCAGCTGACGGCTGGCAAATGCTGCAAGAAGCATTCAAGCGGAATATAACAGTTCGTTTTTCTCTAAAATATTTGTTTTTTTTATAATCTCGGCTGTCAGGACGGAGAAAGAACTGATTAGAGAACATTACCAATGCACACGTTCTTGTTCTTCCGTGCTCAAAGACATTGGCATTTGACATTCCACGCCTGTCGGTTCGGCTAATGGCATTCACTATTCTCAGAGTATATGGAAGACAAACTGAAAGACACGATGTCGCCAAGTTAGGGCTTCGACGAAATGAGAGAGAGAGAACTTATCCCTAAGCTTTTTCCTCCGCTTCTCTCTCATCTCGAAGTCACATCTCTCCTTTCTTTCTCTTCCCCAGGCTCATCTCTCTGGCCCCGCTGATTTCTGATTTGTCCTTAACCGACTCATCCTTCTGTCGTCTGTCACACACTTCTTCTCTCCCCTCTTTCATTTTTCTCTCTTTTGTCTCCGCTCTCTTCGTCGCCGTTTTCATCTTTTGCTCCACACAAACACATACAAGGGCTACACCGCACAGCCCTTTATATGTCAATAGTTTCTTACATTACGGCTCATAATGTCAATAGTTTCTTACATTACATGTAATAATGTCAATAGTTTCTTACATTACAGTTAATAATATGTCAATAGTTTCTTACATTACAGTTAATAATATGCTAATAGTTTCTTACATTGCGGGTAATAAAATATCAATAGTTTCTTACATTATGGGTAATAATATGTCAATAGTTTCTTACATTACGGGTATTACTATATCGATAGTTTCTTACACTATGGGTAATAATATGTCAATAGTTTCTTACATTACAGGTAATAATATATCAATAGTTTCTTACATTACGGGTATCTAATAATATGTCAGTAGTTGCTTACATTACGGGTAATAAAATATCAATAGTTTCTTACATTATGGGTAATAATATATCAATAGTTTCTTACATTATGGGTAATAATATATCAATAGTTTCTTACATTATGGGTAATACTATGTCAATAGTTTCTTACATTATGGGTAATAATATATCAATAGTTTCTTACATTATGGGTAATACTATGTCAATAGTTTCTTACATTACGGGTAATAATGTGTCAATAGTTTCTTACATTACGGGTAATAATATATCAATAGTTTCCTACATTACGGGTACTAATGTGTCAATGGTTTCTTACATTACGGGTAATAACGTGTCAATGGTTTCTTACATTACGGGTAATATATGAAACACGCGCGCGTGTAAAGTTTACATTTTACAGATATTCTGTAAAGTAGATGCCAGTTGGATGGCAAGAAACTACGAACGTGTAGAGAGTAATGGACAAAAAGTAGCAGATAGTGGGGAGGGGAGAAAACCTGACAAAATGTTCTTCACGTCCCTCTTCCTCGATCAACGTGCGTGTCAAGAGCCAGTCCTCCGGGCAGCAGGGGATGTTCCACCACGAACTGGCCAGCTTTAGCAACCCTCGTTGTCTGAGACCCGCATTATCTAAAACAGACGGCCAATGCGACCCTATCGTGTCAAAAGGCCATTTCTGGGACGCATTTGTCGAAAAGCAAGGGGCGGGGGAGAGGAGAAGGCATAACCTTCTGCAGGACGGGGTCAGCGTGAGTAGAGGTCAGTCTCTTGCGGCATGTAACTGCTGTACTTGGCAGTCAAGGCTTCCAATGTTGACGAACCAGGTTTTTCTTTGGTGTCGGCGCTCTAGCTACTTCTGCAGTCAAAAGATGGGTGGTTGTGGTGGCATTTGAGGTGGAAAACACGGGTTTAACGAAACAGAGAGAGGGGGAGGGAGGGGAGCTTGCTTTCTCAGCCCCACGCTTGCTTTCCCCCCTCCAACCACCCAACACTCCCACTCATAACCTAGACGGGGTCTAAGGAAATAAAATTCTGTTGAGAAAGGATCCCACTCACCTCTAATTTAAAAAAAAACGATGCAAAATAAAGCAAATCAAGACGAATGGAGTGAGTGAAGGAAAAAACAAGGGGTGGGGGTGAAAAAAGGTCAGATGTGGGGAGAGAGAGAAGAAGGACTAGAGAGGATGGGGACAAGATAAATAAGAAGAGAATAGGATAGAAGGAACGTATTACAATACAATGAACATAAACGAGGAGAAAAGCATTATTCAGAACAGTTAAGTCGCTGCGATAGAGAGAAGGATTCGAGGAAGTTCTCTCGCCAATTTTTTCCCCTCAATATTGTATTCAAGATTTTTAATAAATATACCATCATGGTGCATTAAAAGGTAGTAGCTTATAGGATGGTCACCTTAACTTCAGACCGAAAGGAAGTTACTGTCAACAGTTCTGAAAAATCTCTGTTCGAGTAATCAAACAGAGGTGTAGGCCTAATGCTGAACCCATTGAAGGTACACGTGTTGTGGCTATGCCCCAAAACAACACACAAGGCATCAACATCATACGCTCTGTAAAAAAAAAAACCAAACAAAAACAAGTTCGGCTTAGACGAGATAGGAAAATAAAGTGCGTGTAAACATCATAAAATGTCCTCTAAACCTTAAAGTGCAAAGGGCACTGGGAGCGACAACCCGTATGCATATCAGGTTGTCTGTTCCGATGCTAATGTAATCTATGTGTCACAGACAAGGAGGAAACTCCACAGCGAACCACTAACTCCAGCTCTGATCGATTGGCTTTGTTCTCTCTAGTACTGTGATCTACTTCCCCCAGGGACACAAAATATTCCTGAGTGTCAGATGCACGTATACACCGTTGGTTTTAATCAGGTCTGTTTTGATGGATTAGTCTTTTTCTATGTTTAGGTTTGATATGGGTTCTTGTTGTATGCCTTTTTTTTCGAACTTTTTATTCTTCATCATTCTTGTTGTGTGTCTTTTCTCTCCATATCTCTCTTTCTCTGTAAGGTGTCTCGGTTTAACTCTATTTATACATCTTTCTCCCTCTCGAAGCTTTCTTGCTGTCCATCTCTGCTCACTAACCCTTCTCTCTGTATCTTTATTTCTACGCCTCATACCCAGCTGTCTCTGATTCTCTCGTTCCTCTCTCTGGAAGCTTTCTTGCTGTTTATGTACTTACCTCCCCCTTTTCTTATCAGTGTCTCTACGCCTCCACCCAAGACTTCAGCTTGGTTTTCCGCTCATTCTCTCGCTCGCTCTTTATTTGACTCTTTCTCTTCTCTCACTCATTCTCCAGTACTGCATTCCCTTTCTACGTTCCGTTCCCTCCCCCTAAACCCCCTCTGCTTGTCATGTCCCTGTTTCTCTCCTTTCTCTTAATTTATCTCGCTCGTTCACTCTCTATAGATCCCTCTTCTTCAGCAGCTCTCAATCAAGCACTCGTGCGTGCAATAAAAATGGTCGTGGTGAAACTGTAACGACGCTGACTACCTACTCAATTTTTATGAAGGCGATGTGGATCGTAGATAACGTCGAAGTTGAACACAATATTTCTTTCGAACAGCTGTACTGAGGCTTTCAGCTTACCACAGTCCATCTACACATCCTGGAACTCCATTCGGCCCTCCCCCGCACATTACTGCCTGTCCGCACTGACCATCTTACTGCAGCTATCAGTCTGGTGGTTCTTTCAGTGCATAACTTAGTAATAGGGCCCCATCCCCCCTGTAGTCCACCGTCCACATATGCACCCAGTTTGTGGAGGGACGTTAAACAACCAACCAGCCAACCACGTTCCATCGTGATGCTGCAGTCACCACACCCCTTCCCCTGAAACAAGTGTACTTGGACATGTTCGGCGAACTAAGAACAACGTCTGCCCGATTAAGAAAGATCTTATGCCTGAGACTGGCTTTTCTCTCCGAACTGTCAATGAACAGAACCCGATCTTCAGATATCCTTTAGGTACCACAAGGATATCAAGTGCACCGCTTTTCTCAAAGAACGAAGAAAAACCCTCAGCCAGTGAACGCGTGCGCATGATGCGAGTAATTAATGGTGGCCTTTAACAGAAGGGCGGGTGATCAATATGCAGCCGTGAGCGAAACGCAGGTCTGACGAAAGCATGTGATTCCGCCCATAGCTTGGTTCTTGTCTTCAGACTTCTACCCTTATAAACCTTGACAGCTGGATCATAACCCATGAAAGACCTCTCATAACGGTGTGAGTAAAATGTCTATCGCTGTGCGTTGACGGCCCTTAGCAATATCTACGATGTTACTTCACAGCTTCGCGCAAAAGGTGACTCATATATTCTGAGTTCCGTTGCTGCACGCAAGAAATGCTGACTTAAACGAAATACGAAGCTGTAAGAGAAGGTCGGGGGAGTGCAATAATTCTGCCATTCTATTCCCTTAACGCTTAAGTTCATTTCTTGCTTTACATTGTTAAAACAAGCATAATAATAATAACAATAATAACAACAATAATAATAACAACAACAACAATAATAATAGACTGTTGAATGACGAAAAAACAGAGGCTCTTCTCTTCAGTAAAAGAAATGCTGGAGTGACAGAATATCCCACAGCAGTTCGGATTGGTGATGTCGACATCCCTTTCGCCGACTCTGCAAGAAACCTCATCTGCAGATCCGCTTATTCTGAACTCAGAAAAATCAGCAGCTTCCGTCACCTTCTGTCCGATCAGGTTGCAAACACATTTGTATGTGCCTACGTTCTGTCTAAACTCGACTACTGCAATTCCTTGCTAGCCGGCTGTCCTCTGTATCTGCTACAGAAGTTACAGAAACTTCAAAACTCGGCCGCTCGCCTTGTCCTGAAAGCGCGCAAAATAGACCAGCCCACACCTCTCCTCCGCACTCTGCACTGGCTCCCCATTCAGGCTCGCATCGACTACAAGTTGTCTACTCTCTGTTTCAATTTCTTCACCGGCGCATGCCCAGGTACTTTTCAGAACTTCTTACAATCTACACTCCATTGAGACAGCTCCGCTCCTCTTCAGACGATCGCATTCTCTCAGTACCCCGCATCAGGACAAAAACACATGGACAGCGCATGTTCACCTTCTCGGCATCCACCCAATGGAATTCACTTCCCCACAACATTCGCCACTCCCCATCACTACAGACTTTCAAACGTAACGTAAAAACTTTTCTTTTCCGCAAGTACCTTGACTGACTTCGCGATTGCCTGTCTGCATTAACCTACAACTTCCTCTATTATGATACTTTTCCACCCATCTGTGACTGAAGGACGATCTGTATCCCAACCTGTTTCGTTCATCTCTCCCTCTGTGTGTTTGTTGCGTTCATCTCTCCCTCTGTGTGTGTGTGTGTGTGTTTCGTTGTTTTCAATGAGTGTTTGCCTCGTCCGCGCGAAGTGTGCATGAAATATGTTCTCGCGCGTTAAAAAATCCACATTTATTTATTTATTTATTTATTTATTTATAATAATAATAAACGCTGTGTGGTTGACAGCGAACAGTTCCTCTTTATCTGAGCCTAAGCAGTGACATAGGCCTAGTGTTACCATCTCGCCTTGAAGGCTCAGAAAGCCGCCTGAGTTTAGCAGTGTGTTAGACCAACCAAATCCTGTCCAAAGGTGGCTTGCATGAGCATTCGTATCTCCTGTTCGTACCTAAAGGTGTACGTAAACTACACAGAGCAAATGGCCCTTACGGCTACTCTTATGTCCGGAAGTGCAGATATGAACGCTCGTGCAATCCAGTCTAGGATCAACCCACGTGCTTATCTCCAGATTGTATTTATTTGTATAAATCCAGAC
>SMGT01004174.1:26703-40788 GCA_004794575.1 Lanistes nyassanus | reverse complement strand
TTCTCGCGCGTTAAAAAATCCACATTTATTTATTTATTTATAATAATAATAATAAACGTTGTGTGGTTGACAGCGAACAGTTCCTCTCTATCTGAGCCTAAGCAGTGACATAGGCCTAGTGTTACCATCTCGCCTTGAAGGCTCAGACAGCCGCCTGAGTTTAGCAGTTGTCACTTTAGGACAACAGTCATACAATTTAAAACAACATTCACCGAAGATGTATACAACATGACAGCAAGGACGAGATTTTTTTAAGCCTTTGTTCTGAATGTTACAAACACCCGAAAGCTTTACACTGTGTCATGGTCGTCTGGCTGATGCTATACCCGCCATACCACTTCAAGTCAATGTACGTCACGCTGACGAGATTTTTCGTCTGCTTTAGATGCACGCGCATAAACATGTCGGTATCCTCTGTGATGACTAAAAATGGACTGGTACAGCAAAGAGAACTTGGCCAAGCGAGACTTGGACAGGAAGTTTAGGTTTCGGGCATGGCCCCTTCTTCAGCACGGCACAAACAAATAGCAAATAACAATAAAAATCACTTTGCTCACAGTGACGCTGTTCATACACGGTCGGCGGACAAGAGGAAAGTGTGGGGAAGAGGCACAGAGGCTAGGAGGTACAGCGTGTTCAACCAATCAGTGGCGGGGAACACTTCTCTAAAACTGGACTGCTAAATATTGTTTGGTTTGTCATGATTTCAGGAGCCACAAGTAGCCCATAAATACACGGGAACAGTTAACAAAACACTTTAGAAAATTTTATGCGCACTTGTTTTTCTGGTTTACTTTTTCTTTAATTAGATAAGAATGAAAGGCCTTGACCATTAAAGAACAGTTCCGCAGTAAATACCTGCAGCCATTTAACACAAAGGACTGTATGGGAACGGTTGCGCGCCTGTGGTTCAGTCAAGAATTATGGGGATAATGTCATTGTAGTGTGAAGATGATGAGCTGTTTGATAATAAAACAGACAAGAAAATCCTTACCACTGTACCGGACATCATTACCAACTTAGTGAACAGTGCAAAGCACACAACAGACAAGAAAAAGAACGGCCTGTACCGCCCCCTCCCCCCGAATGTAACAGACAGTGTAAAATCTGACATGACGAAACACACAAGATGCAGGCATGCCTTCAACACACACTCCCGCACCTCCACCAACACTACCACCACCGTCTCAGTCACGCGTGTCTCACTCAAGCAGAGAGATATTTTGAAAAGTACGAACTCAACACTTTGGTCACGAAAGCCATCAATAAACGAAGGGCGACAATCAAGCAAACGTATAAGGAGCCAACAAGATCTGATCTGAGTCCACTTACACTGTGAAATGATAGATGAAGCACTTCCAGCCAGTGGGGCGCTCCAGGAAGTTGTAGACCCTGGACTGGATGGAGTTCTTGGAGTGGATGTTGGAGGACGAGTGGCTGCCCGTCAGCCGGTTCTGCAGCATTTCGTTGTACGTTTTGTCTGTCTGGGCCGACAGGTGCTTGCAGTCGAACGCCTGCGAGTTGGTGGAGGTAGAGGAGTAATCCACTTCCAGGTGTTCGGGCAAGATGCTAGGAAAGCCATTGCCGGACATGGACTTGCTCTTGTGCCGCTTGAGGAAGCCGCGCTTAGCCGTCTTCACTTGCGGCTGGAGCATGCGCTCTGAGGCAGTGGCGTCTCCCTGCCCGGGAGCCTCCATGGTAACAAGGAGGACAACTCCAGAAAGGACTCTTGAAGACCTGTTTCCAGCTCTCACGTGGAGGCTTTTGAGAATTGGTTATCCCGGAAAAAGCCTTTGCTAGCGCATAAAAATTTTAAAAAGTTGACACAGCTGTCTACAACTGCATACGTCGTCTCTAATATATATATATATATGTAACAGATAAGTCACTGTTGCAATCCCTGGTATCGTCAAAGGTCTGAAGATTTAACATGGAGTGGACGCGCTCGGACGAATCTTTTAGTGGATAACCACAACACGTGTGCAAAGAGTCCTGCTGACTATGTACATACAACATCTAACAACAGCAGGTGGGCATTCTCGACGGACAGAGCGTTCTGTTAAATCCTAACCCGTGCTTTACGGAGTGCCACATGATCTGTTTGTCCGCAAAATGGTATTTCCATGTAGATATACATTAATCAGGTGATATAATTGTCCAGAAAGTAATTGTACGTATGTTGTACATGCATTAAATCAGGTCAACTGATTGTCTCAGAAGTAGCTACACGGAGGTGTTACCTGCATTACAGACGAAAGACTAACTGCACTCAGACCTGCTGTGTATCTGCCCCTAATGAAACCTTACTCTTCGGAGTTTCCCATAAAGTGCAGACAGAATGCAGATGAAGAGGGAAATTCTGCTACTCTAAAACAAATCTGCTATTGTAGCCTCACTCAGGACTCAGAAAAGATTTCACAAACTTCATTATCTTGGCGTTTAGGATTTTATGGGAATCGCGAATTTGTTCTGGTAGGAAGAGGAAGGCCTGTTTCCAAACAGCTGGTTGAGAGGCACGTGTTTGAGTATGGATATGGAAATCGCTCGATGCAGAAATGCAGGCCAAAGCATCCATTGTCATTCAGCATCTGCAGCTGTTGACCATCGGAAGGAGATGATTCTGCCAGTTTCCCAGCAAGCATCCTTGACTACGAGCCTTGTCCAGGTACTGTGCACGCATTTCGCGTCGCGCGAACTGACGCTAACAGCGCGATCCTGCTCGCGATCTCCCCTCGACGTAATCTTCACGTAATGACGATCGGAAGGTCTGATGAGATGTCTAGCACTCCGAACATCTGCGCATGCAGGCACGCATTCACGTCATTGATGGTTTGAGAGCGACATGCGCTGGACGAAACGGTCAACGATCAGGGGCTATAACCCAGCGACCGGCGGCTTGCAGCTGGCCATGTGGACGTAGTTTACATACTGCACTGATGTCGCGAAGACAGCCGCCATTTTAAAAATCTCTGCAGAGGTGCCTTTCTGTAAAAGAAAAATTGAAAGACGTGACGCATTATTCAGTATAAGGAAATAAATAAAGCAATTAAGGTCGTATATCTATAAATAACATTTGTAGTTATCGAGTCTGAAAATGTTCTTAGTTATATCTAAATGTATTGCTGGTAATCTCAGTGTATAGCTTATTCCCCACCACCCCACAAAAAAATGGGTGGGTGGGTCAGAGGCGATGCACTTTCAAGAAATTGTGCAGATTTCGCATCAAGGGTGGGTGGGTGGGCGGCTGGGGTTGGTTGGTTGGTTGGTTGGTTGGTTGGTTGGTTGGTTGGTTGGTTGGTTGGTTGGTTGGTTGGTTGGTTGGTTGGTTGGTTGGTTGGTTGGTTGGTTGGTTGGTTGGTTCGATGGTTGGTTCGTCCCGTGTCGGGAAGTTTGGGAGCTCGAAGGCCACAGCCTCTGCACTTGTCACCCATTTGGTGGCAGAGCTCTTGTTCGTGTATCGAGGAGCAATTAGTTACAAAACACGAGAGTTCGTAGAGTTCACGTCAAGAGGTCTGTAGTGGGCACACACACACACACTGTGCGAATGTCGCAACACGAAAACCGCGGGCTATTGCGTGCGTCACACTTCGCGGTTAGCATTCGCGTCGTGATCTCAGCGGTCGATCTCGGAGTCATCGTGGCGCCACTGTTGCCAGGCTTCCACGACAACCGAGCAGCATGAATAAATATTTGAGACATGACTTTTAATGAATGCGAATTTCCTAGCTGATATTTTTTTTTCACGTTTTCGCTTATTTGCCTCCGAGGCAGCTAGCAATATTAAAGAAAATCGCTCGTAGATGTCCCTGATAGCGCACTGGGAAAACGTTTAGAGTCTGGATTCAGCAACTTCCTCAAGTGATCACGGACTCGAGTAGGAATGAGACACGACCAACAGATCGACGAAGGAAGATTGTCATATAAAGTAAATGCGACATTTGAAAGACCCAGTAAACAAGAACAACACCTTCAGCCAAAGACGATTCTTACAAACAGCATTAGCTACTAATATTTTAAAGACATGCGCCTAAAGAATACATCATTTACGAATATCACAACAAAAAGCATATCAGACCACCGCGACCACTGTTGTTCGCTTCGTCATGTCCTGATGGATGAAGGGATGGGAGAGACTAGTGAAAGGGGGGGGGTGGTACATGCAGAGAATTGAAAATAGGAGTGCCGCACACTGGATGCGAACCTATGCCCCTCGAAGCAAACACACGTGGTCGCTATGCGCTACGACCCGCCGAGTTTAGCATTTTGAATCCATTAGGCATTAATTATCGACGCAAACAAACGCCTGAGATACATAAACCCTCCTTGTAGATAAGTCGGCTTGGCGTCATTCATGCACGACGAAAGGCTCTGGCATCCAGAGAAAAACTATGAACATGGATTATTTATGTTGCGATCGAGGTAAACAACACCAAAACATAGCATGCACCACGAGCAAGAGAATGGTGTATACGGGTTGTGGAGGATGTGCTCGGCATTGCGCGAGAAAGTGATGTATAAGATAGAAAACACTTGCTATAGCTACCTTGCCAAGACGGCAGGGAAGGTGGGCCTGGAAAATGTGCTCGCATTCATTTGTGGGGGGGGGGGAGGAGGCAGGTGGAAATTACGTGAATCTTCGATTGTGTCACTGGTGTTGCGCTAGGTATAATTTTTGTTTTGCTGGAAAAAGCCTACTGCATGAACATTTTTCAAAGACGGTCCATCTGTTCAGCGTTTGATTTCGGTTGAAATAAGCATCAACACACGATACACGAGGGCTTCCTTTTTCCCACAATGTACATCTTAAAATAATTGTAAAAGCCGAACGATAACTCACCCTACAGCCTCAGAAATACTTACTAGTCTTTGATGCGCTCAGCCTCGTACTATCGCATATTCGAAGCTGATTTCATGAACTAACATTTTGTTGCTGTGCTTTGCTACATTCACGTCTCTTACAAAACGTAATGGGCGTGAGGTTTTGTAAACAGTTACGATCTCAAACCTCGTGCCACTGAAATATGAAGCGCTGTCTATGACTTGACATTTCATCCTCTACATCAATAAATGCTGCCTCGTGGTGCATTCAGCTGTTACATAACCTTAGCGATCGAGACTTGAGGTGCAATGCTGAGCTCCTATCGCGCCAATGCACGCAAAAAGAACGTGCCATAAATGGGAAAATGTCGCATCACTTTCACCGTGCGCGTGCAGGCTCAGTTTTGATGGCGTCTGCGTTAAAAGGCCTACAAAAGAGAGATCAAGTTGAAAGGAACTGTACAAGTAAACCTGGAACAGCTCTCACTAACCCCGACTAAGCAATCATCATCATCATCATCATCCATCATCCATCCATCCATCCATCATTCATCCATCATCCATCAATCATCATCATGTTTAGAGGGATTTCCTACCTGCCTGGAACCAAAGACATTTCTTTCTGTCAGTCTTATATAACAAGGTATTTTTGACTTTTGATCCTGCAGCGTCCTACTGCTTACAGCAGGGTGAACAGGAACCGCAAAAGGTTTATCTATTAATCTGTCTCGCCTTTTCCCCCCGAAGGAATGCCGTCTGCATTCTGCGGGCAGCGTGGAAACACATCAACGGCAGAACTGACCCAGTGACTCTCTTATGAGACACTAAACGCTGTCTCGAGAGTTTAGCCATCTGCCCCCTGCGCATTAAGAACTCAGACTCCATAAAATACTGGTGTAGTGGACCTACTTTCTGTCGTGCCCGAAAGTCACTTTGCGTCAGTAAGAGTGGCACGAATCCAGCGAAACGTTACTGTTATCCCAGCCAACCCTGTACACTGAACCTGCCAGGGTTTCGCTAAGTAAATGTAGAAGCGTTCCCGTGTCTTTTTCACATCTCTGTGTATTTTCATGTGATTTAAGTCAAACGTGTTATAAGTCCTGGAAGAGTTGCAGTTGAAGCTTCTCTCTGGTGCCAGATAAACCTGATCAATTTACAAAGCTTCATGAATCAGACAGAACAACCAGTAAAGCGCGACCATGACAACAGCACCAACTGAAAGGCAGAACGACTTATAGCAGAAAATACAGTAATATAGTTACATTGGATGCATCTCCAGCCCGTGAGTCTGAAATTCCCACCGACTCGGGGCAAGCATGCGCAGACCATCTCTCATCCCGATTAACTTACGCTTGGGGACTTGTGCTTGAACATATACATGAAAACAGAAGTCCTACCGAACATCAAACCCTAGCCCTAACCCAGCCCCCAGCCCCTAAAGAAAATTGTAAGCTAATACGGGTATTGAACCTGCCACTTTGAACTGAAAAGCCAAGTTTTACCCCACAGCTACCAATCACCACGAATTGGTCCCTTCATTGTAACTATAAGTGGCGCTGTGTATAGGTCATCGTTTGACCTATAATTATTGTTGTGGTTAGCAACCGCCACGCGCATGCGCAAAGCACATGATACACCGCGCATGCATGCCCCAAGTCAGTGGGAATTGCAAACTCTCTACCCTTCCTTCCACCAACCGCAAAAAAAAAACCCATCTGGGAGATAAAGAGTTCCCCCGCCGGAAGACCTGTTACAGCTGTTTCTTGGAATAGCTATAAAGGCTCTTCACCCCTTCTTCTTTTCCCGTGCGTTTGGAAACTCACCGCGGCCATTTTTTCGCTTGCTGGACAGGACAAAAAGGGAAGGCTGTACATCAAGTCACGTTAGTCTTGGAATAAGCGAACACCGATTATTGACGCGTTTAAAGTGCTAGGTTTAAGCCGCTCTGTTAAAAAGGAGTAGAGTTTCTTAGTCTGTAGTCTTTGGTGATTGATTTTTTGTTCTTTTCCTGAAGGGCGTGCAAATTCTGTTACCTGTAATATTTTCTTTCTTTTTTACGATGTCCCGTCGAGTAAGACTACATCATTCTGTCCTTTAGGCAAAGATATCTTTTTTTTGCTCTTCGATTGCGTCATAGGCTTTGCCGTTGTTCATTGGTTCTCGGTCCAAGCACTTCTTGACATTATACGAACGTCGGTGCTGCAGTCTCTGTGTATGTGCCAGGCATCCACAAATCATGTGACCTGTCGACGTGCAGCTCGCAGACATGGGGGACTGCACCACGTGCACCAGCGATAGAATAAGAAGACATCTTCACAGATAACGTAATCAACATCATTATTAATCTTACAAACTCAATTCAACAGCATGGGGGTAGGGTAAGAGAAACAACAAGAGCGAAAAGACAGACAGACAGACACACAGACAGACAGACAGACAGACACACAGACAGACACACAGACAGACAGACAAACACACAGACAGACAGACTTGCTTGCTTCCAGGACTTCCAACAAAACTCTTCGACAAACACGGCATTGTCGCTTCTGCTTCTATCCAGTTTCTTTCTCTCTCTCTCTCTCTCTTTCTCTCTTTCATCGCAGCTTTTGCAATATGTCATCTTAAAAACGACATCCTTTACCTACAAAAGCTGTCCCCGTGGTACTTCGGGGGAATAATCGCATTATATGTGACTTGCTGAAATTCATGTTAGTTCAAAGGTTTTTGTCCACCTTGCTCCAAACGGTGGTTCTTTGAGGACAACTAAGATCGTACGGGATAAATGCAACCAGAAAAAAAATCCCCACAACTACAATACGCCATGCAGGTGCTATTAGGGAATCCTCTCAGAGAGGGAAGGGTGCAATGGAGGTTAGGGTGGGGGGATCAATGACCAGTTAATGGAAATGGCATGTCACACGAAGAGGACATTACCTCCACCTCTGTGACCTTGACCTCTTTTGTCAGACCAGACCCACTTTACTGTATGGAAACCTGTGCAGGTGACACCGAAAACTGTGTGAAGCCAGCCTTGGGAAAGAAACAAAAAAATCCTTTCAAAAAATCTCACAAAGCGATTAACACCTATAAATAACAAAGGGTTGTTAAAGTACACTTCTGCGTACGTCTGTTGAAAACCTGTTCATGGCTATTTTACCGCACTATAATAAATAATAAATGCAGGGCGCGAGAACGCATTTCATGCACACTTCGCGCGGACTAGTGCAGACAGTTCGATGACATGACGAAAGTCTACAATACATCTTACGCATTGTCGCGAAAAGCAGCCAGTCATGAATACGGCAGCGAGTACAGGAGGAATCTCTAACAGCAAATTACCGGAACAACAGGAGCTCCAAGGGTTGACACAGCAGAAGGAAATGTTCAGCTGTGGTCAATGCAGTTTGGTGGCCCTGTGACATTCCTCGCATCACCCCACCGTCACCGGCTGAGACTAAGCTGTGCTACGGTGCGTGACTCAGATGTCACATCACAGAGAAAGTACAAGTGACGCGGAACGGATCTGATATCGAAATTCGTAATGTTCACTGTGCTGGTGAGAACACTTGCAAAGATCGCTAGACTGTCCTCATTTGCTTTCTTAATCAGACAACTCTACGTCTTATCCCACACTTTCGTCTGGTTAAGACGGGTTCGCATAGTTACATCGCGTTCCTCATCATTCAGAGTTCCTTTGAACCTTTATTAGTAAGAGTTCCCGTGAACCGTCGTCATTGATATAAAGTCCTCGTGAACCTTTATTTGTCATTTAGAGTTCCCGTGAACTTTGATTAGTCATTTAGAGTTCCCATGAGCCTCAATGAGCCATTTAGAATTCCCGTGAGCCTTTTTTTTTTTTTTAGTCATTTGGAGTCCCGTCAACATATAAATTTCCTGTGAACTATATGGGTCATTTGGAATTCCCGTGAGTCTTTATTAGCCAGTTATAGTTCCTGTAAACCTTCATTAGTGGGATATCGCATTCACTGGTCACCTTTGAACATTTGATCAGTTATCTCTCGCTCTATCATTAATGGTGCACCTTCAACTGCCGGTAGATTGCTAATTGTTTTCTGTCATGTTTAGAATCATCGGCCAGTGTGCAAAACTGTTGCAATGACGGACCCAACAGTCCTCCACAGAGAGAAGTTCTTGATATCTAATAACATGAAACCGAGAGCTCTTGCAAAATCTGCAGGTTCCGTATATTTGAAACTGTTTGGCTCAGTTCTGTGTGTAGCCGCGGCCCACAAATCACAGGACGCAGACATTGTAACGACCATCACGCCGGCCCCGAATTCAAGACGCAATAAACTGAAGGCTCAAGGAAATGTAACTCTCGCGTCTTGGTTGTTTTAACAACTTCATTCATGCAGCCGAACATCACTACAAGCTGCGACTCTCGAAATGCTTCGCAGATATAAATCACACTTCGCGTCTTTTCCTCCCGGCTTTGACACACTAATGAGCATGCTGGCTGTAAATTCGCCTTTCATACCCTAACCTCCATGCGCAACAGTCTCAGATTTACCGGATCTGCGTAAAGTGGAGCAGAGGTCCATAACAAAATAAGACAAAGTAGTGAAGTGCGTGCGTCTGTGGAATCTGACTTCCTGCCGCTCACGAGTAGGAGAAGACATCAGGGGAGACAACCAGCGGCGGACGGGATCCAGGACTTGGAGAGTTAATTTCCAAGAAGAGATTACCTCCTCTTGCAGGAAATGAGACGGGTTGCTTCCTTGCAGCATACCTAGCTGCGTGGGGTAAAGTGCCGAAAGTATTTGCCGGATAAATTTTGGGGCGAACACGGGACCCCTGGGAGTTGTCTGCATTTCTCTCCCCTGTGTAGGATACTGGGCAGAAACTCAAGCGGGAAACCTGTGTTGAGAGCCTACACTGCGATTCCCGAAATTGAACGCATCCGTGGGATCGTAAAAGATAAGGAACGACATTTGCTTCACATTCTCACTTGGCAGACTTCTCCCCTAATAATCCTTCATCGCTCCTGGATTGGAACCGGCAGCACCGTGCGTTAGTCTGCAGCCCAACGTGCAAGGTTATCCGGCCCCCTCAGTCGAGCAGAGTTATCCGGCCCCCTCCTTCGACTATAGTGAATGTCGCCTTATAATCAGCAGAGTGCACGCTTTAAGAGCTCTGCAAAGTAACAATCTGGCGCGCCCATGCTAAAATGCTGAAACCATGAATTTCATCTTGAATGTTCTCATGATTTCACCATGAATGTTCTCAGGATTTCACTATGAATGTTCTCATAATTTCACCACGAATGTTCTCAGGTTTTTACCATAAATGTTCTCATGATTTCATCACGAATGTTCTCATGATTTCACCATGAATGTTCTCAGGATTTCACCATGAGTGTTTTCATGATTTCACCATGAATGTTCTCATGATTTCACCATGAATGTTCTCATGATTTCACGTGAGTGTTCTCATGATTTCACCACGAATGTTCTAATGATTTCACCATGAATGTTCTCATGATTTCACCACGACTGTTCTCATGATTTCACCATGAATGTTCTCATGCTTTCCCCATGAGTGTTCTCATGATTTCACCACGAATGTTTTCATGATTTCACCATGAATGTTCTCATGATTTCACCACGAATGTTCTCATGATTTCACCATGAATGTTCTCATGATTTCACCATGAGTGTTCTCATGATTTCACCATGAGTGTTCTCATGATTTCACCATGAATGTTCTCATGATTTCACCATGAATGTTCTCATGATTTCACCATGAATGTTCTCATGATTTCACCATGAGTGTTCTCATGATTTCACCATGAATGTTCTCATGATTTCACCACGAATGTTCTCATGATTTCACCATGAATGTTCTCATGATTTCACCATGAGTGTTCTCATGATTTCACCACGAATGTTCTCATGATTTCACCATGAATGTTCTCATGATTTCACCATGAGTGTTCTCATGATTTCACCATGAATGTTCTCATGATTTCACCATGAGTGTTCTCATGATTTCACCATGAATGTTCTCATGATTTCACCATGAATGTCCTCATGATTTCACCATGAATGTTCTCTCTTTTTTTCTGCTTCGCCTAATTCGAGTTTGCCGTCAACGGTCGGACTTTGTGAGGCATGAACCCACGACCGAGCAATACCTACAGTCTGCAGCGGCCCTTATCCATGCTAGTCGCAAGCATCTGCGGGAGGAAAAGATGAAAGAAGGTAGGGCAGGGTGGGTGTGGAGACGGGGGAAGAGATGGGGGAACGTGTGCAGTCGGCTAGTGACCGAGGTGAAACCACGCAATGTCAGGAATAACCAGAGGCATAAGATAAGATCACATAACATAAGAAGTAACACGGACATCAAGGAACACCTCTGAACCTAGCGTGTAGCCCCTGCGACAATGTTTGTGTTTTTTTAAACACCATCTTAAAACTACCACACGATTTAACATAACTTTTAATTGTTGACATATCTTACAGTTAATTATGTAAGATATGCGTAAACGTATTTCACAGTTTAATATAACATGAAATTTCTAACCCAACTTTTAATGGGTCTTGTGTAACCCTTTGTGACACAACGTTTGGCACATCCTTCTTCAAATCGAATCCTGCCACGAATGTCCTGCGAACAAAACTAAAATATATCTTCCGATAGGAAAACATATCTCACGCCCGCTTCAAGCGACCGTCTTTGGCCATCTCCTGAACGATTCCATCGTATATTGCGCGACCTCTGGTATGTCAGTGTCTTTTTCTTTCTTTCTTTTCTTTCTTTCTAGTCAGACCGGTCTACTGTCTCGTGTCCTACATAGATTTATGCTGTCAGAGCCACCTGCTCCTTATCCTGACAGCTATGAGACATTTTCAAAGGACACCTGTAACGATTTTTCATTCAATATTGAGTTGTTTAGTACGTCCCAATAATTTGTCATCTGCATGTAACATTCATCACGCACACACAGGAAAGCACACTCTCACGTACACGGTCTGTCGCACGCACGCAAGCACGCACGCATGCACGCACGCAGTTATAAACATTCAACAAAGACGCGCAGCGGAAACTTGCTGCTCCGACTCGCATTAGAATATGGCGCAAAGACGCGTGTCTTTTATAAGAAACAGAATGTTATTTATACAAGGAAAACTCACTCCCCGTACTCCCATACATCTCCACGACCTGCCGCCCCGTCCTGGGCAAAAACGGAACGCAAGCCTAACGTTAAAGATAAACGTTTTAATGAAACAAGGAAGTGGTTTTGAAAAACGAGATCTGCGCACCTCTCTTTGCTAGGCGCTGACTAAATTTACCATGCTAGAAACAACTTCGATTTTCCAACCTTGCATGTCCTTCGTCAGGAAGGGGACACAACAAACATATCGGTTACATATTATTTTTCGACAATGATGATGATGATGATGATGATGATGATGATGATGATGATGATGATGATGATGATGATGATGATGATGATGACTGGCTGAAAGCAGCACTTAAAAAGAAAAATCTGCACACACACAGTGCAGCGCGCATGCCTGCTACAGCCGTCTGACAGAGCCAGAAGCCACAGATCGCCTTAGACCCGCAATCTGCATACGCTCGAACCTCCATTCCAGACAATATGGCTCCCATCAGGACACCCGTCTCCCCTAAGTACACAGTGGCCAAAATAAACTTCCCCGGCTTTTGTTTAAGCTGTGGGGAATGGGAACTGCAAGGTAAGCTGATGTTTTGCAAATCGCTCCTTTGTTGCGTCTAGAGGCGAACGCTTGACTGAGGAGCCAGGCTGCCGACGGTTCGTTCTCCGCGTGTCGCGACTTCGAGAAGGACTTGGGTTGGGCGGATCGACAAACATTTGACTGCACGTTCCCAGAACTCTCTCCAGGCGTAAACAAGAACGATACAGACGTTACCGACTACCATATATAAACTTACATTGAAGAGACACAGCATTGCAGAATCAAGACATGTTTTATAACCTTAAGTTCCTCTTTGTTAAACATTCATAGTATTTCAGACACATGGCACCCAGCCGTTGTTGGTCTTTATTTAAGACTGAAGGCTGAGAAAGTTCCCTGCAGAACTCTTGGTTACCAGTGCATCTTACGCCCAATCCTTTTTTTTTTCTTTTCTTCTTTTTTCATCAAGCTTCTGTCGTAGCGCTTGCGTCTTAATCGTGTCCCCAGCTAACGACCGACTCGCCATTAGCCCAAAGTCGAGCGCGATAAGAACGCCGAGCTTCCTCAATCAGCCTAAGCTGCACATAACACCTGAGCCTCTGCGGCATTAATTACAGCCTCCTGAGCCTCCGAGCAGGAACTTTTAACGGCCTGCTAGATTAAAAACAAGCAGTTTCGTAGAAAGAAAAGGTATTTCTGTTGCATAGTTAATTACTTGAGAGATATTAACCCTAGCCTCGTGGTGCGTCGATGAATTTTGTTTCTTTTTTTTTTTTGAAAGTTTTTTGAAACAGGACATACATTTCTAGAAAAGGTGCCTTACAGAAGAAATTTGTAGGTGAGGAAACATTAAATAGGCAAAACAGCTTAATTCGGGATCGGATGTCGGGGGATGTCCGTGGTGTACAAAAACGAGGGGAAAATGCTCAAGCAAAGAGTAAAAAGTAACCATGTAATTGGTTCACACCATCTCATTTTCGAATTCTTCCCTCCTCCTCCTGCTGCACTCACTCACACACACACACACTCACGCACGCAGGCACGCACGCAGGGTAAGTATGGATGCTTCAGCTAGCACACAGCTGCACTCAGGAGCACAAGTTAACACCCGAGGACATGAAAAACCTTTGCTGTCACCATTCGTCATCAACGTTTAAGAGAACTCGTCAGGATACGGGATCAGAGACCAGATATTAAGCACCTTTCGTCCATTGACCTATGACTTCTTTCACGACAGAACATATCAGTTATCGTAGTAACGCTTTGGAAAATATTGTCCACACACATGCAAGGGGGTACTTTCTAGTGAAAACATTATGAAGGATGAGAAAGACAGATCCAAAAAATATTTGGATAATGCTTTCTTCCTTCCTTCCTCTCTTCCTTTCTTTCTTTCCTTCTCTTCTTCCTTTCTTTTTTCTTTCCTTTCTTCTTTCGTTCTCCTTCCCTTTGAAAAAGTGTCGTCATATCAGTAACACAACATTTACACTATTAAGTGAAATATAACGAGACATTAAGGCCGTTAGAATGCTGTTTGCAGGAGCAAAAAAAAAAATTATAGAAAGTGGGGGGGGGGGGGGGCAAA
>SMGT01004174.1:12030-26695 GCA_004794575.1 Lanistes nyassanus | reverse complement strand
GGGGGCGGCAAATTTTGCTTTTCAGTTTCGATTTTTATGTAGAAATCTTTTTTTAAAATTACAAATATGGAAACAAAACGAAATTTTATTCCAATGAGGACAAGGCCCCTTCAGGAAGGGGGAGGGAGTTATTTACAAATATGGAGTAACTCTATTGTGTAAGACTCTTGTGTGACGGCTGCATGTGATATGCTTTAGATTTTATGTGGTGACCAGCTCATAAGCTTTTAGCTTTTATGGCAACCGATATTTGTACAAATGTAGTCGAAATGTGAAATTAATAAAAAAATATGGAGTAACGCAAAAACAGCGAAGCACAAAGTCGAAGATCATGCCTTATTTCAAGATGTTTGCGTAAGAAAAGAAATCCCAGCTGCAACTCTACAGGAAATTCTTTGACCCTATAGGTATTGGAACACAAAGCTTGCATTTCATCATGCGAACAAATTAAACTCGCATTCACACAAGGCACGCTCGTGCATTCGCACACTTGTAAGTGCGAGCACGGATTCTCGTACAGTCGCATTCACACAAGGCACGCTCATGCATTCGCACACTTGTAAGTGCGAGCACGGATTCTCGTACAGCCACGCGCACACACGCGCGACCTGCTAAACGGACGATGGGGATGATTCTGCAATGTCCTCAAATAATGCAAAGCACTTTCCGTTTGGTTAGTGCAGTAGACCAGATGCGAAATGGAAACCAGTGCATGTTCCTGGCTGGTATCTGAGCCTCCAACGCAAACAGCACTGGTTGTTGGGATAAACACAACCTCACCTTGTCGCCACAATCTCCTACAAGCCCCGCGCACTGGCAGCATCTTCCGCAGGTGTGCTTACGTCCTGTCGGCTGCTGCATTTCGCAACTACACACTGCGCCGCAGGCGAGTTTCGCACACCACAGAAACGCGAGGGACGGTTAGTGCAGTGAGGTCAGAGCTCCTAGGACGACCGCGGAAGCTATGACGTCACTCTCTAGCGTCGCTCGCGTACCTCACCTCTGTTCCATAAAACTCTCCACTGGGATGCTGTTAATCATGTTAAAGTCATCGTTCGCCCATCGAGCAGATGGTTTCCTGGTACAGCTTTCCTTTCTGGACCCAATTAAGTGCGCAGGCAGCATAAATACTGGGGCCTACATTTCCAGCTGTGAAAACTATCAGATATTTTTTTAATCCCCCCCCCCCCCAACAGGACGCTATTGTCTACTTAATAAATAGTGAACACAACCGGCGTTTCCCGTCTCCAGTTGACAGCGCGTATAAGAAGAAATCGAACACCTCCTCTTTTGCAATAAGGAAGAAAAAATCCTCTGTCTGCGAGACTTTAATGATGTTAATCAGACCTGAAACGGATCGTTAAGAAAGATTGATTCAGACAGATGCAGCTTTGGAAGGTTCCCACTCTCCAGTTCCAATTTCTGTCTTCTGTCTAATTTCTGTCTTTATTTTTTCCTTCATTCTTTCGTTCCTTTCTTTCTTTGAGACACTAAGTTCGGGCGACGTTTCTTTGAAATAAAAGCTAGCCACCTGGAGAAAGACACATCCGTGCATCCCTAAGCCCGTCTCCAGCTCGCCTGAAGAGCTAGTAATGGAAGACAATTTGGCGCAGATTCCGGTCATTGTCTTATTTATATCTCCTAGCTCACGGTCTTTTTAATCTTCATTTTGTCTTTCTCTCAATAATGATATGCCGATCGAAATCTTTTTATAGAACCGTGGGCATGCGTGAAGGGAGACACGCATATATATGTTCCTTTTTTTCTCCCACAAACAGAAATAAAGATGGGAAGGTGGTGCAGGCAGACAGAAAGAGACAGAAATGTGGATAAACTGATGGGTGGATAGATGGATGGAAGGATAGAGGATCGGACTATGACGGCAAGCAGGGGTTTATATGCATGACGTGCATTTGTTCAAGTGCCACTCTTAGACAAACTACGCGCACGCAAGCACACACACACACACACACATGCACACACCCACACACCCACACACACACACACTTATAACGACATTCATGCAACCTCTCCTTGTTGGTATAAACAATTCTATTTTACCATGAGAAATAAGATAAAGCGATATGCTGTCAAAATTACACTGCAGTTACAGAAGTAAACAGGGAAAGAATTACCAACATCAAAGTAAAAACAACTGCAGCATCTTAAAAAAAGAACTAAGCACCATATAATTCTTTCAGAAGACACAAATAAGAATCTCGTGAAAGCCCATTAGAAAAGCTGCCTGGAATATTTACAAGAACACTCGAGTTCTGTGTTCTAGAAGCGTCGTAGGCGCTGCGAGTCTAAGAAGAGTCGGGGTGGTTTCTTCGGGCAGAAGCTGGAGATTATAACTGGCGCTGATGTCGTGCTGCGAATTATCTCGGGTGCTGTCAGGATCACAGGCTCCTTTATATTTATATCGCTGCAAATGTTAAGAGCCATAAGGAGAAAAAGTTCAGAAAATCTAGAAAAACACACCGACAAGGGGAAAAAGAGGAAGAAACATGATGCTTTCAGACGAGTGTAGATAAAAGGAACATTTTCAAGTACAAAACTTAAACGTCTCCTCCCTCCCAGAAAATGGGAAAATAAGGATGAAATATAGAAACGAACTTTAAAAAAAAAGCCGGCAAGTTCTACAGCCCCGAGGTTGGCGTATGGAGCTAGGCAGTGACGTCGTTACTCCTACATGCGCGCATAATGGCTCTGACGTCTTTACCTAGCGTCATCCTCAATCTTTGCGTTTACAGAGGTGGGCCTTGGCTATAGATATCTATACGAGTAGTTGCTTCTGGGACAGTGGTGGATTCACAACAATGGTTGTATGGAAGTGGGGCGTGTGTGCTGGGGGGAAGGAACGAGGAACCGTTCGACCACCCACGTCCACGGAAGCCGGGTTCCAGCAAGTCGTGTGTTGTTGAAACAGCCCTCTCGGCTGATTGATCCAAACAAGGCGCGACACGGCAACATGGTCAGGACTTCCAAAGCATCGCTAGCTAACCTTGTTTGCATTAAGCCAACACCGTCTTCAACCGAGACGGAATTAGCCAGGCAAAGGTGATAAGCCTTAATGGTGGACTACACAAGACGGCGCGCCGAGCCGGTGTAACAGGGATCCCAAAAGGGATCCAGTCTAAAGTCATTTCTGCCTGGGCGCAGTGCACTTTTGAGTAGACAATGCCCGCAGGCACCGCGTACTCCAGTCCGGCAGGGGACATTCTCTACCCCATTACACACTTTTACGTACTAAATATCCAGTCATAACAAGAAGTCAAAGGTATATTTTTTTAACAATTTAACAACGTTAGGTCTACTAGATTGGAGCTAAAATTTTCACAGATAAACTTAGTTATTCGCAGACGGAAAACTTTTAGAGCATGAGTTGACCCAATTATTAAACAATCAATTCTCAATATTTTCATCGGCAATCCCCATCCTATCGTCAAATGATTTGTAAAATTACAATTCAACTGTCTGCGATCCAGTTGTGCGGAAAAACTAACTGCATTGTGTTATAGAAGAATCGATTACTCTAGAGTGACTCCTGTCTGAGAAGAGTGAAATGTGCCTGGGCAGCGCGCAGTCCAGAGTGAATTTTGCCTTAGGCACGATCCACTCTAGTGTCCCTGCCTGGAGAGTGCAATGTGTCTCCTACTCCGGCATGGGACTGCGAGCGCAGGTCAACTCTTCAAGACGATCTTATGGACTGAGACACAAAGTCGCTTGTCATTCGCGACTCCGCTGCACGAAGTATAGAGACAGCTGCTGACATCGGCGCGCACGCAAAGCGGGACCAGGAAGATTCCTTGACATGTCCAGCGCTTGCCCTGTTGCCGCAGCGTGATGGGAGAGCTGCGCGGGGCTGCAGAGAACTTCTCGTTCAGCTGCACGTGCATCGCGCAGCTGCGCTGCATTGTCGTGGTGCCTCTAGTCCAACAGCCGACGCCGCAGAAGATCTTTGTAAAGGCAGGGAAATGAGAGCTAAACATGTTTCCTCACAGTGCCGTAGTTAGACACAAAAGTTCGGATGCAGACGTGGACAGCAGGAAATTGATGTCTTGTGGGTCAGTGCATTTGATGACGATATTTATCCTTCTCAAAGTACAGTAACAGCAAAATTGGATCTCTTATCATTATTTTGATGTCAGTGAAGTCTGTATTGCTGTCGTTGGCTAAATGGATTCGTACGCATTGACATCAAGGACGTCTGCCATTTTCAGATTGGTTGGATTTTGAAAGAACACGTGCTTTAATTCCCGGAAAGCCATGAGTAAAAAATGTCAATCCATTACATAGGCATTGTTAGTAACATTTACGTGAACTCAAAATCATTCAGAACCAGCAGTTTATTTTCGTTGAACAGCTAAAAGTAGGCTTACAAGAACACACTGGAAAATAATTCGTGACTTAACAAGATAAATGCTGAAAATCAACAACACGGACAATTAATTTAAGTCAGCAGTGTGCGAAAGACGAAAGACGATGTACACCAGGATCACCAAACTTCCTATCTTCTTAGTCCTGAACGCCGTATAGCTGTGTTGTTTCTCTTAACAGGTCAAAGGTAGCTATTCTTCGACAGATTTACTTTGGCTTCACATGAAAGGACGTAGATGTTATCATTACACAGTTGTCTTCTCATTGCCGCCGCGCAAGCCACAGTCGTCATCGCTGTGATCATCATTATTATTGTTATTGTCGTCATTATTATCACCAACACCGCCATCTTTGTCATCGACGTTCTCGCCTTCCTCGTCACGATCATCATCAAACGTGATTTTGGTCTGTTCATCATCATCATCATCATCATCATCATCATCATCATCATCATCATCATCATCATCATCATCATCATCTTTCTTCGTCTTCCTTCTCGCCCTTCTGTGTTTTTTTCTGTTCTTCATATCCTGCCCTCACTATGATTTTTACTAACAGGGGGGCCTGGATAGCTCAGTTGGGAGAGCTGCGGACTAGCAGATGGAGGTTGCTGGTTCGAATCCTGATGTGGCCAAGGATTATTTCCTGGAGTTTTACATTGTGCAAATTCCATTCGGCCATTTCCCCGCACATTAAACTGCCTGTCCGCACTGGCCATCTTACTGCAGCCATCAGTCTGGTGGTTCTCTCAGTGCATAGTTTAGTAATAGGACTCTATCCCCCACAGTGCGAAATCACTGCGAGGTGGAAGCACTGTCCCTCTAAATAACCACCACCACCATTTTTACTAACCTTCACCTTTCCTTCCAATTTGGCGCAATAAGCAAGGTCGATTATTGGCGCGGTTCTCGGGCTTTCCCATCTGTTTTGGAAGACAGGGAACAGTTGATTGGGCTGCCTGAATGCCTACGTCCTTCAGGATGTACCAGGCGGAAGGTCAATCTGACCGTGTTCCATTCACCACGCACTTCATTCCTCACCCCCACTCTCTCTCTCTCTCTTCGTTATTGCCAAAGTTAGGTGGAATGTGCTTGTTTAAAAGAAATTGCTAGTCAAACGAGGAGCCCTTTTGCAAAAAAAAAGTCAATAGCAGCACAGGAACATGACGGGGCTACGTGGTTACGAGGCTGTACTGACGAAGGAAAACAGAGATGGTCAAAAGGGAATGCAGACAGACAGACAGGCAGGCAGGCAGGCAGGCAGGCAGGCAGGCGTGGTTGCCCATGTCCTACAACATGAGAGATGATGATTTTGATTATATTTCCTTTTAGAAACGCGCGCGCGTCTTTATGTGTGTGCACCTGCACGCACGTGCTTGAGCACTGTTTTCTTCATTCGTGCGCCTGTTGCGTGCGTTTGGCTTTAACTTCCCTGTCTTCTTTCATTCTTCTTGTTAATGCCTTTCGTCATTTTTCTTGCAGTTCACTGCTGCCTGCTCTATTCTTTCTTTCTCTCGTTTCGCTCCCCGCTCTTAACACTTCTCAATCTAAACCCATTCAAATATCACTTAGGCAGATCTTCTGACGCTTGTCGTCGCCTCTGGAAAACCAACTCCACTTTCAAATATTAGTTTCCTTTTTATCGATGAAACCGAAGATCGAGGGCGAGCGATCAAAGCCCTGTAAAGATTAACAGGAAACCAAAAGGAGGAAAAAATTCGGCCCCGCAAGGAACTGGGCATTAGCAGCATGGGCATGAGCAAATCACGTCGCACGTGAGGCACGTGCTGGCAAAGGGGCGTGAACTGACGAGAAGGTTTGGTCTGGCGGTGCAAACCGCGATCTCAAGAGTCTAATTATACGTCAGGGCAAATTTCCCCTTTGAGCTCGTCGTCTTGGTTTTAGCACCCCCTTGTGAACCCTCCTGGGGCTTCAGGCAGGGCTACGTGGGGCCTTGTTATCTCCACACCGCGCGTAAGCATGCACGTAAAACACGCAGGGTGATCAGGGTCCGCGGAAGGTATGAGAACGGATGAGTCGCCCCGCTTGCATGTCTGAAATTCCCACCGACTAAGGGCACGTATGCGCGGAGCACCTCTCATTCCGATTAACTTACGCTTGCTGACTTACGCTTTGAATTTAAACTGAAAACAGATGTCGTACCTAACATCAAACCATAACCCTACCCCTAACTCCTATTCCTCTAAAAAAAATCATAAGCTAATATGGATATTGAACCTGCGACTTTGAACTGAAAAGCTATGTATTTACCAGTCAACTAACGATCACCACGAATGTGTAGAGGTCATGGTTTGACCTATAACTGTTGTTGCTGTTAGAAACCGGCACGCGCATGCGTAGTACACACGATACACCGCGCCTGTGTCCATGTGGGAATTGCACGCTCGCGCCCCGCCTTTGATCACCCTGGTTACAGCCTGTGGCCCCTAGCGTTTTGTCTAGAACCCGATATCCCTTCTGCCCGCCAGATCGAGTGCAATGTCGCGAAGAGTTTTCAGCTTTGGGAAATTGTTCATTTGTGTTATCATGCAAGTGTTGCTCGCGCCAGTACATACGGCTCATTAGTCCTGTGGCAGCGTCTGGTCAGCGCGTGAAGCCCTCCCAACCAAGCACGCACGCACGCACGATCACCAGCACTAACACCACGCAACGACACTCATGCACCCACCCACAAGTGTACACGCACAGGAAGTCGGATAGGACACTCCTTATGAAGTATGTGTGAATATGTATATAAATAAATATATTGATAACATAGCATATAAAATATGTAATAATCAAATAATGGATATAGCATTATAATACTGCGCAGAAACACAAAAAGCACACTACAGATCTATCCGTCCATCAGTAAAGAACAGGGAAGAAAAAGAACACTGGCCATGGGCAAGAAAGATTGAGAGACACAGTGGCCAGCACGATAAGGGATGAACGTAGAGGTTTTCTGGCCGCAACTCCCCCTTCCCCGCCCATCCACCCCCACGTCCCTTCTAGCGCCTAGAGGCGCCGCTGCAAATGTTGTCGACGCTGACTGCAGACCCAACACCACCTCAGGGCACCGCTGATGCAAACGTCCAGTCGAGCGCTGCTGTCGCAACCCTGCATCCAGCAGCGGACCAGAGATCGGCAGTCCTTGGTGGGGATCCTCCCCTGGGGAGAGAAAGTGCTAGAGCTTGGTCTAGGTGGGGGTGTGGGGGAGGGGAGAGAGAGGGGGAGAGGGATGGGAGAGGCCGAAATGTCAGGGTATCGAAGCCTTTTGTTGTCAGAACGTCGGACTGATGTCATTCTGCTGATATGGGGCCAGTACTACATTATTCTATGATATGGTGCCGATATTATTCTTCTATGATATGGTGCCAGTACTAAGTTGTTCTGATGCTGTTATGACGATCCACTGTCAATAGTAGATCCACGCTGTTGTGATATGGTGTCGGTATTATATTGTTCTGATGCTGTCGTGATATAGTGTCAGTGCTACATTGCTCTTCTCTGATCTGATGCCATTACTACATTGTTCTGGCGCTGTTATGTTGATCTGGTGTCAGGACATTGGTATAGTGTAACGTTATATCTGAAGCCTTTAATCTGATCTGGTTTCCGTGTACTGGTTTGAAGTTATGGTGCTGGGCTGGTGTTTGTAGGGCGGTCTCACAGCATGTTTTTGCTTTCTTGTCAGGTGGTAGACTGTATTTTGGTGTCATGTCGTTGTGCTGACCTGGAGTCACCACACAGGTCTGATGTCGTTACCTGCTAATCTGGTGTTAGCACGTTGGTCGTGTATCGTGACGTATTGTTTTAGCCAGTCTGATGTCACCCTTATCACGTGTCGGTTCATATGTATATGCTGATCTTGTGTATACCTGATTTGGCGAGCTCGTCTACCCATGAATGTGGCAAGCTTGTTTGAAATCTGCTGCCAGTTGGCATGAAACATAAAGAAGTTGATCCGTGGTGAGTGAATTATAGTCTGAGTACGGTGCTCTGTCTGGATGCGTGTGCATGTGCGTGCATGTGCGTGCACACGAGTGAGTCTGAGAGGCGTAGAGAAACAAGCGAGCAAGAAAGGGACATAAAATTGGCGAATCCAACCTATTCACCCACCAACCCCACTAGACAACCACAGAGAGAAAGAGAGAGGTTAGGGAGAGAGCGAGAAGAGAGCAGGACAGACCAGGGGAAGTGGGGAGAGGGAGGGAGGCAGCACGTCTTTGATTTTGACAAGCAAATGTCGGACAGCCACTACGGACATGAATATTACATAAGTTGTCACGTCAACAACATTGTGGACTTTTCATTTCCATTATTTGCAGAGCCCAGTCGCTACATCGGCTTAGAGGGCACGTGTTCCTATGACGACAACCCGACGAAAGTGCCACTGAAGTATTTATGAAATGTAAAGAGTACATTAACCTAGCGCCAAGGGTGCTGTGCAGAGTGTCCGCGGAAATGCCCCAGAGGCAGGGAAAGGTGAAAGGATACAAGCGCAGTTTTTATCTGTTTGTATACTTTCGCGTACACCTATACAGCTGCTACAAGCGCGTAGAACAAACGCTTTAGATTTAGCAGAATGTTCTATGACCACAGGGCCTGAAATGGTTCGGAGCAAACAGATTTCCAACAATGGTTACAGTGAGACATAGACTGTGTTTTAAATGTTAGGTCGATACCACTGATTCCTGAGCACGTGCCCTGTGCCCGAAACGCTCGGCACCGAGGGAGCGTGTCAGCGCGGAAATGGCACACGTGATGTCAGCGCGGGGTTGCCAGTGTAACGCGATAGCCAAAGAATGGGTTTGGTGGAGACAGCCGTCTGCGGTCAGCCTGCAGACAACTTCTGTGTTCTCTTGACCGTGACGAGCTGAACGAGTGAAGCGACCGAAGAAATTGATAAACGCTGATTTCCTCTCCTCCTACCATCTACTTCCCTTCACCCCGCCTTCTTCTCTCCCCTGTAGCCACTGTGGAGGATACCCCCCCCCCAATCTCTACCCTCCCCCCTCTCTACTTCCCTCAATCCCTTCATTTCTCCCTTCTGCTCCTGTCGTTAACGTCTGCTGTTCTCTCTGTGCGTCTCCCATCTCTCTTCTATCCCCCTTCCTGTCTTCCTCATTCTTTTCCCATTATCATCATTTCACAATACCTCAATCTTCCGGGGAAAAAATGTACGTCGGACACTAAAATGCATGCGCGCGGCAGCATACGCACAGACCCACACACTGAGTAGGGCTCATGACTACCTCTCCCTACACACAGGCACAAACCCATATATATATATTACGATACTTTCATCCCTCCCTATTCCTCTCTTGTACCCTCGTTCCCCTCCCCCCCTCTCACGTAACATTCGATCCCAACACACATCACCCATACTGACGCATGCATTTGGACAACCACACACACTTGCACACACACGCACCCAGGGACTCACACATTGAATCCCCCCACCCCCACCCACACACACACACTCGCCCGCCAACCTATCCACGCGTTGACCCCATCATACGTCCCCACACAACCACTCAGAAGTGCATATCAAACGGGGGAAAGCTCACGTGATCACGCGCATGATAGAAGACTGAATGCAACACAGGGACGTGGAATGATTTTCTATTGTTTCTGCTTGCGGTCTGGCGTTCGTCCTCCAAGTTGCACACAACTGTACAGTATGCGTGTTATCATATATTCGCTATTATGTAAAAAAAAAAATTGTGTGCTATGTGTGTCATCAAAAGCATTGTTTGTTACAGCAGCTACAAATCGACTGGCCGTTACACGTGTGTCCTGAATTACTTCATACCGGCCTTTTTTCTAAGCAGTGCTCTGCGCAATGGAGATCTTGTTTCTGGATTGCTGAACTGCGAGCAGCATTCTCTTTCTCTGCACCTGCGTCCGATTAATATTTTATTCTGCACTTAGCACATCATCCCAGTTGTTGTGGTTGCTGTTGTTGGTGGTGGTGTTCTTTTCTCTTCACCCTGAAGCCAGACACAGGTCTGCACATCTGAGGCTTCTTATATGAACGTCTCACTGCAACCCCGAGGGACAACACTAATAAACTCTATACTCTATACTCTATGTGCTCTGCAGGTGATTTGTACGCGAGGGAAAACGCTTGCACACTCGATCAAAAGGTCAGTTAAATTGTCAGCTTGAAAAAAGACGTATAGTATTGCACGCGCCTCTCAAGGTCTCCACTCGTGCAAATGTGGCGCTCAGAACCGCTGTCCGTGCAAATAAGCCTCATTGGGAAGAACTCTCCCGTTTCAAGACTTCTGCATTGAAGGCGTTCGCATTTCAGGCAGAAAAAAATTGGAGAAGTGCGAAAGACTTACGGGTGTTTTTGTTTGTTTGTTGTTGTTGTTGTTTTTTTTTACTACGAACAGATTCTCATGCTAAAGACTTACTTCTTGCTCCGGTTAATTCCAGCCACACAGACTAAATCTTATGAAAACAGTTTGAGCTAATCCCCGCCAGCTGCGGGCATTGAAGAGTGCTTATAAATTCGATGAAGGATATTTCCCGGATAAACTTCTTTTGCCCGACATTTTAGCGAAAATGTGTGTCTGTAGAGATTATTTGAACCACACTGGTTAAAATTTACACGGTCTTTGGCTGCATGAAGCTGGACGAGTTTGGTATGGGTGCTTCTATTCGATTTCGTCGAACTGTGTCCATCGGGCTTTACACGGCTAACAAAACAAATCAGGTCTCACCTTCAATTCACTTCACGCCCTGTTTTTTTTTCACCTGGTATCTTGTTACACGTGATAAATGTTTCTCATAGGGAGCGTATTTTCTTTTTCTTGAACGAAATAATTTTTGTTTCATGAAGCATTATATCAGCATAATTATTATATCACGCCATGTCTTACGAAACAGATTCTCCCCTTTATGTAAATAAAAGTTTCATAAAAAAGGAGATTACAAAAGCGTTGTGTACATGACAATGTTCACTTCCTAAAGCAGGATCCTAGAACTATGGTTAATATTATAAGTTCTTTCATAAAGCATGATATGTTTACTCTCCTTTATTGCGGCCGAGATAAACTTCTTTTAGCACACTAGCGGAGTTTGAGAAAAGGTGTGCGGTTGGTATGTTATGTTGTGAGTAGCGGTCAGTAGCCTCGCTTTAGAGAAAAGTTTGAAACCACGTACCGAGTCATCACGTCCCTCGCGGGGGGAGTCATGCGTTTGTTGTAGCTACATTATTAAATACACGTACATGTATTTCTTGTCAGAGTACGTTTACTTTGCAAGCAGCAAACATTGTTACTACACATTAAAATGTCACTGCATTCTATCCTTAAAAACATTGTGTATAATTAAATCGTACAATCTTTGTGGTTTGTCTTCTTTACATATTGGTTGATATCTCAGACTACCTGACTTAAAAAAAATAAATATCACTTTCCCCCATAATCGAAAGAAACCGTTTTCAGATTTGCCAGGAAGATGTTTCGTGGATAAGTCCTTTTCATGATGCTGTTATTCGTAAACACCCATAATCTTGCGTTACTGTAAGCCCGTAAATACTTTGTGCGATACGGACAAAGAAGATGCAACGATTGCAAGAATGTCTTACTTACCTTCAAGCTGTTTCTCTCGCTGCAAAGCAAGAACGAGGTGGGTTGAGCGGAATCAGCAACTGTTAACCTCCAGCTGCTTCTTTGCTGTGATGACGAACAGAGCGTGTCGATTTCTGAGACTCCAAAGATAGTTACTCTTTAAAATCACTCTCCGTTCCTCGATGCACGGAATGCTGCGACACAGTTATCGTTCGTCACCTCGCGACGTAGCCGCTGAACGCCGGAAGTCGAAAACCAGAGCCGAGAGAGATTGTCATCGTCGGCAGATTTATCTCCTCCTTACGCTTGGCTGTCGATACCAGGCAGTCCTTTGCTTCATTCGCCCTGCAAGCGTCAGCGGAGACTCGGAAGCAAAGACAGCAGTTTGCGATGAGCAGGTTTCAAACGAAATAAAAACAAATGTCCGTTCAGAGGTTCCACTCAGGCACGCGCGGAAGAAACTTTTCCGCAAAGGAGAACGCAGAACCAGTCTTCCAGCACCCTTTGTTTCGCCTTCACGTTTGCTGCTGACAAACGGGCCGAACAGTCTGGAATCACCAAGGCGTGCTGCGTGACGCGGAGCGGTGTGGAGGCAGGATTATCTCGCGGAGTTTGTTCTCGCCACTGGCCTTGGTCTTCGTCGCACAAAAGCCTTCTCTTGTCGGTGTCAGGTGAGCCAGTGCACGACCACGACTCCAGCGCGAGTGAGAGCGGAACCGTCAGGGAAGCGTTTGCGGCTTGCCATGGTTACCGGTGAGTATAAGAGCGGTGCGATAGCGCTCACTCGAGCCGCGTCCGGACAGGCATCGAGCGCCGTATGCGAGTCTGGCGCGGAGCCTGTTGACGCTATAGACTGGCGAACAGGATACAGCGCCTGCCTTTATTGCAAACAGCGCTTACATGGCGGTGGCGGTCGTTGCTGTGGCAGTGGCAGTCGTTGCTGCTGGTGGTGATGATGGTAGCGGCAGCGGACCGTTGGCTTGCTACAGACTTTGACGCATACTGCCGCTTTGATTTCTCGGTGCGTAAGCGACCCTCGTTAACGAGAGCTGGCTGGCATGATAGGAGAAAGGGGGGAAAGTCCCAAACTTCATCGTTGACCTCACAACGACGACACTGTTTCGATTTGCGAACTAAAGTCCTTCTTTGTCTTCTGTTTGCTGTGCGAGATCGAAGTTAACGATTTCAGAGATAAAAGCGCGTGTCGTTTGGAGGGACAGCGCGGTCGACCCAGGCCGTGGTAAACCATTTGTTCTTTGCTTACTGAGTTGCTTTTCCCCGCGCATGCACTCCCGTGGTGGCGAGTACGTGCTACGAACTTCGTTTCCTTGTGTCAGGCAGCAGTGTATCCAGGTCGCAAATGGCGCTGAATCTGGCGACTGGAACAGGGTCGGGTGTGTTTACGAAGTTATTGCTGGCCTACACACACTCTGGCCTACACAGTCAGGCCTGCACAGTTATTGGCAGAATATGTGCGTGCACTTTTACAGGTCGCACTATAAGGCCTGCACACTCAGACGCGCGCACCTTTTTATCCTTTCTTTATTCTTTCCTTTCTTCCACCTCTCAAATCTCTCATTCCTTCATTCATCCGATGCACTCGCACACGCGTGCATGCACGCCCTCACAAACGAACAAATTCTCTTTCTTTGTCTCTCTCTCTCTCTCTCTCACACAGGCACACACGCACCTACGTACGTACTCACGCACACATGCACACAAACACGCACACACTGCTTCGCTGCCTGCTCTTTTTCCCGCCTCCAAAAGCTTTCTGTTTATGCCTGTCAAGCCCGTGGCTTGTTCAAGGCCGCATATAAACTTGTCCGTTCTTTTCAGTCCAGCGATTTCTTTTAATTCCTTCCACTGCGCGTTCACGGCGCCACGTGTCTGCACTCGACATTATATTTAGCAGATAAAAGAGGGCCTCACCAGTTCAATGATTAATACAGTGCGGGCCTAGGCGGTTCCGAATGACCTTAATGAAGTGCACACCTCTCTGCCTGGTGAATAGTTCTTAGACTCTTGCCAGACAGAACTTGTTAAGTTCCACTGCCGATTAACAAGGTATGTTAAAAGAGATCTGAGCTGAGCTGCCGGTGGTTTTAAACTGTTGAATTTCATCTCGTCTGAAAGAAGGAATTACTTTGTTCAAGTTCTCTTTCACGTGAGTAAAAACATCGCAAGAGCACATGACTATTTCTTCAAAGGAATTAAAAGCTTATTAAAGCACTGCGACGATTAATAAATGATAGACCAGGAGTTAAACTGCGAATACAAAAACATACCCTCTAAACTGATAATCGGGTTGAAGAAAGAATGTTTGAATTAAAGATCTTGTAAGCTAGGACGTTTGAACCCGACGTCGTCTCTACGGGACAATAAACCTTTCGTGAGTGTGAATAGTCCGGTCCATCAAAGTATTGTCGCGGTGGGCCATTGCGTGAGACGACTGAAGCATGCGCTGGGTAATGGAGGTGAACGTAAGGGGAGGGAAGCCGAGAACTAGTGGTGCGAGTCCTGCACAAGTCAGTGGCTAAAGCGATCGTATTAGGTTTTTAGTGTTAGCGGTTCGATTCCCGATGAAACCATTCTTAGTCCTTTTCTTTTAAAATCCATCTTCCATCCGCTCGATTATCTGTTTCGGTTCCGAATATTTGGGTTTAGGGTTAGTTTTCGGGGGATCGGGGGGGGGGGGGG
>SMGT01004173.1:271723-284437 GCA_004794575.1 Lanistes nyassanus | reverse complement strand
TGAAACTGAACTGCACTTTTTATTTGTTTGTCCGCGTTATGACGACTTGCGGAAGCAGGACATCCCTATGAAGTTTTATCGATATCCCTCCATGTCTCGATTTTCTGTGCTTATGGCCAAGACTTACACGAAGCCTGGCTTGTTTCCTGTATAAGGCATTACAACGGAGAGAGGCAGACATGCTTAGACCTCTACAAGCTCCTTAAGTCACATGTTGTGTACGTGTGCGTGTGCGTGCGCGTGTGCACCTGAGTATACTTGTTTCATGTATTGCTTTGATTACTGTGTATGGTATTGTCACCCCTTTGATATGGGCAGAAGGCCTAACCAATAAATTCGTTCGTTCGTTCGTTCGTTCGTTCGTTCGTACGGTGCAGAATTGCACCTAATTCAAAGAGTGCAATTTAAAAAAGGTTTATAGTGTATATTATCTGAACTTCATTTGCCAAGCAATTAAACTTTATTAGTTTTGTCCATAAATGTGCAGAAGCTGGGTTTTCCAATGCCACTTTGTAACGTTATTATTGCTTGTTTCCTAATAAAGTATGGCATTGTGTATATGAAGAAAATATAGCATTGATGAATACATTATTTATAGAGAGCATTGAAATCACTTATAGAGAACATTGAAATCTACACATCCAAGGGCATTACAGTAACCTCCAGAGGGATGTGGACACACACACACACCACCAACACCACCACACACACACACACCACAAACACACACAAACACATATTCATTACATATATGTATACATCTGTTTCTACGTACATGTACATATCTATTTCTAAATGCAAATGAACAATCTTGACTATAACTAAGACAAGGAGCACATGATTTCTTTACCGCAAAGCTGTTGCATATTTAGCATTATGGAAGGTATACGGCTCTCTCTCTCTCTATATATATATATATTATTTTTAGCCAGAAATCGCAAACTGCTGAAGGTTATGCATATGTAGCAAAGTCGGAAAAAAACATTGGCTAGATACCAGCAGCCTTCCTTCAGGTGTCATATGTCACTCCTAGGTTATCACCTGTCACTCTTAGTTTAGCCTGTTCGCTCCTCCCCTTCCCGACACCTTGGTAAGTAGGCGTTACGTCATTTGCCATAGCAGCTGCCCTGCTCCACCTAGCCTGCCCAGAACTGGTTTAAACTAGAATAAGGTGGTTCCTGGAAACGCAGTGCGGAAAGGGCACAGGGTACTTAAGCTTTGGACATGAGATAGAGAGGACACAGACACTCGCACACCGGACATGGAGAGAGGGTTAATGTAGGAAGACCAAGAGAAGCGGACACGTGTAGACCCACGGACCTCTACCCCTCGCCATCTTAGCCCAGACGTGGAAAGAGTAAATGGCTCCAGCATTTCATGCCAGATACACGGGGTGTATTTCGCCGACTACGAGACAAACTAGTAAGTGACTGCTGTTGCGCCTTGTAGGACCGCTCTTGCCATAGATTATCTTAGAGTTATTCGCATTATTTCATAGCGTCATCATTAAATATAATATACCATACCTGTTTGTCTATTTGTTTTTATGTCTGCAAATGTTTACAGTAAGGTAGGTAACATCTGATTTTTTAAACTGCGTTTTAGGCTGTTGTAAATTATCCCATGTTATTTTTTTCCATGCACAAAATCATGCAGTGTACTGGATCTGATGGTATGGGCAAGATGTCTGTTAAAATCATGGGTCTCAATAGGATTATGTATTTTTACAATAGTTGGAGAATTTACTGCATAGTTCATTTATCTGCTTGTCCGAAATAACAAGACAGTTATGCAAAGGAACTGACAAAATGTAAAACGCTATGGAAGCATGTAAATGAATATTAAGTGGTGTTAGCGAGAGGGACCGAGAAAGGCATCTGTGTGCTACAACGTCAGAGGATGTTCTGACCCCCAAAGATCATGCTAAATTTTAAATGTCACACATGGGCTAAAAAAAGGATGGGCATCACTGACCTATAACTATCCGTTGTTGTGGTAAGCAAACGTTCAAATACATGATCATGTTGATAGACATTGATTTAGCGATAAATTCATGCTTGGACCCTACAGTATTACATCGTAAATAGGAAACTGTTCCAAACTAGCTTGCCTAATACTCACCAATACAGCAAGAATGGCTTTCTCCGATCTCTTCCAGTCGCTGACATGTCACCTCATTGTAATCTTTGCAATAGTCTATAAGGTATTTGTTGAAGTAGATCCCAATCAAGCTGGTGCCAACACAATAGTGCGGAAACATGATCTTCATCGTGATGTCTATCATCTCAGAGCCAGGCGTTTTTAGGAAAATGTTCAGTAATAAGGCGAATATACCTTTACATTCCGACAGAGGACAAAATGCAGAATTTCAGGTGACATGGTTCTATAGATGTACGGCAGCTTACATAAGACCTCTATTAATTTGACAAACGTACATTCTATCTGCCCGACACTGATTTGCGTGTGGATGTACACGGTCTTAATCGTCGAATAAGGCGCATTTATCTGAGTTAAGAAAAGCTGTTATGAATTTTCAGTCGGGTGAAAACGGTTGTAATTATCTCATATCTCCGATGAGAGCAATATAAGTTTGTATTAAATATCTGCTGACGCTACGCCTCCATACTTTGACTCTGGGAAAGTTCATCATCGTTACTCAGACAGTGTTAATGCCTCTCTAATGTCAATCAGTTATAGATGACTACTGCTCACCTGCTGGCTAGAGGCGTCGTCTGACACCCACCGAGAATCTAGAGTGTTAAACTCACCTGTGACATAGGTAAGAAGAACAAGCGCCGTCAAGCCGCTAGCGGGATCGGTGAAACAGAACTGAAGGAAGTAGACGTAGGGCAGAACGGCGAGTCCGTAGGAGACGAACACCAGGAACGCGATGACCATATTGTTGTCTTCCGTGAATGTTTTCTCCTTTCATCACAATATGGAATAATCATAATATGGAATAATCATAATGTGGAATAATCACAATATGGAGTAATCACAATATGGAATAATCACAATATGGAATAATCACAACATGGAATAATCACAATTTGGAATAATCATATAATGGAGTAATCACAATATGGAATAATCACAATATGGAATAATCACAATATGGAATAATCACAATATGGAATAATCATAATGTGGAATACTGTCGGGGAGCTGAAAGTGGGAGTCTAAAAGTGTTACACCCTAATTTTTGATGGTGGGCCTATGTTCCAAAGCACCCACGAACAGAAAAGCCATATTCATTACATTGTCTTTAGATTCATTATTATATTATAGTCGGAAACACAACCCTATTTATTACACTGTCTTTAAATAGTACTTAGATTCATTATTATATTATAGTCGGGAACGGAACCCTATTTATTACACTGTCTTTAGACAGTACTTAGATTCATTATTATATTATAGTCGGGAACACAACCCTATTTATTACACTGTCTTTAGATAGTACTTAAAGTCATTATTATATTATAGTCGGAATCACAACCCTATTTATTACACTGTCTTTAGATAGTACTTAGATTTATTATTTTATTATGATCAGGAACACAACCCTATTTATTACACTGTCTTTAGATAGTACTTAGATTTATTATTTTATTATGATGAGGAACACAACCCTATTTATTACACTGTCTTTAGATAGTACTTAGAGTCATTATTATATTATAGTTGGAAACACAACCCAAAGGGGTGCAAACATTCTTTAAGTTACAGTGATAGTTTATAATTATATAGCATTCAGGGCAAGTCCTTGGCAAAGGGTGTCTGTTCGCGAGATGATGCCAAAGACTAGAGGAATGAATAAATATACACAATTCAGTTT
Source organism: Lanistes nyassanus (assembly GCA_004794575.1). Lineage (NCBI taxonomy): Eukaryota > Metazoa > Mollusca > Gastropoda > Architaenioglossa > Ampullariidae > Lanistes > Lanistes nyassanus. Next base: position 280,599 of record SMGT01004173.1, on the reverse strand, counting down.
GTCACAAAATGAGTCTGTCGAGAATTCTTTCTGTCCCTTGCACTCTCAGTGGAAGAACACATCAAATTCTGAAATTTGTGCTATGTAGTGGTTGCAAAAACACACTTTATGTTATTGTAAGTTTATTTATGTTTTTACAAAAATGTGCTCTGTAGCTAAAAAATATATTACATTGTGCAAAAATAGTGATTTTTTAAATAGAAACAGCATGTTTTGACGAAAGAGTGGCATTGTTAATTACCAATAATTTATTAATTCTATAATGGATTTTCTTGTCTAGGAATGTACATTTTTGTCACACAATTATTTTTAGAGCTAAATGATTAATTTCATTCCACGCATTGCATTATTTTTGCAAGTGGCATTAATTTTAATACACCAGTTTGTTTTAAATGAAATTTACCCCAACAACCTGAAAAGGTTACACGAGACACTTGTGCTAAAACCATAGACAAGGAGTGAGGGGAGCCTTGTAGCCCAACTATGTTTGGAAAAAATGTTATTGTGTAGGTTCAGTTGGAGATATTTCCATAACCAAAGTATTTTCCCTTTATTCTATGCTGACAACATTCGTCTGAAGACCGGAGGATGTAATTATATCTTAAGAAAATGTGAATGATCCAGGTTTAAATAAGAGATGTATAAAACACGACAGTCTTTGTAACACCTGCTACATTCAGATTCAGTTAAAATCAGAAATTATATATAAGCAAACATGAAAATTCTGTTTTAATTAATCTAGTTTAAAGATGTGATTGAGCGTTTTATTTGTGTGTTGATTAATCATTCAGTTTATTTATCAATATATGTATATTGTAATGCCAGGTGAACTATGATTGACGCTTTCTTTGTCAATTTTTTTCTTTCTTTTTTTTCTGAATACCCCCTGAGGGTAAAAGAATAAAGGAACTTTACTTCATCAGTCACTTATCTGAGCACTATCAAAGACCTTTTATACCAAGACATGACAGCTAAGGGCTATCATTCTTTAAGAAGTGAAAGAACGCAATTAAGTTACCTCCCTTTGTTTCGTGCTGCTCATTACCTAGCACAGCATAGCAAGAAGACTTGCTTACTTAATTCCTTGTCATATGGAATTACGTTCTTTTGGATCCAGTAGTGTATTTCCCAGATATCAGTACTGTATTAGACTTTATTTTCAGTTTGCACGCACTGTGTATTTCCCTGATATCAGTACTGTATTAGACTGTATTTTCAGTTTGCATGCACTGTGTATTTCCCAGATATCAGTACTGTATTAGACTGTATTTTCAGTATGCATGCACTGTGCAATTTATTTTTAGGGTGTGAGTCGAAGCCTATCAAATGTTTTGGAAATCATATGTTATATGACAATCTAAACGTATTAAAATGTTATTTTAATACTTTAGGATCTAAGCATTGTTTTCGATATGTATGGAAAAGTTTTCCCATAAGTACTTTTTACATCTTATAAGATATACTCATAAGTGTAAATGTCCATGGGTTCACACACAGAAATATAAATATGCACACAAACGCACACTCTCTACACTAATCGTAAAAGGACACTTGTATAAAATAGTTTCTGAATTTCACCAATTCTACATTATCATGGAACCATACTGAGCTGATTTAAGCCTATGCATATTCTGTCTATTTTTGTTGAAATAAACAAAAATATGCTTTTTGATTTTATCAATTTGTTTTCTGGGTTTTTTTTTAACGAACTCAGTGAGTCTAGTGACTGTTCGATACTGAAGAGGAGACAAAATGCCTCTACACGAACAATGCACACACAGCCTTACTCCTAGTAATTATATTACCTCAGTAGTATAGTCACGAAAAAAAACGATCCCCAAGAGGAGGAGCAGAGGACCGACCTTGACCCTGACCTTGGCCGAGGGACCTAGGGGTGACTGACCGACCTTGCCTTTGACCGAGTGACGTCATGACCTCCGAGTGATGTTATGACCTTGGGTGGGGGTGAATGACCTTGGGGATGAGCCAATGGGATGAAATGTGGCCATGAGGGGATGTCATGGGAGGAAGAGAAAGAGGTCAAGGTAACACGTGGGAGGAAAGTGCGCCCTGGTTTTGAACTAGGTCACGAGGAGAGTGAAGCACGCGCCGACCTCTGAACAAGTCTTTCGCAATATTTGGGATGAAAACATAGGAGTTCAATTTTTAATTTTCCGTACAATTGTGCGACGAAAACAACATACTTTAGGGTATACTACCATATAGCTGGTTTCCTTCAGTTGTAGCTAGTATGTAACTCTGGTCGAGAACAGACTCCATTGTCACTGGACTTACTCATTAAAACTTAAAAATTAAACAACAAAGACGAGCTTAAAGGCATAAAATAAGCAACGAATCTTGTTTCCAAGTACAGAAATCAAGACATTTTAAAATCATCCTGTAAACAACAAAGCTAGTTTAAAGAACAAATAAGCAACGGTGCTTGTTTCAAACCGCAAAATATGAAACACAGACAGTTCAAGTAAAAGATAAAGTCAATACCTGAAATCCTGCAAAGACGACCAGGATCAAGAGAAACGTAATTAAGACGATGATAAAATCCCAGGCAAAGGTAGACAACCAGAAAGACAGGGGGTCCACTCCACTACTAATCTGTAAGTGCTTTGCCCCTGTCTGCCGCTCTTGAATCAGGAAGTAAGAAAATGAAGCAGTCAGGAAAGCCATGCCAAACATCATTTCAAAGACCAGATATATGCCTCTGACAAATATTTTTTCAAGTTGAGCTAATATGTGTTTCTTTCCAGTTTCTGGCAGAGGATGGTTGTTGGTGGTGATGGTGTGACTGTTGTCGCCTGTTACCTGTTCGGAAAAAATTAAGCGGTAAAGGGGTATGGATCACACTAAGGTATTTTACAGCACATCAAGCTATAAAAGGGTCTGTTAAATGAACAACAACATTGTGTGTAATCCACTCATTCTTGGTCAGAAGGACATCCTTTTAATATTTTACTCCAAAACACCCAGAACATCTTATGGCGAATCTTCAATAATGTTATGGATCGAGTACGTACGCGTCTTTAAAGGTCTGAACAGCTAGTATCGACTGTTAAATACGGGGAAAGCCCTCGGCGGTCTTAGCCCTGCGTGCTGTAATATGTGCGTCTCTCAGAGGCCCTTAGCATTACCTTGTTGTTTTGTTGTTTTGTTGTTGTTGCTGCTGCTGCTGTTGCTACTTAACGTCCCTCCTCAAACCAGGTGCATTTCAGGACGGTGTTGGTTAGACAAGTGCTGCCACATGTGGGACTGCTGTGGCCAGACTGGCTATACTGACAGAGGGCCAACTAGTCCTAGTACTATTCCCCATAGTGCCATTCGTCTGGCAGGGTAGCTTCTAGATTTAGTCTTAGGTATGACTCAGCCGGGGTACGAACCACTAACCTCCCGCCTAGGAAGCGGTCGCCTTCACCACTAGACCGTCCGACGGTGGTCTTTATGACAGGTATCACCTGGTCATACTAAACTAGAAGGAAAGTTTTCAAATTTACATGATTTAAGTGTTGTAGCCACGATAGTAAAGTATGAGATTGTTTACGTTTTTAAAACAACAAAGGCAGGATTTTGTTTTAAAACTTGTGTACGGGTCTCGGTTGACCACAGTCGTCCATCCTAACTTTGCGTACCAAACGTGGGTATGCACGCGTTCTGGAACACAGGGCCGAGGCTTTGTCAAAACTTTTCCATCAAAGGTTTTTCTGATTAAAATCTACTTTTAAACAAGATCAACATGGCGCAAAGAAAAGGGATCAGGAACAGACACAGGAGGCTAACTACACATATAACTGCACTTTACTCTCCTGCATGCAATAACACGTACATCACACCTGTTCTGAAACCCTGATGGGACAACCTAAAGGAGTTCAGGAAAAAAGATTTGTTATGAGAGCAGTGTACGTTTCAAACAAGAGTAGTAAATTCGCCATCCACCACTCTCCACGTCAGCACTTACCGCTCTGGCGTAAGCGTTCATGACGTAGGCCAGGGCCACAGGCTGGCTGTGAAGCGGTTGCCCGCTGTACCACGCAGTGACGTTAATGATGTCGTCTGTGACTTCTCTGGAGCCGTTGATCTCATCAGAGGCTACGTTAAACTCTGCACCGATAATCACTGTTTGCGCGAACTTCGACAGACCAAGGTCTTCGAACAAGGCCAGAAAATAGTCGTTCATGTTCCCAAATCTTGCAGTGTCGACCTCCCGAACGGTGTTAGGGCCAGTGAAGAGAGTTCTGTAGGCGTCGGCTATTTTTTTCGTGACGTCTGAAGACGTGGGAAAGCCGGTGCTGTAGCCAGTGACTGTCTCTTCAAACATGCCGAGATCCAGTTTCAAGGGTGGTTCGATTGTTGACACTGCCTTTAACACTGCCTGAGAAAAGGGTTCACGCGTTTATACTTTCAAAATCTATCAGTTTTGCATAGGAACTAAACCAAAAATTATTTAGAAAAACATGACCTGCGCATTTACTGCCGAATTCGCACCTATGCCACATTTAGGCCACACATTGGACTAAACAGAAGAGTGTCTGCTTACTTAATTTTGCCTCTGACGACAAAATTTTTCAATTTAAAAAAAATAGACGCGTGCACAGGTTACAGCAATATTTCTATCATAAAATGTGTAAATGTGTTTGTCACCGACTAATATTATTACAAACGTGGGAAAAAAGCTAAAAATGTTGAAACAAATTACACTTACAGTGTTTAATGAATAGCTGTCGCATGCAAGTCGCAGGTAGGAAAGTTGATTTTTTTAATTAATAGAAAACGACAATTTTCGCCGCAGATTCTCTTTAGCAAAGACACGCGTTTGTGACACTATAAGCAGATCAATTGTTTTGAGTCCAAAAATGTGTGTTGACGACTTTTTGTATATTTCATATGAGTACACTTAAGAACACGAAGCTAAATTCTCCAAAATATGCTTCTTTATAATTAATTAGCTAAATACGGCTTCTTGCGGTTCTAGACCACAAGCTAATGTGAAGTCACAATTATTACAAAAATGTTCATGGTTTTACGATTGCCGGTGCGAATAATAGATCCTTTTAATATCAATTTTAACGTTGTTCTGTATTACTGTGTAAAGTGTCTCGTTGCAGAATTTTATAGACTTTAGCAGCTGTCGCTCATGTTGCCCGTGCGTGTCGTGAGTGTTCACGATTCTATACTCTTAGGTGGTAGAAAAAGAATTGTATGGAATTCGGGAGGAGACATCTAGAGGGTTCTTAGCTAGCCACTCAGTTCTGTTGTAAAGTGGGAGAGAATAGGTTCCGTAGCCAAGACCCGACCTGTGTCACTGATAAACAGTAGAGGTGTTTCGCCGACATATGCTGTGTTTGTAGTGTTTAGCCCACTCAGCCTGTTCATCGCCGGGACGAGAAAGGTGGGATTAAGCTACCCTACTGTTTTTGTGTTTGTGGGTATCCGAAATCCCTTCCAGAGCTAGTTAGTTAAAGAAAACGACATTAATCCCGTGTTTTCGGCTTTTTGTTTCACAGTCCAAATCCCTCGACCTTTAGCACAAGCTCCGGTTTCCGACATAGGCGGTAAAAATAGCGGGCCTGTGGACACAACATTTTATCTGTGCGGTGTGTTAGGGTTCCTGACTCTTGTTGGCTTCTCTGCGTTAGTACAGTGGGATAACCTATTTGATACCATATCTGAACGTTTATTCTTTGCAAAAGTATACACTTTAGTAACAGTTCGTATTCCAGGGCTGTTTTGAATAAGCGTTCGTAGCTCCAGTCATAAGAGTGGTCGTAAAGCCCATTTGCGTTGTGTATTTTTACGTCTACCGCTACATATGGACAGGAAAGAAGCCCATGCAAGCCAGTCCAGAAACATTCACCAGTTACCTTGAAGAACAAAACATTCATAGTTTTAGAGAACACTTCATTAGGAAAATTTTTTCTTCTGTAAGACTTTTCACTAGAGAACATTTTGTTCTGTAAAACTAGGTTTTTCGTTACTGGGAACATTCCGTGATAAAAAAATGATAATTGTGCTAAAGCTTCTTTTAGAAACATGTGTATGTAGTCTGTTGTGTATATAGTGTGATAAAAACTGTCTCTGAAACATTTAACTTAGAAACATTATGTGCTCAGAATCTGATTGTTGCTACGTTACCGGGTGAAGTAATCATATTCATATCAATGTTGCCTAGATGCACAGTACTGTTAAAGAAAAGGACATAAAAACAGGAGCTATAGCAAGAGATGACAAGGAATACTCGTATCTTTCATACCTCCATCTGTGCCAAAGGAATGATCGTAAACAAGACAGGAAGCGCTATCTGGATAAAGGTGATCTTCCAGTTGCGAACGGTGTTGAGGGCCTTCTTAACCAACATCCCGTAAATCCTAGACAGTTGTAGTTTGGGAAAAGTCAGGCGTTCGTAGCTGGAGTTCAGTGCTGAAAGTCAACGTTAAGAAGTCAACAAGACGTATATATATGTATATAAATATAAATCTGCAATTCAATTTTGGAACATTATTTTCTTGAACGCTCCTTACATTCTCCCAAATGTTTTTTCATCAGTGACATCTCTTGTGGTTCCTTGAGATTCGACAAACTACTGTCATTGATCTGACTTGCTGTATAGATACAAAAGGGATGAGACGAGAAATTTTCCGGGAAGAAAAAAATGCCATCTGTAATGGGACAAACTTTCGCAAAAACAAGGCTTCTGACAGATGAAAGCCAACATCTACAGTCGTGGAATTTCTTTTTTCTCGTGATTTGTTTTTCTGTCTGACACTCGATATTGTCGTCGGGTGTACAGGTGTCTTTCTAAAACACACCTCTTTTTCAAAAAATCAAATTCCATGTCGTTTTCTCGCTGAAATCGCACAAAGGGGGGAAGGGGGTTAAATGTGTCAACTATTCCCGACAAAAGTATACTCAAAACCAAAAGAAACCAAATTAAATTTAAAACAAGGGACCAAGCTAAGACATGACAAAGACAAAGACAAAGACAATCTACATGTTTCGGGGCACTACCCCTTCATCAGGACGATACAAAAACGACGAAAAAAACGACAATAACGAAAACAGAAGAAAAAGACTTAGCTTCAGTAGATGTGGCGCATGGGCTGGACAGCAGGAAAACCAAATTGACACACGGGCATGGAGTAGTCACATTTCATGCATTCGGGTACAGTGGGTGTAGAAGTTTCCACAATCTGTCGTTTGAGGGCTCGCATTCAAGCCACTGGCAGCACTTGGATGAAGTCACAAGCGGACAACCTCGTGTCACGACTGCACGACAGGACAGGCAGATCCACCGCAACCACCTGTGCCAGCCGTTCCTCCCTGCGGCAGAGACGGCCCGAACCACTGTCTGGGGCCATCGAGCTGCCATCAGTCAGCAGACTGCGCGTCGCTGGCTGTATGAGAGACAGCTGTACTGCCGCTGTCCTGCACGGCGGTTAACGCTGACTGCACGACATCGACAGCAAAGAATGCAGTGGGCCCAGCACCGCCTAAAACGGACATGGCGGCGATGGCAAGACATCCTCTTCTCCAATGAAAGTCACATTTGCATCAGCCAGGCCGACGGCAGCTTCGAAGTATAGAGAATATGGAATGAGAGGTAACCCAGCAACATGCTGCAGCACGACCGTTTTGGAGGCCTCATCATCATGATTAAGGGCGGAGTTGTACTCAGCCGACTCGTGGGCCCCGTCGTCTCCCATGACATTGGCCCTCGACGAGGAAAAGACGTGACAACACGAGGGTTTGCGGACCAGGTGCTAAGGCCCCAACCGTGGCATACTTCCAGCAGCACGGCAACCTCACCTTCCAGCATGACAATACCCGCCCACACACGACACAGCTTACCACGGCCTTCCGGCAGCAGAACATCGTTCAGGTAATGTCTTGGCCAGACCTCAACCCAATCGAGCACCTATGGGACCATCTGCAGAGAGAGCTGAACGCTGTCCAGACGAGGCCAACAACAGTTCGCTATCTGGAGCAGGCCCTCAGGGAGATCTGCGCAAACAAGCCTGTGGTGGTGGTGAGCAGTCTGGTGCGCTCATGTCAGCCATGTGTAGGCCGTTGTCGACGCCAATCGGGGAAACACAACCTACTGACTTTGGACTCTGAATTCGGAAGTTTGGGACATTCTGAACTCTTTCTCACTATGACAGATGAGTACACATTGCGCAAAGGCTCACCGTACCGACTTTTTCGAAAAGTGGTCGATTCAAACCCGTTTGAATGAAAGGAAAAAATTTAAAATAAAAATACCAGCTCTCTCAGTTTTTGTTTCTTTAGGTTTTCAGTATATATATATCGAGGTATACAGAGGTGTTCGGATTTTTTTCCGAATATCCCATGTTTGATGCATTTATTTTTAGAAAGGTTCATGTTTATCTGTATACTGAATAGAGAAGTTAAAGAATCTTCGACCTCTTATCAAGCTTTATTTCTCTCGGTTTTTTGTTGTGGCTGCTTCAAAGAACAGACTGTGAACTTAAAGAACATGTACTTTGTTGTGAGTTTTCAGGCGTCTAGTTGCCCTAACCAATCAGGAGGTAGAGCAAATTGTTACGGGCGACCCGATTGGTTCGACAAAATAGCCAGGAGAGACCGCGCGGTGGAGTGGGGAAGGTAGCCGGCTGAGAGCGAGGGGAACCCGCACCCCGTCCCCCGGTTGACCCGTCACCCTGAGGTCGGCTGCGAGGTGGGGGCGAACCACCCTCCACGGGCTACAGACCACCACCCCGAACGGGTAGTGCGCGCTTGCAAGTCCGCGCGCAGGGCTATATAGGCAACCGACCGCAAATGTTCAGGGCCGAAATGTGAAATGCCGATTGCCGTATGCCGATTGCCGTATGCCGATTGCCGTATGCCGATTG
>SMGT01004173.1:220779-271373 GCA_004794575.1 Lanistes nyassanus | reverse complement strand
GAGTGCGTGCAGATACGTGTAGCGTCACTGGGATGAATATATGCGAGTGAGAGTGATTGTTCCACATATGTCAGATGTATATTGGAGCATCAATTCTTGTGTAGTGAAATATTCTGTCGTAACTGTAAATAAATAGAATAGTGTATTATCGCTACCCTCTTTTATTAAGTTGTGCGCGTGACAAGCAAGGGGGTGGGGGCTTGAGCCGATTGGAAATTGATTAAATTAGGCAGCGATTGCATTGTTAGTTTCCCCCTTCTTGACACATTTTTATGTTGTGATAACTCTAGTCAACGAGCAGACGAGTAAAACACATAAGCGCCATACCCCTAGACACGACAGAGACAATACCGCGACATACTTTCGTAATCGTTCGTTGAAACAGTCCGTGTTTTGCGGTAATTATGTGCATCCTTCCACTAACTGTCATAACAACAATGTTTCAAAGAATTCAGATTTTAAAAAAGGAGAGAATATAGCCTGGCAACCACAGGGTAAATTTTGAGTGCTGACCATTTGGGCTTACATATCTGAAAAATCTGGCTATGAATTATATATTGAAACGCTAGTCATACTCACTGGTGAAAGTTTCATACTTGCTGCTTCTTCTCCTTTGCCTCCCCAAACCTTTCGTCCCAGGGAGAGACCTGTCCTGATGTCCCACGTCGTCAGGGTCTACGGTGCTGGCTCCAATGTCGCTATCACGCTCAATACCTTTCCGGGTGTTAGTCGTCTGCTCTGTCACTGAAAAGCTACTTTCTTCGATGGTTCCCCCACTGTCTTCTTCGTTCTCGGGAAGCTCGTTGGCACCAACTCTGTGGGTTTAGTCGGAAGTTATTTATATTATTGATTAATGCCATGCGGACACTCCCATCACCTTTTCATGAGAGATTTTTTTAAAAAAGAAAAAGTTTTAAACTAATTTCATTTCCCTCATGTTTTAATGTTATAAATGAGGAAGAAAGGAAGGAACAAAAAAAACTGTATCGCTTGCTCCGGAAGATAATCAAGCCTTTCAGCGCTCACTTCAGGAAGACTTCCTCCATTGTTGTGGCCGTGACCCCGAAACTCGATATGCCAAGTTCTTTGCTTTGAGACTCGATCATTTCAAACAGTCGCGGCAACTTCGATGACTCGTCAGTTGGTAGGAGGTAGGAGAGTTCTGCCCCTGCCGCCCCTTCCAGCTCCGCCGTCTTGACGATTTTCTCTATGGCAGCCGTCACAGCGTGATTGTTACATCCACGGGCCTTCACGATGATTAGATGATAGCCAGTCCCTGGATGGAAAAAAGAGGGGGTGAGAGTGGAAGGAATACAAAACAAAGTTAATTGGATAAATCTTGAAAATAAAAACTTTTAATTCACGTGCCTTCTCCCCGCTCATTAAACTGCCGTCCGCACTGGCCATCTTACTGCGGCTATCAGTCTGGTGGTTCTTTCAATGCATAGCTTAGTAATAGGACCCATCCACCCATAGTGCGAAAATCACCGCGAGGTGGAAGCACGGTCCCTTTAAATAACCAGCCAACCAACCGTGCGAATCCTAGATCTGATCTCATGAGTTCTTCTCGATCTTAATGAGGATTTGGGTCATCGGCGATGACCAGAGAACACGTCGTTGAGACAGCAAATTTGCTGATCCAGCGCTCTGCTCTGTGTGGCTTCATCCACCATAATCGACCTCTTCGAGGTGCAGTCGAGTGGTGGAGAGCCAAGTAAGTCTTAATATTTAGTTTGTAAATTGTTAACTGCTAAACCAAACTCTCAAATAAGGAAAATCAGACAAATTTAAAAACCTTTTGATAACACATTCGATAGGATCTAACCAAACTGATTATCAAATTTAAAAGTCTCATCTAACCAGGGGAAAGGAAAGCCTTCCTAACATAAAAATGGGGGATCGACCCCCACAAGACTAAAATCTGTTAGGACAGAGCTAGGCGTCGAAAAAGAACGACGCGTAGCGTTTACAGACATCAAAGCACGACAAACGATGACCCAGTAATTAACCAGTACGAGGCTTCTAGCGTCAGCAGCAGAGCTGACACAATGATGACGGTAAGAGACAAAGTCCTTGACTCCGATCCAAACTTAGATGACTGTTTCCAAGTTGTAACGAGAAAACCAAAGGAACGAAAGTTCAAACCCAGAACTTATAAAAAAAATTAGGAGATGTGGAAGAAGTTAGGCAGTCTAGGGCAAACAAAATAATCATAGGGTGCAGAGACGCAGCCCAACAGAATATAGCGATGGAAGTTAAAATGTTCTTGGGAGTGGCAGTCACATGCTCCGGACCAGGTCAGAGTGACAAACCAAAGAAAAATCTGAAGAAAGGGTAAGACGCAAATAGAAACGTTCCCCTAGAGGATTTTCTAGAATCCCTAAACTCTCTGCTACAGACAAACAAAGAACTAAAAGTAAGGGCTTTAAAAAGATTCCGCATCAAAACGAAAGAGGGAATCATCCCCAGTAAGACAGTACTGATAGAGTTCCTTGACAGTGAGACCCCCCAGACTGTCAAAATAGGATTTACAATTTATCAAGTAGACCAGTTTCACCAGACTGAAAGACAGTGCTTCAGCTGCAATGGTTTGGTCGACATAGCTGTACATTGCAGATTGAAAGCAATATGTCCACGACATGGAGACTGTCACGACACCAGACAGTCCACAGTGCGGGAGAAAGAGGAATTTACATCTGTGAACTGTGGAGGCGCAGGCCACAGTCCCAGATACGGAGGCTGCCCGTGTCGAAAGGTGTACCGGCAGGCCAGCAAGATCAGTGCGACCGGAAAAATGTCGTACAGCGATGCCCTGAAGGCCTCCAAGAACTCCTGCTGGGAGAAGGCCGACAAAAATGCAGAAACACCGGCACCTACCCAAGTAGTGGGAAATCCTGCAACGCCTCCCAGCCAGTGTCCACCTCCAGCAACAGAATTCGGTCAGCCCGAGAAAACTGACTAACGACAGCACCCTGGCCACGACGACTCCTGACAGTAACGTGGTGCCAGTGGTGGTGACGCAGACTGAGAACCGACCACAGACGAAGAAATCCAGACGAAATAGAGACATTGACAGAAGAATTAATGACACTAATGGATATAATAAACAAATACATAAGCAAGATCACCCATGATGATAACTTTAACCTCAAACCCAAAATGTCATTGTTAACTAGCATGCTAAAAACACTGTCAGGCTTAATGATCTTTTTGATCTCAAATGGATGTTCACGTGGTGAGGTTTATTCAGTGCAACTGCAGGGTACTAAATAGCAATAAAATGGAGTTGTTAAACTTCATTAAAAATAATATGCCTGAAGTTATTGCCCTTCAAGAAACAAACTTCACCAAGGACCCTAAATTTGACAAACGTATTTAGGTCAGGAGCTTTGATACTGGGAGACTTTAATGCTAAAAATGCGCTCTGGGACCATAACCAACCCAAACCTGATAAGGGAGGGAAAATGATAGAAGAGGCATAGAAGCAATAGACAACACAAACTTATTGCTACTAAATAATGGGGAACCCACCCACATCTTTTGTCAGGGTAATTCAGACCAAATGTCAACAATAGACTTACATTATGCACCCCAACCCTAGCTGGCAGTTTAGACTGGGAAGTACACGACGTTGAGACACTATGTAGCGACTGTCACAACTTGGGAGATTTCTTTTTGCTCTTGACGGGTCGTCTGCTCTGCTCGCTCTCACGACCGCCGTCAAGAGTGTGACATATGCGTAGGTGGAACTATCACTGTATTACGACAATTAATTAATATGATTCCTTAGCGAGCCCCCACCACCTACAGTCTCCCATAAAGAACAACAAAAGACTGTAATACAGTGAACACAAAGAAAAGAATGTATTGTTGATAGAAACAGCGAGTATTTACAATCAAGACAATATGTTAAAACTCGTTACAACTCTAGGGGTCCCGCAATTTCCCTCTGTTTGAGCTAGGTCTACTATAACATCTAATACCAACCTACATCACCCGCCTCGCCATTAAACATGACAAAACCACGTACCTCAATCTCGCCTTTGCATACGAGAAAAAGAATGACCACGTGATACACAACACTCATAGAACACAACACTCGCTCCCGAATGTTTCTTACAGTCCGCACGACAGTCTGTACGTTGGGGCGCTCCTTCCTTGGATATGTTCACCAGTAGATATCCTGAAGACCTCTCGAACACCTCCACGTAACAGCAGACTTCGATGCCGACGATCACACACGTCACAGAGGATATGACGTTTTCCAAAGGCTGACACACAGCCCCTTGAGCTCACCCAAAGAGCTCGGTTTCAGGCAGCCTCCTTGTAAGGCTGGACCTTCGCCCCCTGCTTCAGACGGTTGTCTTATCTGCGGTCTTCGGTCTCCCTCCTTTACGTTCTGCAGTCCTCTCCCGCCCGGTCAGCGTAGAGGTTTTTCCCGCAGCAGAGGAACACGTGCTAGAGTCTCACCCCAGTCTGGAGGTTTCCAACAACCTCACAGAGTCCCTTGCGCTATGCAACTGGTCTACTCAAGCCACGTGCTGTCGCTGCTAGACTTCCACACGTCTAGCAGAACGAGACACCTCAAATTCTGCAGCTGAATCCTTCAGCCTTCAGCAGACTTGCACCACAAGACACGTACGTCACACCACAGCAGCTCTTCTTCACACGAGTTCAGGCAAACAATGCCCTCACTGTAGATTTCGCTGAAGATGTCCTCTCACAGGACACTTGGGCGGAAGACGGCCTCTCACAGGATGTTTGGGCGTAAGATAATTCGACTGTCTAAACCAATCCTTTTATTCTCAACTTTCGTCCATGGATTCTTTCGTTCACACGCACGTGGTCAACAAGGCGGTTACATGTATCAACCAATCATGCCAGAGACAGCAGAAGCCACACCCCGTGTCAACTAGTAGAACACGCCCCTAAGTGGACACCTAGTGTGGACACAACTACCCCCTCCCCTTCCTGGTCGTTTACACCCATCGGCTACATCAAAGCCCTTGATGCTCAATACTACGCGTCACTGGTTCCTCCAGCGACGTAATCCTCCCCTGAACAACTAACGCACACCTGGTCAGCCTGACACCTTCACTAATCCCACCCCAGCTGTGCCTCAGGGCAAGTAACACCTTGCCCCTTGCTTCTAGGGCCACCACCCCCGATCATAAGTGTAAACAGGGAACTAATCTGGGCTGGTGATGACGTGAGCGGCTAGATGGCGGCTTGACATTAATTAGGGCCGGAGAGTCCAGGATGGATCACACCTGGAATCTATGGTGCAATCTCCTTGACCCACCAGACCCCAACACGTGACAGCGACCACTTTCCAATTTTAATTTCCATGCTAGAAGCAGAACCAGTCAAACCGCAAGATGAACCAACCAGACTACATACCAAACGTACTAACTGGGATCAGTACGCAGAAACTGAAATAAGAGACATATGGTAAAATGAAGATGATGTAGAAGCCACAACTAAAAAGCTGACAGAAGCCATAATAAACTAAGTAAAAACGGCTACATCAGTAGGCATTAACAATACTAAAAAAATTTCGGGTCAAGTTTGGTGGACAAAAGATTGTGAGCTAGCTGTAAAAACAGAAAACACAATCTAAAATTATGGAAGAAACATAAAAATGTAGAAGATAGAATACTTAAAAGCAAAATCCTTGCCCAAATCCACTATACTACAAGCCAAAAGAGAAGAATGGCATAATTTCACAGAAACCTTAGACCTAAATTTGAACCGAAATGAGAATTGGAATAAATTAAAAGACTTAACAATGGTCCCAGGGACACCATGCCCACCCTACTAAAAGACAAACAAAAGTATGAAACAAATGAAGAGAAAGCTAACCTCCTGGCAGAAGTGTTTCAAGAAGCCAGCTCAAACTTAAATCTAGACTCTAAAACACACAAAGAAATATCAGAAAGAAATTTTAGCCCACCAAAAAATCTAGAAGATCCACAAGCTAACTGAGAAAATATCTTTGGAAGAACTGGTACTAGCACTAAAATCTAAAAAAATTAGATTCAGCTCCAGGTCCCGACCTCATAACTTACGAGATGTTAAACAAAAGTCATATCAGTATCAAGACATTAGTCTTACATCTTTTTAACGACGTCCTTGAGAAAGGTATATTTCCAAGTAGCTGGAAAGTAGCAGTTGTTGTACAAATCCTCAAACCTGGCAAAAATAAGACAGCCCCTCTAGCTACAGACCAATAGCTCTCACATCTCAGCTAGGAAAAACATTAGAAGCAATCCTCAAAAATAGACTAAACTTTTTCTAATAAATAACAAATGAGGACCGAGCGCTTAAATTATCGAAAGATAACTCCAACAAAGATACTGGCAGCGCTCACACATAGCCGTATGCAGACGCCTGTGCCCAAAGGGAGGTCAGAAGGAAACAGCCAGCAGGGACAGCGATAACAGCAAACCACAGCAGCCAGAACACCAGGACAACAGCCTCCACCACCACCAGCTTGGCCGCCGAAGTCAGAGTACGTCCCCAGCCCCCATTCACCACCTTCCCCTCACCCCTATAGTACGAAATCGCCGACAGGTGGAAGCACTTTCCCCTAAACAAATTACAAACTGTGCCAATCGCCGAATACACCCAACCTCCTGGGGTAGTTATTAGAGAAGACTACGACAGTTATCCGTGACGCGGACCCTTTAGAAGCGAGTTCAGGAGCAACACAGGGGCGACTCTTGTCAGTCAGTCAGGAATTCGAGACTCTGTCCGTTGCTGAGGTTTTGGAGCTGAGAGACGTGGCGTCTGCGGTACTCCTGTCCAGCATCGTGAAAGTGAGTTTACGTACCGTGTAGAGAACTAGGACACGATCGCAACTCGAAGGTAGTTGTTAGACGAATAGCCTTAAACGTCAGTAGTAAAACTGGTTAAGAAGAAAGTATATACCATACTTGCTGATTTGTCCAGTCGAGACTAGTTAAGTGTAGCCTAAATACGGTTAACCATTGTGATCGTCGGTTGCTCTTATTGGATGTAAAGACGTCGGCGTGACGTCATTTTTTACCCCATTGTACACAAGACACAGGAATTGTCTTAGGAAAGGGTACGGTTTTCCCTTATGTGAATTATCGGTACTGTAGTTGATGTATAAACCTGTAAATAGCGTGTGCGTGTAGCTACGTGTGATGAATATATGAGAGTGCGAGTGGTTGATCTACATATGTCGGTAGATGTACAGTGTAGCATTATTCGTTGTGTAGTGGAACATTCTATGTTATAACTGTAAAATAAACAGAGTAGTATTTTATCCCTGTCCTCTATTATTAAGTTCTGCAAGTGACAAGTAAGGGGGTGGGGGTTGAGCAGGGATATTTGGAGATTGACACAAAATTAGGCAGCGATCGCATTGTTAGTTTCCGCCTCCTTGACAAATACTTATGTTGTTGTAGCAGGCTAGTGAAAACATATAAACGCAATACCCCTACACACACGACAGAGTAATACCACAATAATACATGGGCAGAGGGGGGAGGGATGGACACTTCTAGCCATGAAGGGAAAGTATAAACACGTGAAACATTAAAACAAGCAAAACAAATTTCAGTAGTTTTCATTCACCGTATACTTTCTTCAGGAACAGTGACGTTCCACAGCACTTCACAACACCCTCTGCCATGATGGCTATCCTGTCGCCCAGGATATCAGCCTCGTCCATGAAGTGCGTGGTCAGCAGGATAGTTCGTCCTGCTCGGTTCCTCTGCAACATCTCCCACGTCTGTCGTCGAGCAGCCGGGTCCATGCCAGATGTGGGCTCGTCTAGAATTACCACCTGCCACACACAGCCAAGGATGGTGTCTGTGTCTTTGTACAATCCAATTTGGGATTCAAAAAGCAATATTGCCAAATGAAATCTGAACCCGTTTTCAAGTTTCTGTGTTAAGTTAAAATTAAAATATACCGCTCACAAGAATTGAAAGACCGCACTGTGGCAGGTAGGTCACGGCCGTTTGTAATTTGAAAGAAACACAACATCTGATCTTGTACACGTGGAGGCACCTTGTTTCATGCTGCAAAAGTGAACGTCAGAGTGGATGAAAATCAGTGATGGTGTGTTCGTGCACACCACAGAAGAAAACCAAACGTGCACCCAAGACGACCTATAATAGGTGCAAGCCAAATGCGTGCAGGTGTCAAAGTAAAACGAACCTGTTGAAAACGCCAATACATGTGCACAACATGTCTAATGTGAACAGTGTTCAGCCACTGTTGAGGGACTGATAGATATTTATGGACGCGATCTAAAGATGGTTTGTAACCATGGCTCCAAGACAACGTCCCACTGATGATGATCATGGGAGAACTATTGAGTGGCTGAATGAAGGTATCGGGATAGTAGCAGGATTTTGTGAGCCTCGACCAGAGCTGGGTGCTGGATATTCTTCTCTCCAACTGCTACATTTTGTCTGCGAGTCCATTCCTTCCGCAAGTAGTGCAATTCCCTTGCTAGGCTATCCCACTCACATAAGAAACATGTATTTTGTATATCCCTGCTGCAGTCCCAAGGGCAACTACCTTCAAATCACCACAGAGGTGCCAGCTGTACTTGTTATGCTCAATGGAATTCAGTAGCTGCTTTAAGTTATCGTCTGTCTCTTTCATGTGGACAGCATGGGCCACTGGAATAGATGGAAGACGGTTTCCATTGTGCAAAAGCATAGCCTTAAGACTCAGTTTCGAAGAGTCTACAAATAGTGGGTCATGAGTGATTTCTGAGGCATTAATGAGGCCCTCAATATCGGAACAGAATACCAGATTACCTTCCTTTTTGAAGAAACGCTTCAACTGCTGGTGGCGCTTCCGATATGAAGTAATTGTGACATCTTCTAGAAGATTCCATTGCTGGAGTCTTGAACCTAGCAATTCTGCCTTGTTCTTGGATAAGTCCAAATCTTGAACCAGGTCATTTAGTTCTTCCTGTGTTATTCTGTGTGGGGTTGATGATGCACCACAGTGAAAATCTGGATCACAGCATCCTGGCGGACCAGAAGAACAGGTCAGTTCACCCTCGTCCTAATCAGCTGAATCAAGAGAATATTCCGCTGGAGGTTCTGGAATAGGAAGTTCCCGACCATGTGGAACTGGTCTCAATGCAGACGGAATGTTTGCGTAGACTATTCTCGACTTCTTTTGCTTCCCTATTCCGCCGGAAAGAGGAGGAACCAAACAGAAGTAACAGTCATTTGTGTGGTTGCTTGGCTCTCTCCACACCATGGGGAACGCAAACGGCATTGATGGTCTTTTGCCAAAACTGTGTTGTACATGTAGCACAGCATATATGCGGGGCCCAAGGCTAGTCTTGGTTGCCAATCTTGCATCCGAAGTAAAAATAATATGCCTTCTTCACTTGAAAATTTATACTTTTTTCTGGTTGGCAAATGTCACTTCCCGACAAATATAGCAAATATTGTCCACGGTATTAACGCACTTTCGATCCATTAGTGTTCTGTATTGTAACTAAATGGATAAAATAGTAACAGTTTTATGTAACAGTAGCTTCAACTGTACCGCACAAAGTCTGAAATATTTTAAATTCTCAACTTTTCCGACTGGGCTTTATATAGTACACTGCTGACGTCAGCTTACTTCAGCAGCCGCCTGGCAGTAGTACTGCACTGAATCATAAAATGCTGCAATCAACTCTGGATGATGTTTGTATGATGGTATAATGCAATGTGATGGAATATAACATCATTCTAGGCTTATTTAGGATGTTGTTACAGTCACAGAGGATAAATTTACACTGTGAAACATAGAAAATGAGCTATATGAAATTTCTTCAAACTCTTCAAACGAGAGCCAATAAAAAATTTCATGGTCATATTCGTGTTCAGCACACCCAGATACTACAGATTATGACTTTTTAAAGTCAGTAACGATTTTAGTGTTGACCAGTGTTATCCAAAAGTATCTATCCGCAATTAAATGATCTGAAAAGCGTCGTCACACAGACCTATAGTTACCAGGAACGCAGTACTTTCCTATTTATTGTGCACAGGTCTTTAAGGTGCGGCACTCAACCTAGACATCATGTATTAATACAAAGCTTTCATATTAGATCTCTCACTTGGGGGGAATCCTCTCCACTCAAGTGGCACGACTATTAAGCTGCCGAACTGGATCCGTCAGTCAAACACAAGGCACACGCACTGACATTGCAGCAGTCGTGTCGCAGCCGGTGGGTCTCTGACATGTCCCACCTCTCGGGGGTACGACGCTTCATCGGGAGGCGCTGACTAGCCTGGGCAGAAGCGTTTGCACACAAAAACCAGGCCGATTCTCCTTCAGCCTTCCAGTGCAGATGAAAGGGTTCTGCTACGGTGACTGGACACTCGCAGTCCGTCAAGGTCCTTCACGTCCTGCTCTCTCTCAGCGTCAACCGTCTACTGCTTTCAGAGCGCGTCTTCCCCTACACACACGGGTTGACTGTCGCTCAGTGTTCTAAAAATAGCGCTTCGTCATAGCTCACATTGAGCGACTAGTGTACTCATTACGCTTCAATGGTTTCATGGCAAGTTTCCGTGACATCCTCCCTATTATGTTTTCTCTTACGTTTCACGTATATTTGGTTGACACTTTATTTTAAGCAAACTGTTTCTTTTTTTAGTTATTGTATGCCATTCCCTTTTAGCGTGACCGTGATTAGTAAATAAAGAATGTACATCGACTGTAATTTTAGAGTGGGATCCTCTTTTGTCGTAGCAAATGTGCGTGCGTGCGTTCGTGCGTTGTAAAAGGGGAATAAGCCAGCTCAAACTGGAGACTCTAATATAGTGAACACCCCATAACCATGTGCAAGGCGACCTCACTGGCGTAGTCCACAAAGATGACACTGCAGCTTTCGTACTGCCAGCGCTGCGGGCAGTAGGAGCAGGCGTCGTTCTCCAGGATGACAATGCCAGGCTACACGGGACTCGGGTAGTCACCCTCTTTCTGCAGCAGCAGCGGCAGCAGAGAGTGTCTGGCATGGACTGGTGTCATGAACGCCTAGTACAGTTTACTTTTAAAAAGAAAGACAGGAAATAAGGAGAGCAGCTCAGGGACAGTTCGATCTGTCAAGAGTGACGAGGTCTTCCTGAGTTTCAATACGACTTTGAGAACAAAAGGTACTGAGTAGGCAAAAAAATTGCTCAATCAGTGGAGACAAACTTTCTACAATGTTCTCGAACAACCAAATATTATGGGATTTAGACATAACATGACCCGATAGTATATTAGGGCCGGCAGCACCCCCAAACTTGGCTTCTTCATTTTACACCAGAGAGTGATATCAAAAACGTTGACGTTAGCAAGCCCGTGGTCGGCTATCAAAGGCGACAAAAGCCTTATAGCAATAAACTCGAAGTATAGTGATAGGTTTCGAGTCCGAGAACTGGAACCCACGTAACAGAATTGGAGTTCTGTTGTTTAATGTATTTCCCCGTGAGGATATACATTTCGAGTAACTATTGCAGAGTCGAGCTCTGGTAGCTACGAGTTGAAGACAGTTCGCGTCCGCTAGAGGGTCTAGGGCTTACGGACAGTAGTGCTAAGGAGACCACATTTATAGACCACGTAGGAATCCGTGGATTTGCCGAGTTTGTCCCTGATTCCAGAAAGCCAAACGACAAAGAAGACAAGTTGTGAAGAAATTAATACTCTTGTCTGAGTATACATGAAAACGTCAGCTTAGGACTGCAAGTAAAGAGAGAATGAATTGTGACATTGAAGAAACGTTGAAATATTGGCTTGCGTTGAAAAGAACTTTAATTATTCGTCAACCAAGAGTGGACCAGTGGGTCGTATCATCGCCCGTCTACATATCGTCATCTTTCGCAACATCGCCTGTCTTCAATTGCACCGCAGTCTTCAGTATCATCGCCCGTCTATACATCATCGCCATCTTCAACTACATTGCCAGTCTTCAGTAACCTCGCCTGTCTTCAGGATCATCAACATTCTCCATATGTCGTGGTAAACGTCTTCTACTTCTGATTTTCAAGAACTTGTCTGACACTTTCATTTAAGAGTGAACTGTGAATAGTAGTGTATTGGATCTCGTGCGTTCAGAATTGTAACGGAACAGTATTCATTTGTATCAACCAAGAACTTTCTTTTGGATTGTGTGCCTGAGGAATATATCTAATTAGTGTGTGGGATAATGACATTAACGTAATTGTTTAATAGTCATTTAAATAATTTCTTCTTGTTTTGAAGTAAAAGGTGAAAATAGATCCACGCTTGTGTTTCTTTCGGGTGGATTGAGGTGTCTAATAAATTTCGAACACGAACACGCATTCAGACAACCCACACACTATAAATAAACTAAGAGAGAGAGAGAGAAAAAAAAGGTTTGTTTTTGTTTTTTTGTTTGGAAATCGGGTTTCTGACAGCTGGTCAACAAATCACAGGCCCTTCAGAAGATCGAGTGCCTGTGGGATTGTATGGCCGTCGCCTGCCTGCAAGCCATAACTATCAGCAGAGCTAACCAGGTGCTCTTTTTCCTTCAGCAGGAGTGAGAGGCGATCCCCTAAATGACTCTAAGAACATTGGCTCAGTAAGTAGGACAATGGTGCCGTTCTTGCGTGCAGGTCAAGGGAGGAAATACGTTTTTGACATTGATTATTCTGTGCTGCGCTTTTTCTGACTTGTAAATGCGTGAATTGTGAGCGTTTCCAGGGAAACTTGCTATTGCAATGAAAATAACCTATTAAACTTCTTGTTGGTTGTTACACTAATAAATGAGATACACTTCAACTTTATTATAACTATCGGTTTGTGTTTTTATATCGTGTGGCTCCTGCAGTTTCACTGGTCTTTTCATTCCTTTGAGCAGTATAATACAAACTACACAATACTCACATGCTTTTCATTTCATTTTATGAGGTAGGTAGGTATTTGGGCTTAACGCCGTGCCAGCAACTAAGGCTATATCACGGCGGTTTCATTTTATGAAATTTAAACTTGGAATCATGAATAAAAGTAATAAACATATAATTAATATATGCTAAAGCAACTAGCGACAATATTAAGTAATTAACCAAGAGCCAGATCTCCCGAAAATCCTCACGTGTACCTCTGGGATCTCAAGCGGCGCTTTGATAGCAGAAACGGAAAGTTAGGGATCCACCTTCAAATATCAGGGGACAGAACAAATACTAATGGTCCCTTGGTTTCCCTTTAATTAAAATGTTAATCTAGAGGTATCGAGACTCGCCAAATAGACAGTTAATGCTCTCGAAACATTTCTATACATACAGCCAAGAACAAAAGAAGGTCCACGTTCACAGTGTTGTACAGCAAACACACGACATTTTTTTAACCATCAAGGACCCTTTTAACTTTAAAACTGTCGAGATGACTATTAAACATAGCAAGAAGCAGACAGTGGGGTCTGCATTGCCATTCCAATAGAAGATGTAGACCTGGGAGTAAACAGGACTGTGCAGTTTTCGTGGCGGTGACTTCCTGTCGCCTACTGGGACTTTGTGTATCAAGCTTAGACCGCTTCGCTTTGAGCCGTCTTCAGAAGTTCAACAAATGACTGGAAATGCATGATGTCAAGATCAACGAAACAATAATATGCGGGTGTGTGCTTGTGTGCCTGCTTGTATGTAGGAGTGCGCCTATTCGACTACATGTACGTGCGTGCCTGAGAGAGAGGGAGAGAGGAGACGGAGAATTTTGAGAGGCAAGGTAATATGATAACAAAAGGTAAAGAGAAACAAGTCACTTGGAAATGAAACCTGATTTAACAACAGAGGAACTGAGGCAAGTTACAAGTTGGTGGGCGGGACAGCTCAGTTGGTAGAGCGTTCTTCTTCAGACCTGGGTGGCCAGAGTTCAAATCCCGCCCAACCCATACGGGCGCTTCACTAAGGGCGACCATGAAGGAATTATGCGATACAGTGCAATGCAATACAACACATCTGTATTCATCCTTTGCAGAAATTTGACTTGTCTTGCAGGCAAGCAAGCACTCATGATGCAAACTAACATAGGGACAAAACGCGCATATGGGGAGGAAAGTATCTGAAAAATATTACGAGGTACAGGCAAGTGTCCTGCCTGGCTCACCTAGGGAGAGACAACGTATAGACAATTGTTCTTGCATACTCATCTAGGAAGAGACAATATGACAAGGTACAGACAACTGATTCGCCATACTCACCTTTGATCCTCCGATCAGTGCTATGCCGACACAAAGTTTTCGCTTCTGACCACCCGACAGTGTGTTCGCGTCAGCATTCAGCTTATTCACCAGGCCCACGTCATCAGCCATCTCCTCCACGAGGGAGGGAACTCGACTCTTCTTGTAGCCCTTGAGCTTTAAGGTAATGGCACACATTCACAAAAGAAGGAATATTTTTGACAATAACCCTCACAGTAACGGATTCTATTCAGAGTAACGTTGTGAGTGGGATTAATTTCATGAAAACCAGTTTATCCTAAAATGGGAAACGAAAAATGTCGACAGATCACCACATAAAAAATAATATACACTATTCATAAAGAAGGCTAAAAAAAACCCATTCAGGTCAGGTTTTTCCGACAGTTCCTATATTTTACTCCCGACCCTAAATCTTTCTCTGCAGACTTAACAAAATGCGAAATTGTGAAAGTTGCATCCTGAGGCCGCACTACCACAGAAAAACGTTGGCGCTGAACTCCAAGCAAGGGAGCAGAGTTATGATTTTTTGGGCGCCTCGTTGCCTACCCAATCAGGAGGAAGAGCAACTTGTTACTGTCGACATGACTGGCTCGCTAAAACAGCTACTCGGGACAGCGCGCTGGAGCGATGGAGGTAGCCGACCGAGAGCCGAGGGTAACCCGCCCCCCTGCCCTGGTTGACCCGTCACCCTGAGATGGGGTCGCCTGGGAGGTGGGGGCGAACAACCGTTCGGGCTACAGCCCATCCTCCCGAACGGGTAGTGCGTTCTGGCAAGTAAGGCTTCCGGGCTATAAAGGCAGCCGACTGCCAACGCCGAATGCCGGGGGGCCTGGTTAGCTCAGTTGGTAGAGCTGCGGACTAGCGGATGGAAGGTTGCTGGTTCGAATCCTGGTGTGGCCAAGGATTATTTCCTAGAGTTAAACTTTGTGCAAACTCCGTTGGGCCATCTCTCCGCACATTAAATCTGCTTGTCTGCACTGACCATCTTACTGCAGCCATCAGTCTGGTGGTTCTTTCAGTGCATAGTTTAGTAATAGGACCCCATCCTCCATAGTGCGAAATCACCGCGAGGTGGAAGCACTGTCCCTCTAAATAACCACCACCACCACCAACGCCGAATGCCAGGATAGGCTACACAGTGTACTCGGTCGACCAGTTTAACCAGACAGAACGGCAGTGTTTCAACTGCAATAGTTTTGGCCATATAGCAGAACATTGTAAATTGAAGGCCATCTCTGGCCGGTGTAGTGGCCCACACGACACGAGATCATGCACACTAGAAGATCACCAAAAATTCACTTGTATCAACTGTGGAGTATCGGGCCACAGTGCACGATATGGGGGCTGTCCATATCGTGTAGTTCACAGACATGCAAATCAGATTAGCGCTACCGCAAAATGTCCTACAGTCAAGCGCTTACGACATCTAAAGCTAATTACTGGGGAAAAAAGAAAGCAGCAGAGCAGAACAAACTACAGCACAAACACCCCACCACAAGCTACAGCACAAACACAAGCAACAACACAATCCACGCAAACAGCACAAACCACACAAACACCACCACCAGTACAAACCACACACGCACCAGCTCTAGAAACAAGTCAGGTTATGAACACAACCAGTCAGCCACTCAAACCAGCAGTAAGAACACTGCCCGAGACGGCGACCAGTGACAGAGGGGACGGTAGCGTAGACAAAGGACGCAACCAAAACACCGATTGTTCGGACCGACCCGAACAGGACGACAAGACAGAACCAAGACAAATCCAAAGTTTGAAAGAAGAAGTACTCAACCTAATGCAGAAAATAGATTGTTATATTAACAAACTAAACCAGAACAAAAACCAAACCGATATCCCAGTTCTAACAACAATGCTGAGAACCTTGTCAGAGTTAATGACTATACTTCTCAATTAAAATGGATCTCCAACAGGTGAAGTTTATGCAGTGGAACTGCAGGGCACTAAATGGCAATAAAAAAGAATTACTAAACTTTATTTAAAATAACCTACCAGAAATAATTGCCCTGCAAGAAACAAACTTCACCAGAGATCCCATCTCATTATCGGGTTACAAATTCCCCCCAATCTTCAAAAGTAGACCTAAACCTAACAAAGGAGGAGGAGTAGCCATATACGTTAGAAACGATATCACAGTAACAGAAATAAACCAAAACTTTAACCCAGAAATAGAATCCATATCAATAGAAATAACTCTTCATTCAGGAAAAAAAAGTAAACCTATACATCTCCAAACAAAGTAAATACAACAATATAACAGTAGAGGACCTAACCGATATTTTAATGTCAGGAGATCTCATCCTAGGGGACTTTAACGCTAAAAACCCACTATGGGACAAGAACAGACCTAGACCAGATAAAGGAGGTAACATGATAGATGAAGCAGTCAATAATGCAAACATGTTCTTTCTAAATAAGGGGGATCCAACCCACATTTTCTGCCAGGGCAACACAGATGCTACTTCTGCGATTAACCTGTCTATCTGCAACCCGGCTCTAGATTGGGAGATCTATGGGGCTGATACCCTAGGCAGTGACCACTTTCCAATCCTGATCACTATGCTGGAGGCTGCGCCGGATAGACCACAGGAAGATCCGACTAAAATAAATACCAAGCGAACAAACTAAGAACAATATGCTCAAATTGAACTAAATAACGTATGGCTAAATGAAGATAACATAGACATTAAAACAGAAAAACTGACAGACCACATAATTTCAGCCATAAAATCAACAACAGCAGGAAAAACAATAAAAAATACTAACATGTAGGCCAGGTCTGGTGGACCAAAGAATGTGAGACAGCAGTCAGTAACAGAAAACGAAAACTAAAAATATGGGAAAACATAAAAACGTTAACAATAGGCTTGAGTACGTCAGAGCTAAGGCAGTAACAAAAGCGACAATACTAAAAGCATAAAGAGAAGAATGGCATAAATTCACGGAGTCATTAAATCTTAGTGCAAGTCTAAACAACAGCTGGAAAAAAATCAAAAGACTCAACCAGGACCAAAGGGCTTCCATGCCTACCCTGATCAAAGACAATCAGAAATATGAAACTAACCTAGAAAAAGCAAACCTATTGGTAGAAACATTCCAGGAAGCCAGCTCAAATGCAAACTTAGACCCTGACTTCAAAATACATAAAGAAACAACAGAAAGAAATTTTACCCCTCCATCTAACAAAGAAGATTCCTGCAAACTAGCTACTGATATCTCAATGCACGAACTTGAAAGAGCATTAAAGTCCAAAAAGCAAAGATCAGCTCCAGGCCCTGACATGATTACATATGAAATGCTCCAAAAAAGCGATTCAGCACAAAATACCTAATGTTAAAGCTATTTAATGAAATACTCAATAAAGGAACCTTCCCAAATCAGTGGAAAGTACCTACAGTGGTCCCCATCCCTAAATCCCTACAGACCAGTAACACTTACATCACAGCTAGGAAAAGTGCTAGAAACAATAGTCAAAACCAGACTATACTATTTCTGCGAAATTAATAAAATTCTTCCCCCAGAGCACAGTGGATTTAGGAAGAAGAGCAGCACTATGGACCACATCACGGCCTTACAGCAAGAGATAATGAACTGTAGACAGAAAAGAGAGTGAACCTATGTGGAGTGTTCTTGGACATCGAAAAGGCATACAACATGCTCTGGCATGAAGGTCTGATCCAAAAACTATACCAAATAGGCACCCCTACTAAAGTAGTCCAGCTTATAAAATCCTTCATGTCAGGTAGAAAAATCAAAGTAAGAGTAAAGGATAGAACCTCTAAGGAGGTTCACTTAGACAATGGAGTACCCCAAGGAAGTGTTTTAAGCCCATTACTCTTTAACATTATGATTGCAGAACTCCCTAAATGTGTCAAGTATGTTAAAATAAAACAGTTTGCTGATGACACCTCATTGTTAGGAAAAGTAGAAATAAGAAAAACCTCAAACCCACATAAGCCTAATTCCTAGGAATAGAAAAGGTGCAGGACGACCTAGACAAAGTAGCAAATTGGCTTAAATTCAATGGCTTTAAATTATCATCAACAAAAACCCAAGCAATAATCTCAAAAAGTACAATACCCTCAACTAAAAGTAAACTGCGCAGCCATTGAATATAGCTCCCAAATACAATTTCTAGGTGTTATTTTCACAGAAACTTCAAACTGGTCACCATATGTAAACAAAATAGTGAACTCAGCTAAAAAAAATCACTAAATCTAATGAGGGCCGTCACAGGAAATAGCTGGGGCACAAACCCTAAGTCTTTACTAAACCTCTATCAAGAACATGTCATGTCTAAATTACTGTATGCAGCACCTCTGTTTAATCCACCGTAGTGCAAGTCACATAACTAAACCTCAATCTGTACAGGCTAGGGCACTAAAAGTAGTATTAGGACTCCCAATGAGCACTTCAAATCTAGCAGTGCTGGCAGAGACAGAACAAAAACCTATAGAACTAATAATTAAGCAAAGAGCAGCAAACTTCTACTACAAGATACAATGTCTACCTGCAGAACATCCAGTAAAGCAGATCCACACAACAGCACACAAGCACCGTACGGGCAAACCCACTCCACAACCAAGCATGCAGAAGAACGCTCAAGAAATAGAAAATACACCAGGAGCAGACATCAGCATAGATGCACAGACTCACAAATGCCTCCCTGGACCCTACACCCACCACAGATCGACATGGACCTCGCAGTTTTCAACAAGGAAACCCAGCTTATCAAAATACTAACTAAATTCAGGCAAAAACTTAACACTACCTACAAAGACCACTCCCAGATATATACAGATGGGTCACACGACCCAACATTCCACTTAACAGGAATAGGAGTCTATGCACCCAAGATCACCAATATCGCAGCTGAGCTACCAAACCACACATCAATATTTACAGCAGAGATCATAGCAATACGCACTGCCCTAAGGTTGATAGTACTACAAACTAGAAAAGCTACAGCAGAAAATCCTTCCTAGTTGTCTCTGACTCCCTGTCAGCACTTCAGGCTCTTCAAAACCAGTCTTCCCAAAGAATGGATATAATGTATGAAATTCTAACCTTGTTAAATAGACTCCATAACATAGGAATCCAAATCAACTTTATCTGGGTGCCATCACACGCAGGAATAAAAGGAAACGAGGAAGCAGATCGGCTAGCTAAAATGGCAAATAAAAGACAACCCAACCACTAACGTCATCCAAATAAACGTACCCGTT
Organism: Lanistes nyassanus; assembly: GCA_004794575.1. Taxonomy (NCBI): domain Eukaryota; kingdom Metazoa; phylum Mollusca; class Gastropoda; order Architaenioglossa; family Ampullariidae; genus Lanistes; species Lanistes nyassanus. Next base: position 251,936 of record SMGT01004173.1, on the reverse strand, counting down.
TCAGCAGAGGAGAGAAAAATAGCCCATAAACCAGCAACTAAAATACAGTGGGAAGAAAAGTATAAAAAGGAAGCCAAAGGCACCAGGAGAGAATTAGAAGAACTACCAGGTAACGAACTAGTACTGTTCCATTCCAACAGATCCAATCAAAGTAGGATAGCCAGAATGAGACTAAATGGAGAATGCCACCTTAACCGTAAAGATCCAGTAACCTGTAGTTGTGGAGACAGACTTAGTACACCACATGTCCTGCTAGAATGTAGCCTAAACAGTCAGGAAAGAGATGAGCTAAGAAATGCTATGCAAAGTCTTAATCTAGTAGTAAACAATTAATAAAGAACAAATGAGGACAGAGCGCTATAAATCATCAAATGATAATCCCAACAAGGTACTGGCAGCGCTAGACACACCCGTATGCTGACGTATTGTCAGGAACACAGAGATAGGGACTGAATGAGTATGACTGTGCGTGTTGAAGTTTAGAGTTTGTTAAGTGCGAATGATACTGCGTAGGAGTATGTCCACTCCTCGAGCAAGCGATGGTCGATGGGGAGGGGGGCAGGTACAGGAAATGGTTGACAGTTGCGAGCCGTAGGGAGATGCCTACATCCGGTGAGTGGGCGAGGGTGCAAGCAGCCGGGAAACAAAAGAAAAAAGAAGGGAGAGACTAGAGGAGAGGGGAGAGAGAGTTTGGGCGAAAAAGATAAGCTCCCAGTTCGCAGAGACACGAAGGGGGACTTTTGATTCTGCATAGAGTCCGAGAAGCAGAATCGTGTCACCAAGTAGGCGTAAAACTTGGAAATATACTGCGAATAAAGAGACGCAGAATAGTGCCACTGTAACAATATGCGTACCAGCCGTAGGTAGTAGGTAGGTTAGTGAGGAGCATAGAGTACAGTTTAGGAGAGGATATGGGATATTTGACAGGGCTGGGAATTGACCTGCAATGCACTCAGTCAACTATAAACATAGAAGCTGTAGTTCCCAACATGCACGGTCCACATGCCAATCACACGCACATCTGCACATACAGAGCGTGGGAAGTTAACAGTGAATACATAGGTATATAAACCTTAGTGGGAATTAATAGAGGGGGTAGTAGACAGACTGATGAAGCAGGATAGTCTGAGAACAATGGATATCTACTGAGATGTTTTATGTAAAACAAGGGAACTGTACCAAGCTAGAAAGGGACAAAGACGAAGACAATCTACATGTTTCGGGGCACTACCCCTTCATCAGGACGACACACAAACGACGAAAAAAACGACGAAAAAACGAAAATGAAAAAGACGTATCTGCAGTAGAAGTGGCGCGTAGGCTGCATGGCAGGAGAAAGACCAGGGGACAGTGAGTAAGAAAGGTTAAAAAGAGGGGCAGCCAATCGCAAAGGGGGGTAGGAAAGGGCAGAGAAGGGTGGGGGTAGAGAGTGGGCGGGAGAGAGAGAAAGGGAGAGAAAAAGCAGTGCGGGTAAGGGGGCGTCGGTGAGAGAGAGAGAGAGAGAAGGAGGTGAGAGAAAAAGTTAGAGAGAGAGAGAGACGGAGGGGTGAGGGGGTTAAAGGAAAGGAGGGGGAGGGTCAATGTTTTAGGTTGAGTCCAGTAGGTGCCATGGTACCGAAATGGGTAATGAAGTAGGACTCCATATTCTTACGGTCAATGGAGTCGCCCTTCATTTTCCAGATACCACAGACCCTCATGTTGTCGGCTGTGTGTGGGGTTGTGCTGAAGTGACATGCAACTGGTGTGTTTCTGCAGTGTTTAGTGTCAGCTAGATGTTCTGTGAAGCGGGTGTTGAGAGTGCGTTCTGTCTCCCCGATGTAGAATAAAGTGGGACAGAGGGTGCATGTGATAGCATAGACGATGTTGCTGTTGGTGCAGGTGAAGCTGCGTTTGATGATAAAGGTGGTATTGGGTGTGTGGAGTGTTGTGGCAGTGTTAAGGTAGGGGCAAGTGTGGCAACGGGGGACATTGCATGGGGTGGAGCCGCAGGAAGGGGGGAGGGAGGTAGTCGGTTTTAGTTTGGAGTGTACTAGAAGGTCTCGCAGGTTCTTATCCCGCCGAGATGCTAGGAGGGGAAGTTTTTTTTGAAGAGGTCGGGTTCAGATTCGGACAACAGGTGCCAGTTGGAAAGGAGGATCCTACGTACTGGGAGGTTGTGGGGGTGGTGGGTCAGTACAGCGATCGGCCTTGGTTCTGTGTGTCTGTGGTGGTGGGAGGATTGTAGTGTAAGTGCGCCTGGTGTGGCGGCAACTTTCTGTCTAGCAGTGTGTAGAAGTCTGGAGGGATAGTTGCGGGCGAGGAAAAAGTCTATCATTCTGTTGTTTTATATCAGGTGGAAGAATAAAACTGTGATGACCAGAAATCACGGCTACCTTCTGTGAACGAAAGCGGTGTACATGTTTTCTTCGTGGTGCTGTGACGCTCTACACAACTCCTCTTCATCTTGTTATACATTTGGTGCTGTGACTCGCTCTGCACAATGCTACATTGGTGGTGCCTTGACGTCGTCATATTGTTATACCACCAAGTCGGCGTAAAGCTTGGGAAAATACTGCGTAAGAAAGTCGCCGAATAGTGCCACCAAGTAGGCGTAATGCTTGGAAGAATATTGCGAAGGAAGAACTGAATAAAAGTCACAGTGTTGACGAACTAATATGCAGGCGTAAGGCTTGAAAGAAAACAGCGAAAGAGACCGTGGCTGTAGATAACCAGAGCTGTACCAACCAGGCTGATGACGGGATTTCGTTGGATAACCAGCCTTACCGAGGCCAAGAGTTGACAGACCGGGGCAACGCCCACGAAGAAGAGACAGTGTGCGTGTGTGAGAGAGAATTCTATCGAAGGACTGTAAGGTGTGCAAGGGAATAATTACTGACAATCGTAAAGGAATCCAAAGACTGTGTATCGAGAAGCAAATGGAACATTTCGCGTGGTACTGACTTGTGTGTATGTGTGTGTATCCTGAACCACTGGATTCGATGTAATGTTAGTATAGAATTCTAACCATTTTCTTAAGAAGTTTTGATAAATGAAAAGTGGAATAATACTTATATGACCAGTGTAAACATTATAGTTGACGAATATCTATATTGTTAAATTGTTGTTAATCTCCTTGCATTAAAGGTGGGAACGGACGCTTGTCTGTGGATGTTTCTTGGTGGTGAAAGCATCTTTACAAATGGTTCTCGTAACATCTTAAGAACACGGTTGATCACCGACTCTCCGAAGTTAAGTCTGCGGAGGTCGGGGCAGATCATGACACGTATGCAACCAAGGGAGCTTACCGTACCCAAACACGTAGCAAAGAGAGAGTCGAAAGTAAGGAACGTGGCAGATCTTCAAAAAAGATCTGCCGCCCCTTTCTTTTAAACGACCCTAGTCTTCACACAGCTAACCCCCGGTGTACCACGTGTGCATACATCGAATCCCTAGTTTGTCCAGCGAATTCCTTACTTACGACTCTCTTTGCTACGTGTTTGGGTACGGCAGGCTCCCTTGGTTGCATACGTCAGCATACGGGTGTCTAGTAGTAAACCTAAAATCTTCTCTTAGCCCTCCAAAAAATATAAGACAACACATAATGGAACTGACAGTGCGGGTAGTTATTGCCCACCCAGATGTTAGATATATCTAAACAACAACAAAAATCAAAAACCAAAATGGGAATCAACCAGCTAAAAACAGCAAATAAGCTACAGGACAGCGGATACCAGTAAAACACTAAAAATTAAAACAGACTACATCAAAGTAAACTAATATTACACAAACCACCTTTGAGGTAGAGATAAAAGAATGTAGGGATATAGCAGCGCTAGGTCTGACCAGCGAAAACTCCACCACTCCAGCTACTCAAGCCATCATCAGTACGCCAGGAGAAAGGCCAGCCAGTGGGACCACACATAGCCACCACCAGTCTAGGACACCAAACCGCAGACCCCTTCCCTTTCCCCTCACCTATCTCCCCTCCCCTTCAGTGCGAAATCACCGCGAGGTGGAAGCACTTTCCCTCCCAAACCACCACCACCAACAACAACAACAACAACAACAACGCCGAATGCCGAATACACCCAACAGTTCTAGGGTAGTTACTACAGAACTGTACGACCATTATCTGCGACGTGGACACAGAAAACCAGCAGACTGCTGCACAGGGGTGACTCTTGTCAGTCGGAAAAGGAACTCGGGAATTCGGACCGTTGCTGAGACTGTGGAGCTGAGAGACGTAGCGTCTGCGATATTCCTATCCAGCATGTGAGTTTATGTACAGTGTAGGAAAGTAAGACACGATCGTAACTCAAAGATTGTTGTCTTGAACGTCGGTATTGAACTGGCTTAGAAGAAAGTATACATCAAACTTGTTGATTTGTCGGTTGTCCATCGAGACTAGTTATTTGTAGAATACTTACGGTTATCTCTTGTGATCGTCGATCGATCTTATTGTGTGTTAAGACGTCGGCGTGACGTCATTCTTTGAGTGGTTTTAGCACGTTGTACTGAAGACAAACGAATTGTCTTCGGAAACGATACGGTTTTCCTTGTGTTCACCGATGTGAATTATCGGTAAGGTAGAATTTATAACCCGGTAAATAACGTGTGCTTATAGATACGTATAGCGTCACTGGGATGAATATATGAGAGTGCGAGTGGTTGATCTATCGGTAGATGTATATTGGAGCATCATTCATTGTGTAGTGAAATATTTTATGTTGTAACTGTAAATAAATAGAATATCATATTATCGCTGCCCGCTTTTTACTAAGTTGTTCCCGTGACAAGTAAAGGGGTGGGGGCTTCAGCCAGGTTTGGAAATTGACTAAATTAGGCAGCGATCACATTGTTAGTTTCCCCTTCATGACACATCTTTATGTAGTTGTAATTCTAGTTAACGAGCAGGCTAGTGAAACACATAAACGCAATACCCCTAGACACACGACAGAGAAAAACCACAACACAGAATGGGTTCCCTTGACTAATATTAGAAAGGAAAAGAGCTCGCATTAAGACTTTTTAAGATCTACAGAAAAATAGGGTGAAACTTTTTTTTCTTATCAAACCCTAATACCACATTTCTTTAGCCTAATAAGCCCATAATCTTAACGTCTTCTAGGAAATTCCATCTGATAGCACAACACTTTCAAGATTCTATGCTGATTTTATTAGAAAAGTAAGTGCAATCGTGAAAGAAAGAAAAAGAGGAAGGAAGGACGGACGGACGGACGGACGGACGGACGGACGAACGGACGGATGGATGGACCGACAGAAAGAAGGTAGAGGTTTGTACCAAACAAAAGAATGCTAAGTGTTGTCCAACGGTAAGGCTTGGGAAGAGGATGTTGTGCTGTGGACACAGCCCCATGCTCCGCCTAACTGCAACCATGTCCTTGCGAATGTCGAAGCCGTTGACGTAAGCAGTACCGGAAGTTGGAGTTAGAAAACCTGAAACATTTTTTGTTATCTGGTTTGAATACTCTGTTTTGGTATGAAAAAGCTAGGTCTGCGCATGCGCGCCTGCAAATGCCTGGAAATCGTTTGGGAACAAAATCAGCTACCGAGCCCCCCCCCCCCACCTTTTTTTTTACCTACTTACACGACGGAATAACAAGAAAAAGGGGTTAACAACAACAAAGGAGTAAATAATGATATACAAGAAACTAACGAAACTGACACAACCTATCTCTCCTTTCCTTGAGATGCGTCTGAATAACTTGGACGTCCCCACTGATCTTCGACATTCACACTTTATTGAAAAAAACCCCACAGTTTTGTTTCAAGGGGGAGTACCCAGAAAACATCCAATTAGCAAGAAAAAAGAGTTCGTAAATCATGATGTACATATAAGCCGCACCTTGGTCTTTATGACAGTGATTGCCGATCTTACCACCAAAAAGAGAGAGCACAGGGTTAGAAGTAATGTACTCACACACTCTCATCAACTGCTCTTTTCATACACGGACTCGTCTTAACTACATATACTGCTATGTACTGCAGATTAATATCAGGCTTAATGTACAATAAATGTACAGTATCGACACTCCACTGTCCTCCGTATGGCCTCGATCATGTCCTCCGCATATAGTATTCTCTGTTAACAGAGTTATTTTGTGTCGTTTTTATCATGCCTTTATTTAGAGCCTTCTGCCTTTTTATAAAATTGCAGGCAGAGCAAGACAAGGACATGGTGATAACAGAATGGTCGGACAAAGGTATATTGATTACGGGCACAGCAAGAGAGCAATACAAGATGTGGTGGTTTTAAAAAAAAACAAGTTCTTGTGAAACACTAACCCGTCAGCATAGACATTGTGGTGGTCTTGCCCGCTCCGTTGTGGCCCAACAAAACTGTAATCTGATCTTCAAACATGCTCAGGGTCGAGTCCTTCACTGCCACCTTGTCGTTAGGGAACACCTGTGTATAGTTATGAGCTACAATGTGTACAGTTATGAGTTACAGTGTGCATAGTAATGAGTTACAGACCCCATTAACTATATGGACAGTTAGTAAAATATTTCCTTAGGTTCCTAAAAGGACATTAGATAAGACAACGATCGAAATGAGGAAACACACATGACACTCACATGATGCTTGCCATAAGTTTATATGTAGATTGATAAATCTACCCTGTGGGTCGCATACCGACTGCTTGGCATAAATAGGAGACTAGGGGCTGCCTTTTTGTACAAAAGTCAAGGCTAGACCTATCAAAGAATTGTGGCTTAGCGAAGACCAGTCACATGGAAGTTTTTTTTATTAAACCGTACTGATAACGCTTAAATGCTGACAGAATCACGCACACTCACAGATAACCCACAGGCATGATTACACTCCACAGAAATCTAAGAGGATTTTTTTCAGAACTCAAAGACACTGACAGTCGCACAATCCATCGGCTTCCACAATGTATGTAGCATGTAAACGAAGTCCTGAACTGAGTTTCTCGCCTTGGTTGGTTGGTTGGGTTGGCTGATTTGGTTGGGTTGGGTTGGGTTGGGTTGGGTGGGTTCGGTGGTTGGTTAGGAGGACTGTGCTTCCACCTTGCGGTGATTTCGCACTATTTCGAGTGGGGTGCTATTACTAAACTATGCACTGAAAGAACCACCTGATGACCTGATTAGTAAGATGGCCAGTATGAACAGGCAGTTTAATGTGCGGGAAGATGGCCGAAGGGAGTCTGTACAATGTATAACTCCAGGAAATAATCCTTGGCCACACCAGGATTCGAACCAGCAACCTGCCATCTGCTAGTCCGCAGCTCTACCAAATGAGCTATCCAGGCCCCTAGCTTCTTCACCTTCTTCAAGTGGAGCATTTTTATCCCTGCACGCAGACCAGAAGGTTCACGCTCAAAACGGGAACTGTCATAGTTAGCACCCTCTTCCTCCTCCAGAAAACTGAACGATTGTTTGTGGTCTCCGCACCAGTAAGAACGCTGAAAATATTAATAGAATTTGAGTAAAACTGCTGCTGACATGTAACTCAATTTAACTGCCTCTGGTACTAATTCCGATCTTATTTCAACTTCTTTAAATCAGTTACTGATTGTAGTTTAAACCCACCGAAACAGCTGTTGCTAATGATCGAAATCAAGTTTAATTCGGGCTCTTATAATTTCACTGCTACTGGTCCCTAAACGCTTGTGGTGTTAGTCTAATTCCGCAACTTATGGTGTTAATAATAACAATAGCATTATAGTACAAGTGGTGCCGATATTAATGCACATTTTTATCATTTAGGGGAATTCCAGTGATCAGGAAATAAAGTTATGATGCTGTTTTATAAAAAAAAACTGAATGGCTCGGCAAAAATGCGGTGTTATTAAATCTAATCCCAAGATTTAATGCTGGTGTTGGCGTAGGCTACATCTCTAGAATGCTGCGCAGATGTTCACAAACTGTAAGAACTGGTTTCATTCCGGAAACCAAAGAGTAATTTTCCTCACAGCTTGACTCACGTGACAAAAGAAGTTCCACGGCTGTGGAACGCCGTACTCTCCAGGATGGACTTTGTCGATATACCAGGCGAGAATAAACATGATGACAGCGTCAACGACTAGCATGATGAGAACGTGATGAAGGGCAAGGTTGTCGCCGTAAGTCGCGGGACTAGCAATATTGCTCCACTTGGCCCCAGTGCCTGAGAATCGAACACGTAACACGGTGAGCTAAGCGTGAACAGGTAATACCGTCAGTTAACCTTTAACACGTCACGCGATACAATAAGCTTTAGCACGTAATTCCGTTAAGCTAACTTTCCTCCAAGTTCTCCTCTTCATTTACTGTACCCCGTTCTCTAAGATTCTGGTAAAACCATGTTCTAATCTACGAAACTAGCCGAAGAGAACGAAGTGTCCAGGTCTGTCAGGAACGCCTAGTACAGTTTACTTTTTAAAACAAGACAGGAAATAGTGGACGAGGTCTTCCTGTGTTTCAATGCGACTTTGAGAACAAAAGGTACTGAATAGCCACAAAAATTGCTCAATCAGTGGAAACTAAACTTCTACAATGTTCTCGAACAACCAAATATTATGAGATTTAGACATCACATGACCCGATAGTATATTAGGGCCGGCAGCACCCCTAAACTTGCCTTCTCCATTTTACACCATGCATAAACATCAAAAAACGTTGACGTTAGCAAGCCCGTGGACGGCTATCAAAAGTGACAAGAGCCTTATAGCAATAAACTCGAAGTATAGTGATAGCAGGTTTCGAGTCCGAGAACTGGAACCCACGTAACAGAATTGGAGTTCTGTTGTTTATGTATTTCCTCGAGAGGATATACATTTCGAGTAACTATTGCAGAGTCGAGCTCTGGTAGCTACGAGTTGAAGACAGTTCGCGTCCGCTAGAGGGTCTAGGGCTTACGGACAGTAGTGCTAAGGAGAGCACATTTAGACCAAGTAGGAATCCGCGGATTTGCCCAGTTTGTCCCTGATTCCAGAAAGCCAAACGACAAAGAAGACAAGTTGTGAAGAAATTAATACTCTTGTCTGAGTATACATGAAAACGTCAGCTTAGGACTGCAAGTAAAGAGAGAATGAATTGTGACATTGAAGAAACGTTGAAATATTGGCTTGCGTTGAAAAGAACTTTAATTATTCGTCAACCAAGAGTGGACCAGTGGGTCGTATCATCGCCCGTCTACATATCGTCATCTTTCGCAACATCGCCTGTCTTCAATTGCACCGCAGTCTTCAGTATCATCGCCCGTCTATACATCATCGCCATCTTCAACTACATCGCCAGTCTGCAATTTCACCGCCGTCTTCAGTAACCTCGCCTGTCTTCAGGATCATCGCCATTCTCCATACGTCGTTGTAAACGTCTTCTACTTCTTATTTTAAAGAACTTGTCTGACACTTTCATTTAAGAGTGAACTGTGAATAGTAGTGTATTGGATCTCGTGCGTTCAGAATTGTAACGGAACAGTATTCATTTGTATCAACCAAGAACTTTCTTTTGGATTGTGTGCCTGAGGAATATATCTAATTAGTGTGTGTGGGATAATGACATTAACGTAATTGTTTAATACTCATTTAAATAATTTCTTCTTGTTTTGAAGTAAAAGGTGGAAATAGATCCAAGCTTGTGTTTCTTTCGGGTGGATTGAGCTGTTTAATAAATGTCGAACACGAACACGCATTCAGACATCCCACACACTATAAATAAACTAAGAGAGAGAGAGAAAAAAAAACGTTTTTTTTTTTTGTTAGGAAATCGGGTTTCTGACAATTTGGTGATCTGACAAGGTCGATTCGCGAAAGTTTCCTCCCATAGCTGCTGCATAAGAGATCGAGGCTGGTGGTTGGTTGTTTAGAGGGACAGTGCTTCCACCTCGCGGTGATTTCGCAAAATGAGGGGATGTGGGTCCTATCGCTAAGCTATGCACTAAAACAAACACTAGACTGATACCTGCAGTAAGATGGTCAGTGCCGGCAGGCAGTTTGATGTGCGGGGAGATGGCCGAATAGAGTCGGAACAATGCTTAACTCCAGGAAATAATTCTTGGCCACACCTGGATTCGAACCAGCAGCCTACCAACTGGTAGTCCACAGCTCTACTAATTGAACTATTGAGGCCCCCGATGTGAGGTAAATGCAAGGGAGTTGTTCGGAATTCCGCACCTCCGAATGAAAAAAAACTACCAATCTCCAGCAAATCAAAAACTCCAATGTCATCTTCTGCTGCACAGAGAGCGACCGGAAAAGTACTAAATCCTGTGCGGACTCTTTGCGAAGACTTATTATACACTCTGTGACGCCCAAACTTAGGAGAACAAATCCTATGCTTCCGTAGGTTTGAACAGACTCTGGCCACCTTAAATTTTTTTTTTTTTTGGCTAGCTTTCTCCTTTGCTTCAATGCACCTCACTTCCGAAGAATTCAGCGTACAAGCTAAACTTTCCCAATCTAACCTTGTTCCACGACCTGTTCCATGCTCTAAAACTTATACATACAAGTTAAACTTCTGTCTAGATAATCCTTCTACTTTTCTACATAGACGATCTGATTTACTGCTTCTGCTGATTCAATAAGCACTTCAAACATTTGTCTAGCTACGCCTTCACCTTTCCTAAATGTACAGTCTGACCTGCTGGCGTTACTCCAACAAGCAGACTAGGCTGGATATGTTAGTCTGAAGTACTGTTCGTAACACAGGGGTGACGGGGTTTTGCCATCCATAGAGAAGGTTGTATTACAGGCTGAAGTCCTACCTTCGGAACAAGAGCTTTTCCTCAATGTGCCACAGTTTATAAGCTGGGAAGCTAGGATTCTGTCCAGTTACACATCTTCCTCCCGCTTTCTCCTCCTGCACCTATCCTCACTCTTCCCTGATTCATATCTCAGGAAATAACCTTCGCTGTTGACGTGGCATTAAAATATCATAAACAGCATCCACCTGTCTTAACCTGCCTTTCGTCATTCCCGCTTGCCTACCACCAGTAGCTTGTTGATCATCAACTTTAGTTTTGTTTCTGCTCTGATCCTTTACGCCATAGCTGTTGACGACTTGTTGAGACGCTCAACAAGGTCGGAAAAGTCTTTTTCATTGCCACCTAAGCCGTCAGTGTCGTCGGCAAAGCTAAGTTGGTTAATGGTATTCCAGTAATGCTGATACTGGGTCTCTCTCTCTGTCTCTGTCTTTCTATCTCTCTCCACACACACACACAAACACACACGCACCCACGCGCACGCACATACACACTTGCTCAGACTCCTTACGTCAACATTAAAGCACTGTAAAACTGTAAAATCAGACAATACGAGAAAAAATTTCAGTCTTACCTATTCCTTCGCGAAGGCCGATAATTCTGATCCCAAATGCCATCGCAGAGTTGAACAGAAGACAGGTCGCTATTTTCTCCCACAGTGTCATGCGAAGGTAAATGTTTCTCTCCAGGAACATGTATGGCAAGTACAAGACAAAGAAAACGTTCCCCACAACTGTTTCCGCGGTGGCTGAAGTGGAAGACAATGAACTTAGCAAGTCGTTTACTTTAATAATGTTCAGCATCATATCCCCAATCGGAATGTGACCTCTAGTCACTGTAAAAAGTTTTACGGGTTCCCATTTGTATGAGAATGTGTGTAAGAACGTGTGAGGTCAGGTTCGTTAAAGCCGCGCCTTCATCGTTAGGCCGAAAGAAACAAAATCATTTGTTTCAGGTAGCATAGCGCCCCCTCCACCACAATAAAATGCTTAGATAGGTCGGATTCTTTATTTTTATTAAGGTCTTAATTTGCTTGCTGGTCGGTTAGTTTTTCTTTTTGCCGAATGGTTGCTGTCCAATGGGCTCTTACCCTTGTTGTTTGCACTCGTCACGGGTGGACAGCACGGTCCTAAGCTTTGTCTTCAGGTCATCATCAAAGTGTGTACCATATACACCCAAGTGGTCGCCATGCTTGTCTTCTAAAATACGCTACCACGAATGATAACATCACAAAAAGACCGTTTTCTGCTGTTTAAAATTATGTATAATATGACCTGGAACTGTTTGTCTCGGAAAGTTCGAAGAGCGAATTGTCTGAACGTTGCTTCGCTCAGGAAGCTCTGCCCTAGCGACTTCGAGTTCTTCGTGCACGGTGCTGACAGCGATATGAATTTGATCACTGGCTCAAAGCAAGAAAGTAAGAATTTTGACAATTCATAACGGACTTTTTGTTACTTGGCCAAATGTTTTTTAAACACCTGCGCAAAACAGTGATGCATGGAACATCATTCCTGGATTTTTGTAAATAAATTACCTGTCCATTATCTGGAGCTCTACGTTGACAAAAATACCTTTGAAAATTATACCAAAGAAATATTTCTAACAATCTATGTTAAAATAAACAGGGTTTGGTTGATTTCATTTTTTGACCATTTTCATGATTTTTCCATTTAGAAAATTGCACAAAAAGCCATTTCGAAGCAATCTGATATTTGACTTCCATGTTATCTGAAAAAATTGAGGATGAAGGCATTAGCACAGAAAGTAACCCCAGTTAATATGACGCTTCCACTTTCAACAGTTACTTTTTTCATAGCAGTTTCCGTGAATAGCCAGTAAAACTTTAGGCAGCTGTATCTCCCTTCTATTTGACACACAACCTTGATATCTTGCATGTATTATTATCTCATCTTCACTTACATTTCCTGCAAATTTCACTTTAGTGGAGAAACTTTAACAAAATGAGTGGGGTTATCTACCTTATTAAGAAAAACGCTGATCGTAGTGTTGGCCCTGTTCCCCCCACCCACCCCTGCACACCGTTTTGTGGAATAAACGATGACACAAGTCATGAATCACTAAGTTTAAGGTGAAGGTTGGGGGGGCGGGGTGGGGGAGTCATTCTATCACAGGGCAGAGGGACACCTCAGTTTGTTTACACACTCACATGGACGAATAAAGCACTGCGCTTGGCCTATATTAAGTACCTTTTCCAGATCTCACTTCCCCTTTTTTGACCCCTTGAGATTCTTTGTCATGTGGGGGTAACTATAAACTGGCCTGCTCACGACGTAACACTTGGCGGCGGACACTCAGAATGTCAACATTACATTAATAAAGAACATGGGTCTTGTTTGTCAGCTGGTTTTGATTGACATCGTCTGCTAGGTATTTAGCCTCGTCTACAACAAACAATAACTGAATAACTCACCTGCACTATTGACCAGGGTGGTGCCAAAGAAGGTGAATGCAACGACGGACAACGAGTAGCACATGAAGAAGACGAAGATTAGGGACGGATCACTGTAAGCCAATGCAGGTGTTTTCCCGATGGCGACGCATAAGAGCACTGTATTTCCGATAGCAGCCAGCAGGAGGTTTAAGAAGAACTGCAGGAACCAGGACATCCACAAAGCCTCCTCCGTCATCCCCATCAGCTTCATGGTCTCCTGATAATGACATAAAAATGCAAATTTCTTATCTAAATTTGTGTTTCTTTAAACAATACTGTACCATGACCCAAAGTGCTCAAATCTCTTTTGGCGAGCCCTAACCGCATCTTAAAAACAAAAATAACCCACCAAGGTAACCCTGGTAAGCCCCCTCCGCGCATGCGCACACCCCTTGCCACCCATGCGCACAGCTCACTGACAAGGTCAATCTGACTTTCTCAAGCCAGAAAACCCATCAGCGGGGAGGAGGGTGGGTCTTGGATGGGTCATGGTAAGTATTGTTTAAAGAAACACAAATTAAGATAAGAAATTTGCATTTTCTTGTCACAATACTGCACCATGACCCAAAGTGCTAAGTAACACAAAAAGGAGGTGGGTGATACCACCACAAAAGCTTTACAGGGTTGGGAGGACGGAACTGACTGGAGGCGATGGGTGACGAAAGGAGTCGCCACCACAAATGCCGTCCTCCCGGCGGCCAAAAAGATCCAGAGGCAAGAAGGATCTTCTGAGCGGCAGTAGGCGACCCGCACAACTTCTATGAGCCTGGGCACCTAAGAAGCAAATGCTTAGGTCCACGTCTGGCCCTCCTAAGCAGGCAGTAGCCAACACAGGGAGAGCTCTGACACCCCTTCTTTTGTAGACGGCATGGAGGAAGCAAGCCGCACAAAAGATGAAACACAGTGAGAGAAAAATAGATCGAATCTCTTGCAGTCTGGCTGACTGCAGAAAGGTGTGTCAGAGGCTGTACGCACCCAAGCTCAGTCCAGACTGCTGACAAGTCGGGAGTGGAAACAGGCAGGAGCGTGGACCAGGGCAAGAGTGCGACTGTCAGGGTCCAGTCACAGGGACTCTGAACATGACCATAACGATGGCCAGAAAAGAGACCAAGAGCCAATGCACGCATGGTGGACGCCCGTCTTCCTCCGAGCAGCGTGGGCCGCACAGACGAGACAGCCAAACGCCACTCCTGGCTTTGCAAAAACTACTGCAAATCAGGGCAGCGAAAGAAGCTGCATGCCGACCTCAAAGGGAGGAGAGACGAACCTTGCGTTCTCTGCCACTAGATGAACGCCGCCCTCACCGGAACAACCACCCTGTCAAAGGAGCAAAGCTTATGAGCATGGGATGAACGGAAAGGGTTTGCCGGTGACTCGCACCTGGAAGTTGTGAAACTTCCGGTGGGAGACCAGAAGGTGGAGGCACGGTCACCTTGAACCTACAAGGACAGGCTACCACACTTCCTGTGTCACAAAGCGGCGGAGGGTGGCGAGGGCTGATACCTGCACACCCACGCAGCTGAGACTGAGAAGAGGACCGTCTGCCAAGACCAATAAGGAGCTGGAGAGGTCTACTGTCCCTGTGTGCTGTGGGCAGCACAATGCGGAGAAGGGAACTGTACACAATACCCAAGGGTGAAGGGTAAGTTCGCCTCCAATTCTGACCAAGTGCGAGAAGCGACATGGTACAGAAAACCTGCAGACAGCCAGGCCGGCAGGTCGATGGCTGGAACCGAGGCCGAAGCATGTGGTGTTGAAACCAACGCAAGGCCACTGGATGGGTTGCAGGACTGACAGCGGAGCAGTCAGTGACACCATCGTTCCCACCAACGACAGCAGTTGCTGTGCAGTGAAGTGGACCACCCGCCAACGTGGTACCAACTAACTGCTGGAGAGGTCGATGCGTCGGAGCGGAAAAGGACCGTCAAGACAACTGTGTCGAATGTCATGCTGAGAACAAGAAATGGACTACAGCATGGAGAGTGACTTGCTCAGATTCAGGGAAATTCAGCAGACACGCCTGCGACATGGACACCTGCGTGTGCAAGTGTCACAGGCTAGCTTCTGCTGCGAGAAGCACCCAGTCTACATGGTATGCACGAAGTGAAGCCCCCGTTTGTGCTGAAGAGCACAGAAAACTACCGAGACATCATGGAAACACCCAAGGTGTCAAGGAGAGAAAGAAATGCTTGAGACTGGGAGAGCATCTTCTTCCAGCGAAGAGCAAGTTCAGAGGGGGCTAAAGGCCCAGCATAAGATGGGACCCATCAGTCGCGTGCATGACTGGGAAATATAGCAGTAAAACCAGGCTGGAATGGGTGGGAAACCCGCTCCATTGCAGCTGACTGCAGTATGGTGGCCACCACCAAGTCCAGAGCCACAGGCTCACGTCTGCCATGAAGGCAGAGAGAGCGGGGAAGAACAACGTGCCAGAGGAAAGGGAGCAAGCTCCCAAAGCAGACTGAACCCTGCCCGCATCACAAAGGCGCTGTAAGCACTACGTGATTGGGTAGCTGCTTAAGACCATGAGCACACTGACAGCATGAGGTCGAGTGCCTAGGGCCTTTGCTGGACGAGGACTTGGTGGCAGTCATTGGCTTCGAAAGCCACTGACCGTGGCCCATCGGGAGAGTGCTTGCATGACTCCTGGTAGGAGAGCAAGGCCTCGAACCGACGCTTCAGAAAGCCAAAGCATACATCTGCCTCCTGTTGGGGAGAGCCCAAACAAGAGGGATGGTGTGGGCCGCGCCCTGTGCAAATTGGTGGACAGAGGCTGGTGACGTCTGTCATGGTAAACAGGTAAGATTCCTGTGTAGCCAGCACCAAAGTAAACAGAGTGTGCACGACACTGCAAACAGATGCCGTCGACACACTCGTCAGTGCACAAAAGCAGATTCGCAAGGCAGCGAAGTCTGTGTGTGGGCGGAAAAAAAAACCCACAGCCCTAGGTGGAAATGGACTGCTGACATCTCGAACAGCAGAAACCATGACACCGGACATGTCCACCGCATCCCAAACATACGTCTGCAATGGTCGATCAGCGACCATCAGAAATGCAGGGAGGAAGGGAGGACTGGAGCTTGCTGACGCAAGACCAGACCAGCCTGTGGGACTCAAGGGCCAGCCACAAGAGCTGAGCACTGAACGGTGTCCACCGGGCCGCCTGGGGTGGGGAGAGGAAGATGAGACTTCCAGTGGCGGAGGAGTGGCGCGTGCAGGTGGTGTGGACCCAAGTGGTGTCCCGCACTTCTCTCTCAGAGAAAGAGCACCATCAGTAACGCACGCAAGCAGAGGGCCGCGAGCATGGTACCAGAAGGTGGAGGGAAGAGAACCAGTACAAGTCCTGTGCGTCTTCCTGTGTCCCTGCACTGCGCACTGTGGCGAGGTCTCCCGCAGGAGAGCTGCCAACTCCAAAAGGAGTGGAGAAGCATGCTATCTTCTCATCCGCCATAGCAATGCCGAAGGCATTGGAGAACACAGCCCCCATCGCACTCTGCTGACATCACCTCGAGAGGAAACGAGAGAGTGGACAACGAAGCCCCCTCCGCCGGGTGCAAGTGCGCAGAGTGCACTCTTCTGCAACAGCGCACTCCTGGCGACAAAAGAGGTGGGCGATCGTTACCCCGACCGGAAAACCGGAACATGGGGAGAGGAGGAGCCGCAACGCTCGGTGACGTGACCGCCGGTAGGAGACTCCCCCCCCCCCACTCGACCGGAACGACCACAGGGACCAGTGGTTGTTTCTCCCCAGAGGTTCCCACTAGAGTAGCCACCGCGCATTTACTCTAGCCCCCCCCCCCTCCAGCGGGTGAAATGGTCTGCTGCCCTTGCCACAGGAAGAAAGCGCGAGGCGCAGTCCACCAGTGACGTATCTCGCTGTAACGGGCAAGAGCGAGAAAGGGCGAAAGCTCCCCCTAGACTAGAACGCACGAAGTCAGAGCGCAGGTGAGCAAGTGCGAAACTAGTAGGGGAGTGTCAGCGTGATTGCACACCAGAAGCGCGGGTGTCTTCTGGTGGGTGGCCAGAGGATAGAGATGCGTCCGCCTGAAAACCGCCCGAGCTGGCAAGAAAACAGGCCAATTCCCGCTTCGCCATGAAACGGGGAAAGACGCGCTCTAGAGCCTCCTCCATCAGCGCTGACAGTCCCTCGAGTGAGTGGCTTACAGCCGCAGCCTCCCCCCTCCCGCTCCGAGAGCAGCGGAAGAGGGATCGACGACTGCGGAAGCACTCGAGCTGCGAGGGACGGTGACGTCTACTGCACGGTTGCAAGGCTAACCGGCGAGTGAGACGTCACTTTGCCGATTGGGGGGGGGGGAGCGAGCGCATGCAAGACGAAACAGACTACGCTAAGTCAAACAACTGTCTAACGAAACAGTGTTACGGAAAGACAGAGCAACAAGGAGAGAACAAAGTCTCACTTTCCTGTATGACGTAGCGTAGAGTAGAAAGGGCGTAGGGGCTGCCAGGCATGCGGATGGAAGGTAGGGACGTGGAGACCGACAGAAGAAAACACGTCCGACCGGACCAGCCGCGCAAGAGAAAGTCAGATTGACCTTGTCAGTGAGCTGTGCGCACGGTGGCAAGGGGTGTGCGCCTGCGCGGAGGGGCCTTACCCGGGTTACCTTGGTGGGTTATTTTTGTTTTTAAGGTGCGGTTAGGGGTCCCCAAAAGAGATTTAAGCACTTTGGGTCATGGTACAGTAGTGTGACAAGAAAAAAATTGTTACTGACACTGGGTAGGTCCGTGCTGCTTCTCTGCTTCTCCTGTTTTATGCAGGCCTTCACAAATATACTAATTGACGAAAGCAATTTCAATTGTCACACATTTATATTTTGCAATGGATAATATTATTCTAGATATTTAGAAACTTCTTTTTAGTACAGATACTGAGATATACCTTGTGTGAACTTACCTACCGACTGCTTACTTCCCTTCATATGATGTGTCTGATATGATAACGATATGTCCATTTTGATGCACTGTTTATTTTTACTATTAAGAAAAATTTGGTAACGCTCCCTTTATAATCTGTAGAGATCTAAATCCAAGGACAGCAAACAGATCTTCGATACATTGTCACGTGTTGGTGTTTGGTGGGTCAAAGCAATTACCCCATAGCCTCTAGGTGTGACCCATCAACAGCCCTAAAGTGGGACTTTGATCTCCGCCATCTAGCCGCGCGAGCGCAGGGCGTTATGTGCTACAGGGGGTCCCTGTTCACACTTCTAGCCCGGGTGTTTTGGCTTTGCCAGAGCAAGAGGAGGGCGAGAGGAGGTGTCAGAAGCAAAAGGGTGTGAATCGCCCAGAGGGCGGGGATTAGCTATATCCACTCGAGGTGCCCACGTAGGGGTGGGCCTTGACCTTTTCCTGTAATTAACGAGGGGGTGTGGGTTCTTCTTTCTCCTGGCTGGTTGATGTATACTTGAGCTTACAGTGCGGGTAGTAAATAGCCATCCTGATGTAAGACACATCTAAAAATAATTTTTTTTTTTAAATGAAAGGGTCATTTAAAAATGGAGGGAAATATAACCCTAGCCAAAAAATAGACAAGGGAGATGCAACGTCTAGCACTTAGGGATAGGTCAGTAGGAAACAGCCGGCAGGGACAGCGACAACAGGCAACCACAGTAGCCAGGACAACAGAATAACAGCCTCCACCACCACCAGCTTGGCCACCGAAGTCAAATCACGCCCCCAACCCCAAACACCACCTTCCTCTCACCCCTATAGTTCGAAATCACCGACAGGTGGAAGCACTTTCCCCTAAACAAACGTCAACGAAGGCAGAAAGGTATGTATGAAAGGTTAGACTAAAAGGACTGGGTTAGAATGCTGTCATCTTCTGCTTTATCATTTGAGAGAGGTGCTTGCGGTGGAGCTGCTGCCGTACCGCCTGCTGTGAAGTCTGCCTGTTGAGGACGGTCTGCTGAAGGCTGATGGTGTTAAGTCTCGTAGGAGAACCAAGTGGCCCCCTATTACTGGACTTGTGTGAAGTCCTGTACACTCTGTACGTGTTATGACCAAAACAGGTGCCATCGTGCAAGAAAATCTTTTAGGGTGTTGGATCATTCAAGACTGGTGTGCGACTCTTGGAACGTGCGTCCTCACCTGTCGAGAATCTCTGACAGGGCGTAAGGAGGAACTGCAGAACTAAAAGGAGGAGGTCGAAGGACAGAAAGACATCTCTCTAAAGCAGAGGCAGAGATCCGGCCTTGAAAGGGCTGTACCTAATTCAACTCTAGTGGAGCCAGGGTAAAGGTCGAAGGTCGACCTACAAGCGTAGCACAGTGTGGTGGCTGTGTGACGTCAGCCAGAGCGTTTGTGTCCCTTCAGTAAGCGTTGTGTCCAGTGGCAAAGTGCATGAAGGAGAGCTCGCAATGCGAGTCTGCTGTTACCAATGAGCAGCCGAGAGTACTTTCTGACTCGTCAGCGTTTAGGACTAAAATGTGCGGACTGTGCAAACAACCAGGTGAAGAGTGTGTGTTTTCTATACGTTGTGATTTTTCTGGCGTCTCGTTGCCTACCCAATCAGGAGGTAGAGCAACTTATTACGGCCGACCTGATTGGCTCGCCAAAACTGCCAGGAGAGAGCACGCGGTGGAGCGAGGAAGGTGGCCCAGCTGAGAGCCGAGGGCGACCCCCCCTCCCCCGGTTGACCCGTCATCCTGAGAGGGGGTCGGCTGCGAGGTGGGGGCGAACAACCCTCCGGGGTACAGCCCACCACCCCGAACGGGTAGAAAACCTATTCGCGTTTGTCTTGCGGGCTCGCGTTCAGGGCTATATAGCCATCCGACTGCAAATGGGAAATCACCGCAAGGTGGAAGCACTGTCCCTCTAAACAACCACCACTGCCGAATGTCGAACACCCAACATTGCTGGAGTAGTACTACAGGAGAGAACGACCATTATCCGAGACGTGGACAGAGAACCAGCAGACTATTGCAACAGGGGTGACTCTTGTCAGTCGGAAAAGGAACTCGTGCACTTCGGACCGGTGCTGATACTGTGGAGCTGACAGACGTGGCTTCTGCCGGATTCCTATACAACAGCGTGAAATTGAGTTTAGGTACAGTGTAGGAACGTA
Source organism: Lanistes nyassanus (assembly GCA_004794575.1). Classification (NCBI taxonomy): domain Eukaryota; kingdom Metazoa; phylum Mollusca; class Gastropoda; order Architaenioglossa; family Ampullariidae; genus Lanistes; species Lanistes nyassanus. The sequence continues at coordinate 231,692 of SMGT01004173.1, read as the reverse complement.
GGACATGATCGTAACTCAAAGATAGTTGTCGGGAACAAGCTTAGAAGAAAGTATACATCGAACTTGTTGATCTGTCATTTGTCCAACGTGATTAGTATTTGTAGAATACCTACGGTCATCGCTTGTGATCGTCGACCGACCGTATTGTGTGTTAAGACGTCGGCGTGACGTCATTTTCTGAGTAGTTAGCACGTTCGGAAAGGATAAGGTTTTCCTTATGTTCACAGATGTGAATTATCGTACGGTAGTTGATTCATAACCCGTTAAATAACGTGTGCGTGTAGATACGTATAGCGTCACTGGGATAAATATATGAGAGTGCGAGTGGTTGTTCTATACATGTCAGTAGATGTATATTGGAGCATCATTCATTGTGTAGTAGTAGACTCTATGTTGTAACTGTAAATAAATAGTATAGTATTTTATCGCTTTCCCTCTTTTAAGTTGTGCGCGTGACAAGCAGGGGGCTGGGGGCTTGAGCCAGTTTGGAAATTGACGAAACTAGGCAGCGATCGCATGGTTAGTTCCCCCTTCTTGACACATTTTATGTTGTTGTAACTCTAGTTAACGAGCAAGCTAGTGAAACATATAAACGCAATGTCCCTAGACACGACAGAGTAAATACCACAACAATGGTCATAGTGTGTTCAGAAGGGCAGTTGATGGCAAGAACTGTATGTTGTTGGCTGACCAGAACGAAAGCCGGGAGTCATCTTCTATTATGAGCCTAGATTATTACTTTATTTTGTAAATTCTCGCTATCTGTAACTAACATTCTCTTTTTCTTTCACAGTATTACGGAACTGGTTGATTCTCTTGGGGTTTTTAAGGGGAGATTGTAGGTGGATGGGGGCTCGGGCCACGGTGTGCAGTAAGATAGTGATAACAAACCCACAAGTAATACAGTGTTTAAGTTTTCACCTACGCACATGTCGTCCTCTTAGTAATGGTCGTGTGGAGCGAGCACAAGAACGACGTGTTAAGAGTAAAATAAGTAAGCTCCCATGTGACGACATAGTGGCCACTTAGCTAAAAGTGGGAAATTGCTTTCTGATGGGGAGTTGATCAAGGTTTTCAATTCTTACATTTTCTCGGCCTAATGTTTACCACCCGCCTTTTCTTTTCTCAAGCCTTCAAAGATTTAGCAGTAAGAGCCAAGCAAAGTGTTGTGCAACTCTTTCAAACTCTCTGGGGAGAATGAGACTAGTAGTTCTATGGAAATCTTAAAATCCATTTCTTTATGTCCAACGTAATTTTAATTCAGAGGATAACAAATTATACCTACTCCAAATGCTCAAAAGTTACCTTTAGCTGGTTCTCCTTCTCGTACAGAATACTTTGTGTCATCATCATTGCACTGATCTCAAAGACAAAAACGACGATGAAATGATATATATCGGCAACAAACAAATCCATTGGGTCCTTGATGTGCGGAGGGAAGGGTATTCTGTTAATAAACCAGTCTGACGTGTTAATAGAAGGGCTGGGCTGCCATGACTTTATGATGGCCAGGTCTACTGCCTTTTGTAGATAGAGGAAACCGTTGTCGTAATCTGCAAATAAAGTCAAGTCAAAGTTTAATTCATTACCCTCGGGGAGGGTGGGCATTTAGAAAACAAACTTCTATGTATATTCTGCAATAACACGATAATAAGTGATAGTTCTGTCAGCACACACCCCTGCACACGCTCTCTCTCTTCCTCTGTCACACACACACACACACAAGCGAAAGCTTGCCCTGCTCACTCAAGATTCTGTAATACAAGCGAGTCCAATAAACGCAATTTCCACATAACGTGATTCTTTTGCGCGTCAGAGACGTGTTTCTTGTCTCCATAGCAGTGAACACTTCTCCAATGTTCCAATTCACCGATGATGTAGGTCCTGAATAGATGGGGACTTTTAAGAAAAGAGCGGTTGGTAGTGGGAAGACAGAGAGCGACCCGAGACTCGTAGCGACAGGAGCGGAAAGTCTGTGACGGTACCAGTCAGTAACAGGCCGGGGACGAGTGTTGTGTTGTGTCGACTTGTGGTGGTCGATTGTCTCTACGCTGCGTCAGGGTACCAGTGGGAGGAACGCTGCCGAAGCTCCTTGTCGGCCTTGCGCCCATCAGTCGGATATCCCTTTTGCCGAGACGAAAGGTAGGATGAAGTTCGTGAGGACTGTTCTATGTTTCTATCCCCATTTTCTCTCATAGATAGGTGAAGCGGTACCTCTATAACTAATTTTTGTGTAGGGATTTCTTGTATCGTATAGGTCGTGCAAAGCCGTGTATCCGTGCAGCAGCTGCCGGACGAGATCTTGAGCGCTGTGCTGTCGGCCGAGTGCTGTGTAGGCATAGCAGAAGACTGCAGTCCGTGCAGGACGGGAAACTTTACACCAGTGAGGCAGCTGGTGACACGCCGCCCAGACGATACCAGTGTAGAAGTAGGAGACCAACGAGGTCACAAGTGTAGACATTGAAGTGATATGCTGGAGCTAGCGACCTCATGGGACATGGTTTTAGAGACTGTGAGCATGATGAAATGTTACGAACCGAGAGTATGGTTTAGTGTTCAAGCCTAGTGTAGACTGGCTTACGGCGAGCTTTTAATACAAGTTATGAACCTTATGTTGTGTTTGTCTTTGGATCCTAGTTGTCAACACACGCTTAGTGAGCGGGCTGACTACATTTAATAGGATTCTCTGTATGCACACGTTGTGCACCGAGGGCTAGCTGTGTGAAGAATAGCGTAATGAATCACTACAATAGCTTACTATGTAGCTACACGGATGCAGCCTTCATAGTAGAACGTATAGCGTACGGCTAACCGTCGATGATGGATTCGCGACGAGACAACTATTTCGTTTCTCGACCCTTTCTTTCCACAACGCTATTTTTCTGAATGAGTTAGGTCTATACGCGAAGTCTAACTCCTTCCAGTGACCGCTGAACAATGATCCTACATTAACAGCCCGTCTTGAACTGTTGGAAAACCGTTAACAAGTCTCGCAGACTCGTAACACGTCTGACTCTTCCGTATCTCCAGACCAGAACTGCCAAAATCCGTTTTACCTCCCCCCAATGTTTCCCTTGTTTTTGTTAAAGAACAAATGACGTCTTTCTTCTTATTACTGCTACGTAAATCTTATGCGTCACTAACGTGTCAACAATTCTATGAATGAAAAGATGCAATACTATGTAAAGATACAATGAAACACCACAGTGCTGAACCATAGCGCTGTAGAAAAACCATCCGTAACGTGACAGAGGCAGCCAAGGCATTGATGGAGTGGGAGCCAATTTCAGAGAGAATCCTGTCAGCTAGATTCAAGTCCAAAGGAAGAAACGTTTCCATCATTCAGTGTTATGCACCTACTAACACTGAGAAAGAAGAAGAGAAAGAAGAGTTTTACAGTGCATTGCAGGCAGCTATTGATAAGATACATAGAAGGGACTTAAAGATCCTCATGGAAGACCTAAATGCCAAAGTTGGGAAGGACAACACCGGAAAAGAACTAATCATGGGCAAACATGGAGTGGGGGAGAAAAATGAAACTGGAGAACTCTTTACGGACTTCTGTGCTTTCAACGAGCTTGTCATTGGAGGCACCGCCTACCCGCACAAGAGCATCCACAAGAAGACCTGAGCCTCCCCTGATGGAAAGACAGAGAACCAGATCGACCACATCACCATTGGTCGAAAGTGGAGGAGGAGTCTACTAGACGTCAGGGTGAAGCGAGGGGCAGATGCTGCGTTAGACCACCACCTAGTGCAGGCGACACTGAGGCTGAAGCTGAGGGCACACAGGGACCAGGCACAGAGGCCAACATTCAGATACAATGTGCAGAGCCTGACAGATGTCAAGAAAGCTACAGAATACCAGTGCAGCTTGAAGAACCGCTTTGAGGCACTATCAGATCTGGAGAAAGAGACGGTGGAAGACCACTGGCTGGAGCTGAAGAAAGTCTGGAGGGACACCTGCCAAGAAGTCCTGGGGAAAAAGAACAGAAAGCACAAGGAATGGTTGACATCGTGCACATGGGATCTTGTGACTGAAAGAAAAGAACTCAGAAGATGAACAACTGTCAAAATCATCAGGAGAAGATGGATCTCCAAGCACAATACTGGGAGACAAATCAGATGTTGAAAAAGAGCTGTAGAGCGAACAAGAGGAAATTCATCCACGACCTTACAGAGGAGGCAGAAACAGCAGCTGGGAAACGGGACATGAAGCGATTGTATGAGATCACCAGAACTCTCGCAGGCAAGAACACACAGCCATCACGTGCAACAAAGGACAAGGAAGGCCGCACCATCACCAACGAAAGCCAAGAACGAATGAGATGGGTCGAGCACTTTGCAGAAGTCCTCAACAGGCCACCTCCAGAGCAGCCTCCACTCATCCCACCAGCAGACAGCCTTTTGGACATCAACACCAACCCACCCACCAGAGCCGAGATCATCACAGCAGTAAAAGAAATCAAGGCCGGGAAAGCAGTAGGTCCAGATGGTATCCCACCTGCAGCCCTAAAAGCGGACGTCATAACAGCCACGAACATGCTATACCCTCTGCTTCAGAAAGTCTGGGAACAGGAAAGCGTGCCAAAAGAGTGGAGGAAAGGGCATCTGGTGAAACTTCCCTAGAAAGGCGACCTCTCCAACTGCAGCAACTGGCGAGGCATCATGATCCTATCTGTACCTAGCAAGGTACTCACACGAATCATGCTGCTGAGACTGAGGGAGGCTTTAGACAAACGATTGCGAGATGAGCAAGCAGGCTTCGGGCAGGACAAATCTTGCACAGACCACATTGCAGCATTGCACATCATCATAGAACAGTCACTGGAATGGCAGTCTCCACTTTACACAATCTTTGTAGACTTTGAGAAGGCCTTTGACAGTGTAGATAGAGAGGTTGTCTTGAAACTTATGGCACATTATGGGATACCACCAAAGTTCATCTCCATTATCAAACAACTTTACAACAACTCCACATGCCAGGTTGTGCGTAAAGGAAAAATAACAGCCTTTTGAAGTGCAGACGGGGGTGAGACAGGGCTGCATGTTGTCACCGACCATCTTCCTGCTGGTAGTAGACTGGATTATGAAGAGCTGTACACAAAATGCCAACACAGGAATCCGCTGGTCCTTCACTAAAATCCTGGAGGACCTAGACTTTGCAGATGACGTCAGCCTCCTGTCGCACAGACAAGAAGATGCACAGCAGAAACTCACACGTCTATCAGAGGAAGCAGCAAAAACTGGCCTCAAGATCAACACTAACAAAACAGAAACCATGAGAATTAACAATCAACAGCAAGACCAAATCCAGCTGCAAGGAGTTGACATCAAGGATGTGGACAAGTTTGTCTACCTGGGCAGCGTAGTAAGCAAGGATGGAGGAGCAGATGAGGACATCAGGAGCCGCATCAACAAAGCCAGGCATGCCTTCAACACCTTACGTCCCATCTGGAACTCCACAGCCCTTTCACAACAAACCAAAATTCGTATTTTTAACACCAACGTGAAAGCAGTCTTGCTTTATGGTTCGGAAACCTGGAGACTGACCATGACAACTACAAGTAAGCTCCAAACCTTCATCAACCGCTGCCTCCAAAACATCCTGCACATCAGATGGCCAGAGAAGACTTCCAACATCAGCCTATGGAAGAGATCAAAACAGATCCCCATCGACCGAGAAATCAGAAGAAGAAAGTGGGGCTGGATAGGCCACACCCTCAGAAAGAGCTCTGACAACATCACAAGGCAAGCCCTTGACTGGAACCCACAAGGGAAAAGAAAAGTTGGCCGGCCAAGACAGACATGGAGGAGGTGCATGGAGGTTGAAATGAAGGCAGCCGGATGGACATGGGCTCAGCTGAAGAAGACCGCCGCGAACCGAGTCCGCTGGAGGAGTTTCATTGAGGCCCTATGTTCCCCGGTGGAGCAAACAGACTAAATAAGAAAGAAATCTAGTTTGAAATTCGTATATGAGTTTGAACTAGAAACTTGTAGTAAGAGTTCTCCACTACGTTTGCAGACACGTGTGTTAGTGGTGCAGATATATACAGGTGTTAGTGGTGCAGATAGCTACATGATCAGATTGCTGTAAGTGTTAATATCACAAGAGTAGAATGAGAAGTATCCAGTCGCAGTGAGTTAAGTACAATAGCAGCTAATAAAGGAGAACGGTCCTTTTAGTTGCTTCTGTTGTCTTCGTGTCTGCATGAGTCGAGCGATGAGAAAGGACACGTCCACCCCTGTGTGGCTGCAGAGTGAGTGGGGCTGTGACAGTTTCTTCCAATAGTATTCAGGTACCAGCTGAAACTGTTCAGTTTTAAAGAAATTCTAGACATGTAGCGATACTCATCTCCAATATCGCCAACACTGCATTTAGTGTAGAGACGCTCAGGTCTGGGAATATTGTGTCGTTTCAACTGTGCAGGGACATTATTGTTTAATGTTATAAATTTAAATAGTGACACGCATTGTTTATAGGGCAGTATCGTTATATAACTCTCGCAAGAGAGAATCTGTAAACATTCTATAATTCAAGTATATATCTTTAAACCCTATTGAAGAGAATCACTGGTCAGAAATGCGTCTTTTTAACGTTTTATTTAAACGAAAGGGAGCTGAAGGTTTTCTTGCTGAATCCAAATCTCAGATAGTCCTAAGATATTTAGAGTTTCCCTCATTGTAGTTATATAATTTGGATTGCATCCTATTGAGCTGGAATGGTTTGTATGTAAGTAAAACTTCTTTGTGGTTACCGTACGAATGAAACAAAAAAAATAAAACTTTTAGTTATGAAATAATAAAAGAAAAACAAGTGACTGCCGCTTGGAGGAAAATCCAAATTCAATTTAAAACAAGGGAACTGGACCAAGCTAGAAAAGGACAAAGACGAAGACAATCTACATGTTTCGGGCCACTATCCCTTCATCAGGACGACACAAAAACGACGAAAAAAAACGAAAAAGAAAAAGATAAAGACTTGGGTGCGATAGATGTCACGCGTGGGCAGGATAGCAGGAAAATGACCAAGGGACAGTATGTGAGGGAAAGACAGGGGGATACGGGATGACGTGCGCACTCCGTCACTCACACAACTTCGCTCTCTGACTGTTGTTCAACAAACTCAAATCCACGCAGTAAAGAAGCTCCTCTATACAGTGTTATTAAATAAAAGAGTCTTCAGTTACTGGAAACCACAATACAGGACAGTTGAGAACAGAATAGATTCTTCCACTAACTACGTTCGAGCATTCACTAAGGCGACAGACCAGATGAAAAGTCTCAATCAATCATTCACTCAGATGGACATTTAAGCTGTACAAGATTTAGCTCACTCACCACTGAGATCCGTTGTCACAGGCACAACAAATCCACGGTATGATTCAAGTCCGTTCACTATAGTTCATAACAAACCACTGAGATAAAATGCTTTGGCGAGTCACTATAAATTCCTCTAGACAACGTTCATTTCCCAAGGTGCGGGAGGTGTGGATCTATGTGGATACCGAGTTCGCGGGACAAGTTCCAGGTCGACGTTTGACTGGTGAGACTATCTTTAGATATCACAGTTTCTGTTTCTTTCACTGAAGATACTAGACTTCACAGTCTAACAGGCTGATGGATCTTCTTCTAGCCTGGAGTCACAGAGCGTAGGTTTCTTTCCTAGGGCAAGACAACAACGATTCGACGATTTACCGGGTCTCCTAACACCGGCTCCAACAATGACGTACTTTCAAGTTGACCGACTTGACATCAAAGTACCTTCCCTGGTATATACGTTCCGCCACCAATGGCGCGAGAAAGTAATGCCCTCTGGCATATATACAGACTCTCCTCAGTCTGTTAAACAATTTCAGACTATTCTTAGTCTGATAAACAACTCCCCCTTCCCTAGGGGACTTCTAACTGCCCTGACTAGGCAAGCAGGACACTAGGAAGGGCAGGGTACTTAAGCATTGGACATCAGAGATTAGGCATCAAGGGAGAGACACTCGGACATGGAGAGAGAGTTAATGTAGGAGGACCACAAGAAGCGGACACGTGTAGACCCACGGACCTCTGCCCCTCGCCATCTTAGCCCAGACGTGGAAAGAGTAAAGGGTTCCAGCATTTCACGCAGATACACGGGGTGTATTTTGCCGACTACGAGACAAAGTAGTAAGTGACTGCTGTTGCGCCTTGTAGGACTGCTCTTGCCATAGATTATCTTAGAGTCTGGGACTCGTGTTGATTTAAGATTAGGTGGTTTCATCCTGCCGGAGACAGGAGACGTCATAAGCTAGTGGCCAGACGTATGTCAAAAGACGAGGTAAGAGTGTAGTGCTGATCGTGGCAGTGTCATAGCTTTCTTGTTGGTCGTTGAATAGCTTTAGAACTGTGTATTGCAGAACTAGTTGTTTCGGTAGTGACGAGAGTAGGAGCTCTGTTGTTGGTCACTTACTGTTTTTGTGTAGAGAGCCGGATCATAGGCCATTTTGCAGTTTGATTTCCCCTCTGGAGTTTGATTATCTTCTTGCCTGATACCGCGTGGTATGACGTAATCAGGCAGCGTCTTACCCTACACACGAGCACGGTGATTCTCTGTAAATAATCTGTAGATATATTTGATGCTGTCGCGTCAGTTAGGGTTCGAAATATATGTTGAATAACGTTCGCTGCAGTTTTGTCTTTTACGAGGGTGGGGGCTCTTGAGCTAGTAGTGTTTTGCCTGTGTGAGACTGAGCGAACATGTCAGAATATGAGAATCTTTTCCCTCGGTAGGTTTCTCTAGTTATTCGCATTATTTCATAGCGTCGTCACCCTTTGGTTTAATAACCACTGACCTGTTGCAGTAAAGGTTTTGGTGACGATTGCTCAATTAAATCTACATTTACGAGATCACCACAAAAGTTTGTTCAGTAATTCTGAGAAGTCAAGTCCAATAAGTTAAGGTACGGCCCGTCACGTCACACGGGACGCTTTCTGTCCATGCGTCTTGGCGATCACGTTGACACGTGCCTATCTGTGATTGGGTGTAACAAGTGGTGTGAGTTTCTGGTCGTCTGCTGAAGGTTCTAGAAATAGAAAGTTCTAGAAGAAAAGTGCTTGGCTTGCATGTCCTTGAGTGAATTTGGCGCGAAAGTACGAAGAAGTTTGCATCACTCAAGAGACCTTGATATTAAAATAGAATATTGGTTCCTACGACCTTGAGCGAATTCGGGAGGAGAGTGGGCGGGGGAGAGAGAGATAGAAACGTGGGTAAGGGGGCGTCAGTGTGTGAGGGAGAGGTGTGTGAGGGAGAGGAGTGTGAGGGAGAGGAGTGTGAGGGAGAGGAGTGGGAAAAAGTAAGAGAGAAAGGGTGAAGGGGTTAAGGGAAAAGGAAGAAGGGGAAGTCAGTGTTTGAGGATGGCACCTACAGCATTCAATCTCAAACACGTACTCCCTTTACCCGCGTTTTTCTCTCAGCTAAGTCTTTTTCTTTTTCGGGTTTTTTTTCGTCGTTTTTTGTGTCTTCCTGATGAAGGGGTAGTGCAGCGAAACATGTAGATTGTCTTCGTCTTTGTCCTGTTCTAGCTTGGTCCAGTTCCCTTGTTTTAAATTAAGAGAAATAATGACGATGACGACGACGACGATAGGGTGGTGGTAGTAACAATGACGACGAGAAGCGCCGGCGAAAGCCGTTGAGGTGGTAATGTTAGTGACAAGAACGATGACAAGTGATCCTTACACAAATCCGGTGATACTTGACGAGGCTCCAGATCCTGTTTAATTTCAAAGACGCTTCTCGTCTTCCACTTTGACTCCCCTGCTTCGGGTCGGATCGTGTAGGTCACCTTAGCTGGCCAGGCAGTGACCGAGTCATCAACGTCAAAAACAAGGGCGATCGCAGTGAACTTGTATCGCTCTTTATCGTCTCGATATGTTCTCTCCATCTCCGACTCGGATGGGAAACCCAAGAATATCACTGGATGGGCAATAATCACAATCATGGAAAATTTACATAACTTTCATAATTACATAAGTACACGAACACCCTCTCCAGCTTTTTCGAATTAACACAGAGCGCTGTTGACATAGTGCGGGACCAGTCGTTAGGGCAAGAAACAAAATTGCCAACCGACATCGATTTTAGCATACCAAGAACTGTGGTCTGGGGATAGTACTTCTCACCTGTTTCATCTATTATATAAAGCCGAATGTATGTGCGTTCCTTTGTTATGCAAACACGCCTGAACCGATCCACGCGGGTTCCTTTTCACCCGCAGATGGTCATAGGCCATATTTCCACACTGTACCTAGACGTGTATATATATATGAATTTTTATATGATGATGCCCGTAAACGAGTGTACACAGCCATCATCATGCAAGGGAGATCACCAACGTTCCCTTTCGTACGAAGAGTACATTGTCTTGCCACGCTTGGCAAGCCAAAACAAGAGTCAGTGCGCAACTTTAAATTGGTTGGGTTCACTGTGACTGATGAAGGATCAAAGCTGGAAATACTTGCAGAACAGCACAGACAACTGTAACACGTACGAGACTGCAACCCGTCTGGTGCGGTGTCACGGACGCGTATGCGCGTAATTTTTGAGTGCGTGTGTTGGAGAACCCGTTAATTGTTGCTTGTATAGAAACGGATAATGTTGTATCGATATGGTTGTATTGTATGAAAAAAAATGTGACGTTGCCATTTTTTTTTCTCCCAAGGGGGGGAGGAATGTCACGGACGCGTATGCGCGTAATTTTTGAGTGCGTGTGTTGGAAGTTAAAAATAGTGCATACGACGTTAATGCATCGTTTTGTGTTGGGATGCCCGTATTGTACAGCGGTTAGGAAAACCCCAGAGCATGTCAGCTCACTACACATGTAGGAGGGAGGGGGTATGACAAGGAATGTGAACGCTGGTATCTGAAGCTGAGACTGAGTAGT
>SMGT01004173.1:162189-216645 GCA_004794575.1 Lanistes nyassanus | reverse complement strand
GGGGGGGGGGGGGGGGGGGGGGGGGGTGCTCAGGTCGAGTAGTGCCCAGCGAACCGTGGCTGTGAGGCACTGTGTCCTTTTACCGCGGCTGTGCTAGGCTCACTCTCTTTAAACGTTTCTATATCCTTCTAGGACAGTTGCAGATACTAACAACTAACATATTCGGATTCTACTCGAATTACTCTTTCAGTAGATACTAAACTCATCAAACCTCTTAATAGATTAGGTTAGTTTGTAGGCATATTTCTTATCTTTTTGTATTCACATTAACTAGTTGAAATGCCTTTTAACGTAATTATCTTTATTTCCTTTTCACTCTAGTTAACTTTCCTTAACACTAACAGGAAGAGCAGAGCGCGCTCTATTTATCGCATATTTTCAATGTTTCTGTAAATATATTCTTAGGTCTGTTATTTGGTGACGGTCCCCTTTCTCTCCGACGACGACGACGTACCGGGCTGCGAAATGTTTTTTCCTACAGTGACTCTGAGCTGAGTCCCAACTTGGTGCGAACCGATGCGCACCGAATCAGAATATGAACTTCCTGTCTAGCGCGCAACTGGAATCGACTTCTGCGATCGAGAGAATCACATCTTCCATAATGAATTATTTTATTTGTGAAAGTGTTGTTTGTCGACAAAGAAGTAATATCGACAAAGAGGCCTTGGAACTGTTTTTGGTGAGTACACTTTATTAAGTTTTTGACTCGTAGCGTAAGTGTATGCTTCTATTATTTTCAGTGAATTTCACTAGATCATTTGATGGATTCATAAAGTTCATTATCACGCCTTCATAACTTTCTAAGTATAAATACTTCAATTTTCAAGCAGTGCCCTCTCTCGTGTGCACGCGTGCGTTGTGTCATAAATCAAGAGTTTAAGTTTGATGCAGTTGTGACTATGTTTTTTTACACTAAAATATACAATATAAAAGTAAAACTGAACATAATTTTTAGGGATTTGTGCCACATTCCTACACGTATGTGGTGTGCAGTTGCATTAGCCATGATGCTTCAAGTTCAAGCACACAACTAACATTTTGTCTGTCTTTTTTGTGTGATGTTGAACTGTCATATTTAACCATTTTATTTATCTGTTATATTTCCAAAATAGTTCCATAGGAAACAATAAATAATGGCTGATTAACTACTACAGTAAGTAAACACAACACTAAAGATTCCTACTCTAGGTATTCTATTTTGCTCAGACCACGGCCCTCAGGTCATTTATATGGCTGGGGTCAAAATATATAGGCAGCAATTAACAAGTGTTGATAATTGATAAGGGGAAAACAATGATACAGTATCTGTGCTGAAAATGATGTATTGTCACCAATAAAACATGGAGAAATCCTGTTTCAGTGTGTGTTAGGTATTATTCCATCCTGATTAATTTTTTTAAATGACAATTAGTTGACAATAAGTATAGACTTCTTTCCAGACCATGTTTTATAGACTTTATTACATATATATGCATCAAGTAACTTAGTGCAAATTATAGGCAGTGATCAGGCATGAAAATATATACTATATATGTTTTAATTCATTCGATTTAACAAGTGCTGATTTTGCTATTTTTCCATTCCACAGACAACCAACAGTAGGAATGTTGATGATGTTTTCTGCATCAATGTTAAAAACAGTGAGGAACTGCAGCAGTGGAAAAAAGGATTTTGAAAATTCATCTTGAACAACCCTGCGAGTTCTAAGGACATAACCAGCTGAAGGTGAAATAATCTTGCACAATGTGAGTTATCAACTTATTGTGCACTGTTTTGGGTTGACAAGCATGTGAAAGTTCAGACGTGTGAGTCTCCACATTTACTCATTTTGACTGTATAAAAAAACCATTATTGTATCTGACAAAAATGATCTAAATGTTTCAGGGCATTATCTCTTCCTCAGGACGACACAAAAAGAGATGGAAAACAGGTTGTGTGGGACTTGCTTGCTTAAACAGCAATACACTTTAGCCCTATAGATAATTGGATTGTACTTGATTTCTTTGTTTCTTTCATGTTTATTGTGTGTCATGGCCAAAGACAGTTGACGTTTTTACAAGCACTTAGTGTGTGAATCTCATTGAGATGAATAACAATTATAGGGCATGAAATATTACTACTTCTTGTGGGTACACTCCATGACCACTGGGTAGTTACTGACAGTGGGTAAAAGTTTTTTTTTAACTGTGTTTGAACCATCCATGACTCTACTTATTGGTGCATTGTTAGTGTCACCTTTTATGTTATGCATTCCTATTAATTTGTCATTTTATTTGAGAGGCAGCGTATTGCATCTGCCATGTGAATCTGTGTGACTAGTTTTGCTCCATTGAGTTTAGCTTTTGACAAGATTTGATAAACATGACAATTTTTATCATAAGCATAAGCATAAGCATCTAGCCTTATCTTAGATTCGTATGATACCTGTCTGTATATTGCATGTGTTCTATTTTTTGTTACTGGTCTGATCTGCAAAATAAAGCTGGTCTTACTATCATTTGAGGGTGGCTGGGTGTTTGTTGCTTAATGTCCTACCACAAACTATTAGTATCATCTGAGGGATATTTCTGTGTGTGTGTGAGAGAGGGGGAGAGAGAGAGAGAGACACTCACAACATTTCAAAGCTAAAAATATCTTTGTTGTCTGATGTGCCTATTTCTTCTGTGTCTGTGGAACAAAACAGTGATAAAATGATGTTCCAAACGTTCTTTTTCATCAGATGTTCAATGTTGTGGTAGCTAACCCCAATACATAATTTTTGCAACATACAAGCACTTTTTTGCATCATTTTAAACAATGTTTTAGAAAATCCACTCCTACCTTTAGACATAACCCTGAACTGAAAGCTCAGTGAGCACTGATGCATTCTGAGTCATTCAAAGACATCACCTTTTTAATCCCCCCCCCAAAAAAAAAATACATAATACCTACAACTGATACAAACTGTTAGTGTACAGCGTTAAGAAATCAGGACGGTATAAATAAACCATTAAAATGTGTTACACAGGGTGGCTGCTCAACTGAATAATGAATCGCATGGTCGTATTTTTGAAATTTCATGCTAAACCCATGTAGCACATTTGACCTTTGACTTCGTCGCAGCAATGAATGTTTTCAAGTATCAAGTAACTGATCATGCTGCTAAACTCTGTTCCTTAAAACCACTGAACAAATACGCTAATCTATATAAAGTGTTCTACAACTTAAGCGGTCAGTGACTGAGTGAGCCACGCGGTGATTTTAGTAATTAAGTTTCGTTAAACTCAAACTGATGTCAACACTCGCAGCTATCAAAGGTAGGCCACTGGACGATGTTCCGATACAGAAATTTGCCGCACAGAAGACGGTATCTATGTTCGCTTTGGCAGCTGACCACGCTGAAGAAGTAATTTCAGTTCTTATTCTTTCATTTAATGATTTATTGAGTCGTCCGAGGACCAAACGTGAGCGAAAGTACACTATGATAAGTGAATCGTGTGTCTCGCGCTAGACAGGAAGTTTACATTCTGATTCGGTGCGCATCAGTTCGCACCAAGTTGGGACTCAGTTCAGAGTCCATGTAGGAAAAAAAATTTCGCCGGCAGTACAGGGAGGAAGCTGCTGTACATTACCGACGGGAGGAGGCCAGCACCTCAAGGGCAGGAGGGACCGGCGACAGAAGCTGCACGCACCGCTGCAGAAACCTCGACATGTCTCCGACACCAGACAGAGACTTGCGGTACTGATGCAGTACAATATCGCATCAACGCATATCGGACTGTTGAGTGCACGGACGATTCTCTAGGATTCATAATTTACTTGTGTGTAGCGTGTATATAATTTATGTGTTTTCTTATTTGTTGTACATTATTTAGTTATGCTCAGCGCGATGCTCTTCTGTTTTCTATTAACAAGCTATCCCCATCTCTCTTTCTTCTGTTAGGAAACAGCCGTGATAGGATGTCATAGTGTAGGAATTGTGACAGGGTGCACCCTCCCTCTAGCAACTGGCCTGGGTTACCCTACACATTAGGATCCTCGCTAAAACGTAGAGGGCAGGTGGATGGGTACGTCTGTACCCTTCACAATTCCGGTGGTCTCTGTACTGCTCACCATGGTGACAGACAGAACCGTCAGGGCGCCTCAAGCGTCGGGTCACCTCACGGATGAGGTTGCGTTTGAGCGGCCGGGAGTGTGATGGGTGGCAGCCATCACGGAGGCGGTTTTGGCCACCACGCTCACAGCCACTGCGAACCCGCTCCATCACAAATACTGACGCGTTTTCTACAGCAGTCCGCTCACAGCTATTTCCTCACTAATACGCTAGAGTCACAAGCGTGCATGCTTACTCTCTATGCAGCTGTTCTACGCGACACGTGCACTCGCTTTTCTTATTCACGATCCTCAACAGGACTACCGATGAGGCCACATCTCACAGCTCCACGTCCAAGCAACGGTCTGATGACCCCCAAGCTCCCCACCCCCCACTCTCTCTCTCTCTCTCTCTCTGACTGGCCAGACTGGCCCTCCGTTTTACTCCTTCCCTCGGTCGCAAAGTCGGCGGTTACTACTCTGTGTCCACGTCGTAGGTGTAGCTTCTGATGTGCACTACACGAGACTTGCTGTACTCGGCCTCTGATGACCATTTGATGTACTCGGCAACTAGCAATCGGCAATCGGCCGCATTTGTAACCTGCAGGAGGATCATTGTATACCCCAGGTGTGGGCCTATCCGATACCAGCCGACGTGCAACCAGTCCGTTCTGGGTGACCGGTTCAGCGGTAACGCAACTGTGTGTGGGGGGGGAGGGGGTAGGGGATGTGAGTGAGGGTGTGGGTGGGTGCGCTGTGCTTGGGTGTTGAATCAAGCCAGTATACTTCACTTCGACGTTGATGTTCTTCCATTGATTAACGATTTCAGTCAGTGTCATACTGTACATTTAGCAGTCTTAATAAATTCGAATATTTACGTACTCATTCAAGCGATGCTGTGATTATGCCTTATCTGACCAGATAACCTCAGAAGTAAATGTGCAAAAGTACGGTAAAATTATGTTGGCTGAATACACATTATCTCTGTCAAAGAGACTGCTGAATTTAAACTGATTATATAAGTTGAAAAGGTAATGGAATGAATATAGTGACTTACCTTAAAAAGATCTGCAAATAAGTATTACACAAGATAACACGTTTGCTACATTTTACATAGAAGATCAAACTTTCTCCTGGACTGAACTTTCCTCCCACCATAAGGTAAACAAATGACGTACAACACGGGCAGTTGATGACGATAAATTCAAAATGACGTCCACTCCAGGTCCAGGTCCATTACGTCACCGAATGCACGTCATAGAGTTATTACGTACCCAGCCTCTAGATCATGCACAGACCACGGATTAAAAATATTCAGTGGCACACACTTTCCTGATGCGTAATTCGCCTAATCTGAGAAGTTTCTCGCCAAAGAAAGAGAACAAGATAATATATTCCTAGAGTTTTTTGTGTGCTACCTATTCACTCATAATTTCAAGAAAGAAAAAGTAATAGAGAACAAATGAGGACAGAGCGCTATAAATTATCAAACGATAATCCCAACAAGGTACTGGCAGCGTTAGACACACCCGTATGCTGACGTATGCAACCAAGGGAGCCTACCGTACCCAAACACGTAGCAAAGGAGAGTCGCAAGTAAGGAACATGGCAGATCTTTTTAAAGTCTTCACACAGCTAACCCCCGGTGTACCACGTGTGCATACAGCGAATCCCTAATTTATATCGTCAGCTCGCTCACTAAGCGTATGTTGACGACTGGGATCCGACACAAACACAACATAGGACAAATACATGAAATCCTCAAGGTATTAGGGATTCGCTGTATGCACTCGCTGTATGTGTGAAGGGATGTTCCATACTTTCGACTCTATCTTTGCTACGTGTTTGGGTACGGTAGGCTCCCTTGGTTGCATACGTCAGCATACGGGTGTGTCTAGCGCTGCCAGTACCTTGTTGGGATTAAAGAAAAAGCAGAAGAAAAAGTAACCACGACTCTTCGCACAGTGCACGCACACACGCTAGCACCATATATATATATATACTCAAAACCAAGAGAAACAAATTGACACACCGGCAAGGAGTAGCCACATTTCATGCATTCCGGTACAATGATAGAAACAACAATTAGGTTGACATGAGGTCGCATGGTCTGTTGAGTGTAGCCGTTGATAATGACGTGCTTGACGCAAAAAAGTGTTCCTTCCGGCGCACTAAAGTCGGAGAGTGGTATTCGCTCGTGCAGCGTGAACAAAAGCGATGGCGAGACATACTCTTTTCCGATCAAAGCCGCTTTTGCATCAGCCGACAGCTGCATCATAGTAAGGAGGAGGCGGAAAGAGGGGTACGTCAACAACAACATCCTGCAGAACGAACGCTGGGGATGCCCCAGCATCATCAGTTGGGGTGAAGCTGGCCTGGACAGACTTGTCGACCCCTATCGTCTTTCAGAACATCGGATCTCGACGAGGAAAAGACTTGACAACACAAGACTGTGTGGATCAGGTGCTGAGGCCCCACGTCGTGCCATACTTTCAGCAGCACGGCAGCCTCACCTTTCACCATGACAATGCCCGCCCACACACGGCAAAGTTAACCACGGACACCCCATGGCAGAACAACGTTCAGGTAATGTCTTGGCCCTCCATCAGTCCAGACCTCAACCCAATCGAGCACCTATGGGACCATCTGCAGAGAGAGCTGAACGCTGTCCAGCCGAGGCCGACAACAGCTCGCCAGCTGGAGCAGGCCCTCAGGCAGATCTGCGCAAACATGCCTTTAATTGGTGGTGGTGAATCGTCTGGTGCCAGGCCGTTGTCTACTCCAATGGGGGACATACCCACTACTGACTTTAGACTGAATTCGAACGTTTGGGACATTTTGAACACTTTCTCAGCACGGCAGATGAACACACATTATGCAAAGACTCGCTGTACTGATTTTCTTGAAAACTGATGGATTCAAAGCCGTTTGAATGAAAATTTTGTAATTTTGTAAATTGTGTAAGACTGTATTTGGTAGTGCCAGTTTTTTTTTCTTTTACGTAATGCTTACATGTTCAAATAGCGCTGTATTTGGTTTCATTTGCCTACTGATGTCCAAGTGTGTTCATAAGTATCCAGTCGAACTGCCGACGTGATTTTAAAAGGCGGAACCACGCAGATAGGCTGGTGACGCAGAAAGGCTTGTCATGGTTTATTATGTCGAAAAACAAACTGACCTAAGTGTTATAGACAAACACAGACGAAGTCAACGTTACTCCTTCATAACAACTGACAAAACGAACAACGAAAAATGCACGCAAGAAATGTCACAGACTGAAGGTATAACCCTTATCTGCTGGGAAAAGGGGCACATCCTGCAAGATCGCCATAAACAGTCAACGCTATTTTTGGTTATCAAATTAAGGTTTGACCCGTGCATGAAACAGATGGACAATAATAAGATACTTAGATTCTGTTTGCTTCATTATTTAAAATGTAATGGTCTTGTTGATGTCTTTTTATAACGAGAAACCTTTACTTGTAATTTATCTCTACTACGAATCAAATAAATATTAACCTGACTTTTTTCCCATAAGCTGAAGCGGCAAACCGCAAAGCTTCACTCAGAGGAATTAAAAGGCAAAGAAATGAAAAATGCTTCCTGGGTACAAATTATTTCGGGTCACAAATGTTTAGTTAAAACCACGTGTTCAGCACCGCTTCTCCCGGCACAGAGATACATGAAAACCCAGTAACCCTCATTTTGACGTAACAAATTCTGGCAGAACCACACTATAGATACACCAGTCAAACCAACTAACTTTCGGCAGAACCACACTATAGATACAGCAGTCAAACCAACTAACTTTCAACATTTTACAATGTTATACAATAACATAAGAGAATGCTACTCCAACAAAGGTACTGGCAGCGCTCAACAAAACCGTATGCAGACGCATGGGACCAAGGGAGCTTACCGTACCCAAACACGTAGCAAAGAGAGGATCGAAAGAAAGGAACTTGGCAGATCCTCAAAAAGATCTGCCATCCATTTCTTCAAACAGCTAGCCCTCAGTACGTGTGCATACAGAGAATCCCTATTAAAGGAAAACTTAACCTTAGAAGTAACCTGTCTTGAACTGATGAATATTGATGTTGTGAGTCTTTTTAACCTTAAATTTCAAGCTACAAAAGAACAATTCACTTACAACCCAGCTTTTAATGCCGCTCATCGGCCTTACATGGAAGCCACCATGTTGGCTTAATGAGTGACGTCAGTTACCCAGGTAGGGAGAAAGCTGCTGCAGCACGCAGCCGATAGCGCCCAAAGCAGCATCGTCACAGATATCGGGCAGACGCTTTTACAGCTGAACGCAGCACCGCGCTGACACCATACTGGAGCCGGCCAAATACATTTAAACTTTATAAACTCTTTTCTTGTAAAAACAAAAGTGTATTGACCAAAGTAGTGAATTTTGTTAAAATACTTCTTAGTAGAGTGCATTAATGAATAGATGAATAGGTGCCTATGTTTTTGCGTGTGGGTACGTCTGCGTGCGTGATTGGGCGTGTTGTGTATTTATTAGTCATTGAGTTTATTTATCAATATATGTATATTCTAATGTCAGGTGAACTACGATTGACATGTGTCCTTTGACATTATTTTTTCTTCTGAATACCCCCTGAGGGTAAAAGAATAAACAAACGACTTGTTAGTGAATCGCTCTCAGCTGTAATCGTCTGTTCTCACTCTCAGGCTCAGCTTCCGTCCGGTTTTGCCTTACTGCAATGCCTTTTTCATTGGCACACTTTGTATTGATAATTGTCGGAATGGCTCCTTTCCTTAACTTTGTCTTAAAAGTCTTGAAGCCAAGCGACGCAGCCACATCATTTTCGTAGGTGCCCTCAAAGCACTCACTCGTAAAATGGTCCTCGCACACGAGGTGCGATTTGTGCCATTTATACTCTTTCGCATGACCAGGCAACTTTAAAATTTCAAGCCACTTTTTACATAGTGCATAGCAATCTTTTGATTTTGCTGCATTCGGAATCCCAACAAAGCCTTTGTAGCTTCCGTCTACATTAAACGATTTTCACTGTTCGTTTAAACAGCCGAACGCTTTGCACTTGTCACATGTCACTCCTAGGTTTTCACCTGTCACTCTTAGTTTAGCTTGCTAGCTCCTCCCCTTCCCGACACTTTGGAAGGTGTACGTTATGTCATTAGCCATGACATGCTGATAGCTCCGCCCCAACCTAGGGTGGACAGAACCGGTTTACTCCAGGTTAATGCGTCAGAACGCCTACTACTTAAGGAGGCAAAAACGCGATTAGAGACACACAGGGAGAGACACTCGGATGGAGAGAGTGTTAACGTAGCAAGACCAAGAGAAGCGGACACGTGTAAACCCACGGACTTCTGCCCCCTCGCCATCTTAACCAAAAACGTGGAAGTAAAGGACTCCAATTCTCTCGCCAGATACACAGCCGACGGACTGACGTGTAAGGGACTACTGGACGTGCCTTGTAAGTAAGGTCTGTTCTTACCGTAAACTTATCTTAAAGTCTGGGTCTCACGTTTATTTAAGATAGGTGGTTTTATCCTGCCGGAGAGAGGAGACGTCATAAGCTAGTGGCCGGGCAAGTACGCCAAGAGGGTACAGAGAGAAGTGCGGTCGTGATATTGTCATAACTTCAGTGTTGGTCGTTGAATAGCTTTAGAGCTGTGTATTGCAGTGAACCCGTTGGTTCGGTAGTGACAAGAGTAGGTGCTCTGTCGTTGGTCACTTACTAATAGCTTTAGAGCTGTGTATCGCAGAAGTTGTTGTTTCAGTAGTGACAAGAGTGGGTGCTCTGTTTATCGGTCACTTATTGAGCGGGATCATAGGCCGTTTTGCAATTTGATTTCCCCTCTGGAGTTTGATTATCTTCTTTGTCTGATACAACGTGGTACGACGTAATCAGGCAGCGTCTTTCCCTAGACACGAGCAAGGTGATTCTTTGTAAATAATTGTAGATATATTTGATGTTGTCGAGTCAGTTAGTGTTTGAAATATATGTTGAATAACGGTTCGCTGCAGTTTTGTCTTTTACGAGGGTGGGGTCTCTTGAGCTAGTAGTGTTTTGCCTGTGTGAGACCGAGCGAACGTGTCAGAGTATGAGAATCTTTTCCCTCGGTAGATTTCTCTAGTTATTCACATTATTTCATAGCGTCGTCGCCCTTTGGTGTAGAAACCATTGACCTGTTGCAGTAAAGGTTTTGGTGACAATTGCTCAATTAAATCTACATTTTACGAGATCACCACAAAAGTTTGTACAGTAATTCTGAGAAGTCAAGTCCAATAAGTTAAGGTACGGCCCGCCAGGTCACAGCACTGTGGCATGTTGAATGCTTCTGGGGAACTGACGTCACCAGACCAGAGGACAGCAGCAATAGTTTGCTTTGATTCGAGAAATAGTACCACAACATGGCGACGTCCGTGTGCCATTGCTTAACGAAACTAAAACGTGGATTTTTGGAAACAGTACCGATCCAACTTGAAATTTATGGTTGACAAGACTCACAATATCAATATCTATGAATTCATCTCAAGTTGCGTCTAAGGTTAAGCATTCCTTTAAATGTAATCAGCCCGCTCACTAAGCGACGCTGACAACTGGGATCCTAAGACAACACAACATAGGACAAATGCATGAAATCCTCAAGGTGCCAATTATAATTAATAAAGAACAAATGAGGACCGAGCGCTTAAATTATCGAAAGATAACTCCAACAAAGGTGCTGGCAGGGCTAAACTGTATTCTCTGTATGCACACGTTGTGTACTGAGGGCTAGCTGCGTGAAGACTAGCGCCGTTTAAAAGAAAGGGATGGCAGATCTTTTTGAGGATCTGCAGATCTTTTTGAGGATCTCCCAAGTTCCTTTCTTTCGACCCTCTCTATGCTACGTGTTTGGGTACGTTAGGCTCCCTTGGTCACATGCGTCTGCATACGGTTATTTTGAGCGCTGCCAGTACCTTTGTTGGAGTTATCTTTCAATAATTTAAGGGCTCGGTCCTCATTTGTTCTTTATTAAAGAGAATGCTACGTTTACATTTCGATACAAAATGTGAGATCCTTCCAAAATCACAAGCTGCTGCTATAAATTGCTTAGCAAGCTTGAAGAGATGTTGCAGGTGTTCCCAAGCAAAACAGGCAGTATTTCTAATGCTCCACCTATGGATTATCCAATCAAAAAAAATGTGTCCCTTTGGGCGCACTTATGTCCGACAGTGAACAGAAATATACTTAATATCTGGACTGTGCATCTTGAAATGTGCTGTCTGAGCAAGCTTTTCTGCATGCAGGCATATGAACTACTTGGTAGAGTGCTTTTAGTCATAAAGCTCCCGTTTTGAAATTTCGTTAGCATTGTGCTCTTAATTAAAATGATCACAAGACCTACTACAGAAATATTGTCAGTCCATTACTCGAATTTCAGAATCATGTCAGAATGACAGATTGTGTAAAGGCCTATGGGAAGATTAAGTTGGTGAAAGTCAGACCACCTGACTCCATTATTAAGCTCTCAAAAGTACCTATGTCGAACATAAGGTACGAGACCACTGCACTCATCTGCTTACCGTGGCTGCTAAGTAACAGTCTTGTCATCATAAGAATAGCACATCATTCGATTAACAAGCATGACCACGTTTATAACGTCTATGAACTCTGTTTTACCCTTGATAGTAACTTAATATGACATCCGTGGCATTTTTTTTCTTTTATGAATCCGTTCAAAGCGACAGCGTGCAATTTCTTTTAGATGCCTCAACTCGATCTTCGCTTGCATTACCCTTTAACAGATATTTGTTCCGCAATTTCGTTTGCAGTATTTTAGATCTTTCAAGCCACTTATTCAATCAGGATTTTTTTCTAATCGTAGAGGAACACGTATTTCGTGGATTACTTCATTTGAAATTTCTAATGCTCATTTTATTTTGTGACTTGACCATCATCTGTGTTTGATAGGCAAAATGTTTTCAACACTTAACATCAAAAACGTACAGGAGTAATAGTGTACAGGGCTCTTTAATCTAGAAAATAAGCTTTTGTCTGTTTAAGCATAATGGACTGAACATGATTTTTTCAGAAAGAAGAAAGAATTTTTATCTCGCGAATTCGGACTAGTTTGGTTAGATGTTATATCTTTGCACGTTCAACAGTAATTCTTATTTGTTTAAACACAAAAATGTACTTTTATCCGAACTGTGCATCTTGAAACGTTCTGTCAGAAAAGTTTTCTGTTTCCAGATATCTAAGCTGTTGTAGTAGAGTGCTTTTAGTCACAGATTTCCTTTGTGCTTAATTAAAACGGTCACAAGAGCTACGTGCTACAATCAGAACGTGCGCCAATCCTTTAGTCTCAATTTCATAATCAGAAGGTCAGAGAGAAATAAGCGAAGGGAAAGGGGAGTGGGAGCTGCCGGGGGTGGTGGGGGGTGATACCAGAAGTCTGATGAAGCTGCAAAACTCAAACTGCAAACCCAAGACAACAGTAATCACGTGGCTAAAGTCTCACTGAAAACACATTCGTATAAATGCATGTGGCTGAACAGGGGTTTGAGCATCGTTTCTTCATTCCTAGCCTCTGTCCACAAGGCCTTTCAGCAGATTAGCGGCTACAGAAAATCCTCCGGTGAGCTGTAGGCCTCGAGTAGATTTCGTTAGAGATACGTGGTTCTATTCTTCATTCTTTTTTCTTAAAATAGTCGCGTTTGTTGTAGTGCAGTAAATACAGTTGTCTATTTTCCGGATGCACCTGTTTGTTGATCATGTTTGTGACTTTAAAAGATTGTTATATTTGTTATTCTCTTCAGTCCTCGGTAGTGTGCAAATGAATAAATACAAATGGAGGAGAATATTAGAAATATTGGATATAATATTGTTGATTCCAAATATTTCTTTCTCGAGTACACCTCAAGCAATTTTCCTGCTGCAATCTTCATTAAATGTGCACGATGAATCCTGTATTATACCGCTAACGATCATGGGTGAGGACCGGGGAAGGGTCGTTGAGCAAGCAAGATGGATGATTCGCAAGGTTGACTGCACAGAAATTTAGACGGGCAGACCTTCTCATTACGTCACTTCCGGTTGTACAGCAGTTAGCTCCCATTTCTATCACCATCACTGCTCTTAACATTGGAAATCCTTACATGATTAATAACAGAGTACTTTTCTTGAACACTTCTCAAGGTCTTACATAGACCTTAGACCTTCATGGAAACTGCCTCCAGAGAAATGCTCCAGCTGAAACATCTGTGGCCACTGATCCTAATCGCCCGTGACCTGCAAGCTATCCGGAGGTTATCCTAACGGGGAACACGCTGTCTTTTCTGGATAAAAAAAGAACTTTTCGATTGTTGACACATATTTAAGGAACAACTCTCTGCTGTTGTTACTATGTGCTATGTGCAATTATTAAAGAGAATATAAAAATAATCAAAAATGTTTATTTTTAGATGTATATAAAGAGGACAAATCGTGTGTTGTGGAACCGATTGCTGCAGATTTAAAAAAAAAACAACAAATGCGTGAAAAACTTACTGACCAACAGTTTGCCAAGGCCATCGAGGAGATCACTAAAATTGAGTTTTTAAACAGAGAAAGATATGTTATACATGTTGGAGCAGAATTAGAATAGGTATCTTGAACGAAAAAATGCCTGGGTTGGATAAAAGTTAAAGTTTAATCAAACAGAACACATAAAACATGCATATCTTCCATGTTCTTGCGTGTTTGCTCCAAATATGAAGGTAGTATTCTCCTAAGTATGGTAAAGGCTTGGAAATCGTACCCCTTGACTCTTATTGAATCATATATCAAGTTATAAACGGCAAACGCCAGTAAATTCTCGAAATTTTAGTATTCTCAACTCACAGGTTTGAATCTGTAAGGCGACGAAATAAATAATAGACAAAACTGAAAATTATTAAAATGGGACCATTTACAGCCTTTAATTGTCTGTAATGTCGTGCCTCATTTGAATGTCTTAGCAGCTGTTTTCCTTTTTATTCACCCCTGGCTCTCTCCGCTCTATTTGCTCCATGAAAAACATTGTTATAAGAACCCTGTTTCATGTTTCATGTTATTGTCAGGTTAGCGCGCACACGCACGCACACACACGCGCACACTCCGGAATGCACATGCACGCGCAAGTGGGGAGAGAAAAAACTCGTGAAACTTTTAATCCTTTTCATGCACTATTCCAAAAAGACAGCCTCTGTCTTTAAAGTCTGAAAAAAATTCACAAACATAACTGGATCGCGGACTAACTGCACATATCTCGTGAGCCTATAACTGGCAAGTCCGATACTGAATCATATTTTCACAAAATGTTCTGCACCCCAAAAAACAAACCCAATCGTCTTCCTGGCTGGTAGACTTATGCTTTTTCCCTTTGCTGATCTTCCTTTATCAGAAATTTAAATGTCGGACTGTGTTCTGTTGACTTTCTGTGGACTGTCGCCCATTGATTTAAATGGAAGTAGACTGGATTTCATGGCGGCTGCTGAGAGTCCAGAGAATAAATGAAAGATGTTGCAGATATAATTAATGACGTCGGCCCGAAGTTTGTCTAACATGGCAAACACGATTTCGTAGGAACGTGTCTTTCCTTATAACGCCACGATGTTTAGGGGAGCGGTGGATGGGACTTGAAAAGTGAAGCCTGAGATCTTGGAGGCACTGGAGGTGAACATGGAGGTAGAGTCTGCGATCTTGGATTTCGAG
Source organism: Lanistes nyassanus (assembly GCA_004794575.1). Classification (NCBI taxonomy): domain Eukaryota; kingdom Metazoa; phylum Mollusca; class Gastropoda; order Architaenioglossa; family Ampullariidae; genus Lanistes; species Lanistes nyassanus. The sequence goes on along the minus strand of SMGT01004173.1, from coordinate 201,859 downwards.
ACCTTGAACGCGAAGACGGTGATCTGGAAGACCCAGAATCTGTAGGAAGGGATCTTGGGAACGGTGACCTTTGTGGAGGTAAAGGATGTCTTTTGTATGCTCGTGTTACATGGCTATACTAAACAGGAAACAGAGTGGGCGAACTTCCCTAGTCCAAGGAAGATCGCCCCACGTGTTGTGGAAACGTTTGTGTTCTTTTCCACTTCTTGCTCTTGACAAGCTGTAGTAATACTCTCTAGATCTATCTTTCCTCAAAATAAAATCCTGAATGGTAACCACGACAATATGAGATCGTCTAGGCTTTACAGAAAATCACGAATGGTGAGCTGTACATAGACCTATGTACCTAAGGCGTGCGCACAGGTTACGGAAAACAGGGAGATTGCCAAAGTTCTCGCGAAAGATTGTCAAATTTAGATCAACTTTTCCATGATAAATGTAATTTTCTTGGCTTAATAAAAGTATAATAAAAGTAATTCTTATTCTCCTAACCGACGACAGCTTTTCTTCATGGAAGCACCTTACTTAAATAAAAATGAGGCACAACTCCAAAACATTTGACGCTGAAAGAGCATACACCAAGGATTCACACACACTGGAAGTTCAGGAAAAGACATGACTGGTTTGACATCAAATTAGCCAGATGGTCTACAGAAGTGTCAACATAATAAAATAGAACCATTACACCATATAAGGAGCCCGGTTCTCACAATAGAAATGAAATAAACTGCCTGACTTAATAAAGCAATCCAACACGTTGTAAAGTTATGTCAAGAATATCAGATATCAGGTAAGTTTCTTCCCTTTGCAATAATAACAAAGTCAAACACTTCTATGGTAAAATCAAATCAAAATACAGATTTTCCTAACGAGAAAAGAAACAGGTGACTGTTGTTAGGGTAAATAAGGTACAACAAAGAGAACTTAGCCAAGAGAGGCTTAAACAAGATGTCAATGTTTCAGGGCATGGCCCCTTCTTCAGGACAACTCAGATAGTGCGCCTGTGGCACCTAACCACTGTGCCCCCCTGGCCTGGTGATTACGTGAGAGCTAGATGGCGGCTTAAACAAGGCAATTAAAGATCAAACATAAGCATGATGGCTGTTCACACCTAGAGTCTATGGAGTCATTTCCTTCATTCGCCGAACCCCAAAACGTGACCGGGATAACCAAAAGTATCATTATTTCATTTTCTGTTGCCACACTTGTAGTCATACACTGCTATTGATCTCTGCTTTAGGGGCCGATTGTTTGGCTGCTTAATACCTAGTCAGTAGGTTTAGAGTACAATGTACGCTTGAATACCATGGAGCAGACTTGAAGGGTGGATGAATGACCTTACGGGATGATGAGGTGCGCGAAAGTCAGGGAGCCCGTAGAAACTGCTTTATAAGCTTTCAAAAGATAACTCCAACAAAGGTATTAGCAGCGCTAAAACATTGCTTGCAGTGATAGAACATTTTACTAAAATAGTCCGAATTTGCGAGATACAAGCGATAATTTAAGCGCTCGGTCCTCATTTGTTCTTTATTAAGCTTTCAAAAGGTCAAACACGAGATCCGAGACCTTTGTCCCACCATCTTGGTGAGCAACTCTAATAAGATATTTGTTCAGCAATTTCTCTTGCAGTAATTCCAGATCTGTTCGTGGATAACATCATTTTAAATTTTCAAAAATCAAAAATGATTGGGAAACCTAAAAGTATTCAAGTGCTGAAGATTTTGAAAGAATTTGGGTTAACTAAAGGGCTTTTTAGATCTAGGGTGACCGATTTTTATAAACGTCAAAATTTAGATATCGTACCATCTCTGGTCTGTAATATTGTACCAGTGGTACGGTTTACCAGACCATGGTACGATTTTACGGCTCGTGTCCGATATGAAAGTCCTCGACTCTTGACATTTGTTGACAGAAACAGCGTGATTGCATAGAACGCTCATTCGTGCTTGTTTCTGTACTACTGTGTTTGCACGGTCTAGCTGGCACTTCTATGTGTGTAGGCAGCTATAACAACTAGTGCTGCCCTGTAGGGCTGACGCTTACATGTTGAAAGTTGGCAGGGATGGTGGGGAGCACTGGTGGGTGGATGGGTGAGAGGGGGAAGATCGTTGAGGAAGGCAGAAATGATGATTCGCAAGCTTGACTGCACAGAAATTTAGACGGGCTGACCTTGTCTAATTAAGTCATTTCTGGCTTTTACAGCAGGTTGCTCAGACTTCTATCATCATGTTGGTCTTACATCTTTCTTACACCATCGCTGCTCTTAACGCTGGAAATCTTTACATCATTAATCATGGAGTACTTTTCTTGAACACTTGTCAATGTCTGAACAGTAATTCATGGAAAGTGCCTCACACACACACACACACACACAAAAATGCTCCAGCTGACACCTTTGGAGGCCACTGATCGTAATCGCCCTTGACCAGCAGGCTAACGGAAATTATACCTAACGGTGAACACGCTCTCTTCCACCAGGTCACACAGACATATCCTAGCCCTAATCCCTATAAAACATACAAAAAGAGCTATGCTTGCATTATCGGCCCCACCGGCAGGGCTGTTACAAAACGTCCGTTTCACATCAACCTAGTTCTACTACAAAATGTGATTCAGCTTGTTGTCACAGTGTCCCGATAAAATCACGCGACACCCAAATAAAATGCAACTTTCAAATATATTCAGTCTAATCTCACAATCAACAAGGAAACCACACTATCAAAGAGAAGTCTTTCAACTAGAAACGCACTATATCAAAGCAATGTCTCTTCAATAAGAAAAGCACTGTAACTATCAAAGTAATGTCTCTTCAACAAGAAAAGCACTGTACCTTTCAAAATAATGTCTCTTCAACAAGAAAAGCACTGTAACCATTAAAATGTCTTTTCAACAAGAAAAGCATTATAACTATCAAAATAGTGTCTTTATACGTTATTACGTAAACGCTGTTGTTACACTGTTATATCCAATGGTTAATTCGTATGATGGAAAAAGAGTCCTTGTTTTTAAACTCAACAGTGGTACACAATAGACACAAAGGACAAGTCGCATGTTGTGGAGCTGATTGTTGCAGATTTTTAAAAAAAATTGAGCATAAAAAACCAACATCCAAACCTACAGCTTGCACACGGGCATGAATGAAATCATTGTGAGTTTTTAATCAGCTAAAGACATAAAGAACTAAATGATTCACTTCGGCGATCATCCACTGATTTGCTGACACGACATTTCTTTGATATCAACACCCACAGACGACTCATGCGTTTATTAAAATGTGCTTCAAACATGAACAAATTTGTCTCAACCATGTTCCCAATAATAAATGAAAACAATCGTTAACTCCATAACTTTACAGTTCAGTAAGCATATTTTTTTAACGTGTGTAGGGAGTTCCTAGGTACTATGCAAGTTAGTATTTCGCGGGGACCGAAAGCGAACTCAGGGGTAGAGATACGGGCAGGGCAAGCAGGGGGAGTAGGGGGAGGACGACGCCAACTGACACCCGCTGTAGAAAACGAGGGAAGCAGTCAGTCAGTGGATAGCGCCTGGGAGGCCACCTGCAGAATGTAACGTTTTGGGGATAAAGCTGCAACGTTTAGAAATCGTGTCAATTATAAATCACCTGGCGCATCACCTCTTTTTTTCAAACGAAAAGAACGGCCAACCTTGAACCACATTTAATAGACAAAAACTTTTATACGACGTAGATAGAATGAACGATGTTCTGACTTATGCTAAAGTTCAGTGCGAAGTGTCCGGCAGGTGAAGGACGCAGAGCTGGTGTACGTGGTCCAGTAGCCAGCGGTAGAGTGTGGCACTCGTATAGCGAGTCGAACATGGAAGACAAGGTGTCGAGCTCCCAGACGGATGGTGTTGAGATGACGACAGGTGACGTGACCATGCAAGTGGCGAGGCGGCAGGTGTAGATGACAGGTGATGTCGACGGCAGATCGAAGAATGTAGGCCCTATGCGATGGCGAAAGGCAGATGCAGGTGGGGGGGATGACGGAATGCTGAACAAAGTCCCCAAAAGGCAACGGTGCAAAAAGCAGAAAAGATCTCAACGAGCAAACGGTCGAACAGTCAGGCTCCCCTGAAAAACACCTTGTGTCCTGCTTACACAAAGTCCATCCACTACAGTTCAACGGCTGGTTCTTGCATAGTGTCACCACAACTATAACACTTCGTCAGAGGGAATTACCAATGATTTACAGAATACAGCAACTGACACTGTGCACGCCCGGCAAGAATTATCAACAACAGAATTAACATGCGAGTTCGCAAGCTTTCACGCAGCCTGGCAGGTTCTACGAAGGCTGCGTCACGATTGAGTTAATTGTACAGCGTCTATTCTACATACCTGCAGCTAGCTGACCGTTGGTAAGCGAAAACAATCTGTTGACCCGAGAAACTATGGACGCAGGAGCAAATTCTGTCCAGACGACAGGTGAATAACTTAACCTCTTCTCTTCAGAAGACCTAAGTTCCGCTCACACAGTGGGCGCTTCACGGGAAAACACGATTCACAACTAGTTTGTTGCGGGTGCAGCCAGACTAATCGCTCGTTTGTTGTGTTCAACAACCAATGGGCGAGCTGTAATTCCTATCTAGTACCCAAATTAGTTTAGTTTATCGTTAGGGGGATGGAACCTATCTATCGGATTTGCCACGGAGACCGTAAACTTCAATTTCTGCGTGCTGTTAGCCTCACTTCCGCTCGCTACGTGGATGGCACATAAAATATAATCTATGTTACGGCAACAATATTAAGAAATAAAGAAATTTAGTGTGTGATGCCACGGCGGCAACTCCGAACAAGGTAGTCGTGTTAAAGGCTATGACGCGCAAAGCTTACCCAGACATTACAGTGACCCAAAAGTTGACCTGTGACGCCGCGCTACACACTATGGTCAAAGGCGCCCTTACAACACCGATGACAGAATGAGAAACTACACACCGTAGTTAGGGGTAGAAGGGTCTGGAGGGTAGCCTAATGGTCAAAGTAGAGGGGTGGGGATAAGGGGTTTCCCAGTGATGGCCAATAGGAATGAAAGGTAGGCAGGTAGGGTTGGGGATGGGAGTGTTTGGACGACTGGTTTTAAGAAGGGGGTGAATGCATGTGCCAGACTGTGCGAGGTTTCTGGAGCACAGCATGGAAGACTCACGATGTCTTCAGCTCTTTTTGCTCTAGTTAGAATTTGTTTTTCTCAATGCTGCACAGTGACCGCATTAAACTGAACCATCACAAACTGGTTGCGTTAGCCTTGTCCTGTGTGTAAGGGTACATGTTGAAAATAATTTGTGAAAAAAAAATCAAAGTACCAAGTTATGGTCACTATATGATTTGGAATGCTGAAGATATGATCCCAATTTCTATATAACACAAATCCTCAGCTTTCTGATGATGAAAATAGTTGCTGAGTTACCTGCAACAATTTACAATTAAATATTTTAAATTTTCTTGACAAGATGTGCACAGTATTACTCCATTAGTGGGAACTCATCTCGCATGACTACAACACACAGTGCATATTTCCAGGGTTCTTTGATGCTATAGTTGTGCTCTCTTTCAGAGCTGATCTTAACTGGGTGATCTTTCAAGAGAAAATCTTTGGCAGTCTAAGTTCTGTATTCTGTAATACATAGCCCCGCCTTCAGTATGCAAGTTAATGTACAGCAGTAGTCAGTGATATGCTTAGTTAACATTCTAGAAACAAAATCCTGCCTTTTGCAGTTTTTTTTAAAAAAAAACTAGGTGATTACATACTCATAGTTACTATCCAGTATTTGATTTTTGACAAAAAGATCTAGATCTTTGGAGTTGTCTTACTACAGATGGTCAACTGGGAGACCTGGCAAAGAACACAAATCTTTCCACCTCATTTGGTGTGATATTCCTGACACCAGGAGAGGTCATCCACTCTGCTTCCTGTTTACGACAGCCAGAAGGCACATGGAAAACGTGCCATTGCCTTGTCGGGTGTACAGATTATGAAGCACAGGGCTATGACCACTGTTTGTTCCTCAAAAGATCATCCATTTAAAATATGCTTTTAGGTGATCAATGCAAATTTCCTGACTTGATAACTCTCATTCTCCTAACAGATGCCATCTTATCTTCACATGACCAGTTTAAGGAAAGCACCTTAAATAAAAATGAAGAACTCCATGGCTGCTTCAAAACTGGAAACAATATCACAGAAAATGCTCATCTCTATTATAGCCTAAATTGAAAAGTTAAAACACACTGGAAAGAAATTCAGGAAAAAAATAATGACTGGTGTGACATTGCATGAGCCAGATGTTCCACAGAAGTGTTATCAAGGTTAACCTAATATATACAAGGCAAACCATTACACCACATAAACCATCCTGGTTTTCACATCAGAAATGAAGGAAACTGCCTGACAATGCAAGCAATCCATCATATTGCCGAGTAATGTTAAAGCTAGTCACACTATCTTAATTTCAGGGAAGTTTCTTCCCTTGGCAATAATAATATGTATGATGCTAAAATCGAAGCAAAATACAATTAATCCAATCACAAAATAGTTCACATTTCAAGTGAGAAAATAAAAATCAAATCAGGCAGTCAATTTTTACAAATACCTAGCTTCAGATGAGAAACGAAACTTAAGCATGACAATGAAACCCCATTCTGAATACATTTATTGACACACATGATTCTTCCAAGTCTTCCATTTTTTCAAGATTCCACTTAAGGGTTACTAGTAACAATTACAGCAGAATCCAGAACAAAAGAGTTATTAATGATATTAAGATATTATATCAAGCCTTCGGACCTTGTTTGAAAGAAGCAAAATTTGGTTCAGAATCAGTATCTCCAACATTGGGTGATCTCTCTGACCATCCAAGCTGCTAGCACTTCACCCACATCACATCTTTTTGAACTGCACATCCCAACAAATGAAAATATTACGATGCAGTTTATATTATTAAAAAAATCAGTTTAGACAACTCTAAGGTCAGAAAAAGCTCACAAAACTGGGAAAAACTAACTCTTGCAGACTCTGGGATACAGTTTCATATTTTAATTCCAACTGAAGGGTGCAATTCTATAGTCCTTTCCTTCACATATTATATTCTGTATTCTTTTCAAAACAGTGTATGTATGCTGAATAATGTCAGAAGACTGAAGCTTAACTGTTTAGCATAGATATATACTACTCAAGTGCAAAGTGCCGACTGGTTTCATCATTTTACAAGAAAGTCAAATACAGTTAACAACAAAGTGAGAACCCTTTTGGTCATGCTGTTGACAATCACTTCACAGCGTATCATATTGGGTTCAAGCGATAAGAATAAAAGCCTGTTCATCTCATTATTTTGTTTATTATTAGCTTTCTTACACTGTTGCCATTGCTGTTAACTCAATCTTGACGTGGTCCTAAAATTTGTGAGGTCACTGAAATCGCAGTGTTTGGGGCGATTTTTACCGAATTTCGAAAAATTGTTAAAAAAACACCTCTTAAAGATAATTCAAATGTTGGTGGAAAGATAAATTCAAGTGGAAAAAGGCTCTTCCTACAGGAAATCTGTCTGCTGCTGATGCTGTGTGGAAGACTGTTGAATTACGTAACTAAAGTGAATGTAAACACAGTCTTGAAAAAGTTCCATTGACACCAAACACTCGTCTATTACAGCCGCTTGCAGCATTTGTAATCGATAATACCTTGTGGAAATTATCCATAACTGCCAGGAGTTTATCCAAGATAAAAGGCATCAACAAACACACAAAGAAATAGCTGTAATCATGATGAAACTGCAATTGCGCTGATTTTTCAAGTCTTCTTCTGAATGTACAAGGTAACATGCTCAAGAGTAAAGAACTCTACATAAAAGTCAAGTAATTTCTGGTCCAAGGGAAGGAACTCCATAGAGAAATGATTCCTGTATTGTAAAATATGAGTGACATCCCTTACCAGCGAACAACGCTGCTTCGTCGGTGGCAGAGCATGGATAACCCTATCCTATAAATATGCAGCAGAAATGGCAGTACATCAACAGTGACTTAAATGAAATTTTACATTACATTATTTGTAAATAAGCAAATGTATATGACTTTGCACTCAAGGAAACACATGCATGCTTGCACAAGCATTCTTTTATAACTATCAATATCCACTTTCATAATGACATCTGAAAAATCTTCCACTTCCAAGGATTAAAGATGTCACATATCCTCATATTATTTTTTTAAATCAGCACTGGAAGCACTTTGCTCTTTGAGAAAAGTTCCTGTAGTTTTACAGTTACCACGACAGTCCCAGACAACAGCTGTGGTTCAGTTTTCTGTGAAAATGTACAGATGTTTTCAAATACCTACCAGTCTTGTGGATATTTACTGCAGGCACCAGTTATAGGGCTACATGTTGAAACTGTCAACTCTTCACAGTTATCTCAGACTGCAGCAGTATCTTGTTATCATATATGCTAACTAGTTACACTATTCCATTAGTGAAAGAGAGAGACAGGTTAACCTAGGTGATACACATTCTGAACAGGGCTGTGCTAAGCAACACAGATGATACACATTTTGGAGTTGTCTGCGTCTTCCTCACTGCTTGGTTCACACTCCCATCAGTCTATTTCTCTACACTGATACCATCCTACCATCATTCTCAAATCTTCTGAAACCAGGGAGCAGAATCTGGATAAAAATGATCTTTTTTTTTTGACAGGATAAGAGGTCTGTCTGAAAATCAGCACTGCTGTCTCAAGAATGCTGCCAGCCCCAGTCAAACTTTGGCATCCAGATGCCAACCGAGATATCACAGCCAGCACTTGCTAAAACTCCATTCTTGAAATCAATCTGAAATACCACAAACAATTTATTACAACACGGTCTCTTTTCAGGGTTTACCAAACAGCTAAAATGCATCCTAGGAAACAGGAAGAATGAAAGGGAGGAATAAAGGCGACTGTTGCAGCTGGGTAAGTGGATTTACAGGGTTTTCTGTTTTCATTTGGGCCTCTAGCTGCCGAATGAATGATTTAAAAGATACAAAAAAATGTCATATGCATAGTTTCTATTTTCACATGAAATACTTTAAACCTTTCCATTTAGGCTTGCCAGCATGCACAGCCATCTGCAGGCACACACACACACACACCTGATATCAGATACAGATATTCATACCCTTGCTACACCACTTTCATGTTTCTGCAGGGTGGTGATGGCGTGGGGATCAGCGCTTGGCTCCAAAACCTTGATAGTCTTGTCGTTGGAAGAAGTGTAGATTGCTCCGGGAGTGTGCACCACTCCCGTCACTTTATCAGTGTGCCCTACATTGTAACGCTGCTCAACACGAACACACAGAGATTCCATTTAATTTTTTTTAAAGTCTAATGAATTGCACTAGTAAATGTTCCTGAATAAGGATTATGGACTTCCCTTATCAACTTCCAAATATTATTTTTGATACCTCATGCTAGAGATATGGCACTGGATGTTAGATGCTGGATGGACAGAATACTGTCTGTAGGTGAATTATAGTTCTGATAATGACATCACAAACTAGATAAAACATACCTGGATAAGTTCAAATTCTCCCAATGTGGCATTGATAAGATTCAGGAAGCCATCTTTATCTCCATACCACAACTGGTTGCCACGGTAGCTCATATCTAAAGGATAGCTTTCTACCTATGAGTAACAGAGTCAAAAGATATCAGTAAGCATATAGTGTACAACAGGCAGAAACTGAGAAAGGAAATAAAATACACCTAAAATAATACTTTCATGATCAGTTATCATTTGCTATAAGTAAACAATTAAAAGAAAACACGTGAGAATTTGAAGCTAAATCAGTCTACCATAAGTTTTAAAAAATCTCAGCAAAGGGAAGTCACAAAGCACTCAGGTCCACAAAATAATGGATGGGTTATACTGTAAGGAGATGGAGGCAGGTGAGAGTAAATAACTGACATTGAGTGAGCAGTGGGCTGGTGCCAGCTTATCTGGATGTTAGTTTAGTGGTGATGACAGCTTTAACGTAAAGCCTGCACAATATGGAAACTACAGCCATTCACTTTAAGTGGGCTGTAACCCAGGAGCAGCATCCTGTATAGGAGACACAGCCATGTTTCTCATCATCAGAAAAAATTATCAAAGAAACGCATCTCTTCAGACTTGGGAACAAAAAATGCCAAAACATTTCCTGAAACAGCATACAGAACTCAGACTAAAACATCTCAACAGCTACAGTATATTCATCAGTGCCCAGGTCTCAACTTGAATATATGTGTTGGAGATAGCATTTAGAAGTCCACATACCACATACCGTTTAGACAAGAAGGTTCTAGAAGCGGAAAGAATTTAGTGTCCATTACAAAAACACGCATAAATCCATCTCTTCTGAAACGTTCAGCTGAGACAGAAGTTTAGACATGTAATGAAACACCCCAATGCCTAACTGTGATTGCAGAGTTATGATTCCGTGAGGAAAATTCAGGGACACCAGAATGAAAGCTGTTATTAAAGATGGTCTACAAAGGGTTCCGAACAATATTGGATGGGCCTCTTGTAGGATCCAATTAGTGATACTCCACGTGGTGGTCTGTACATGTAAAAAAATAAAAGTATTTATTGGAGTACACCATAATATGAACACTGTTGAAAATTGTTTTCTTACTGTCACTGATACCACTGGGATTTCCTTCAAGCCAGGAGTGACTGGTGACATCATCAAAAGACTAAAAGCAATTATAGCTAGGGTTGCTGCTGAGGGATTTAATGGTAAACAATGAACATTCAAGATGCTAGATACAGGGAAGCACTGGTGTTTGCTTTGCTTTTAATTCTCTACTTATTTGTGCATGATTATGACACATGTATATGAATTAAGGTGTAAGACTTTGGATGTTGTGCTGAGAGATAAATACAATTCTGATTATCTGGCCAGCAAACTAAACTCAGTGTACTTGTTTCATTATATATCTATGTATATACAAAAAAATCCTGTTTCCATGTTATTTGCACAATGTGAAGACCTTATAATTTATTTACATAATATTTAGACAGAGACTCTTCAAAATTGGTTTCTGAGAAAAACATCTGAAGATTTAGACTTTTCCTCCCAGAGAGATTTAAATGTCCTTCAAGACTGAAGAAACAAGAATGCTTCTTTAAAACAGGTGGTGAGGCCCATGCTGACAAATACAACTTCACATAGTCAATACTGTCAGTGGTCCTGTGCTGTGCATAGTTTTGCTGTTAAACACTGTTCATTTGTTCACTTCTATGACTGCATACGACAAAATTTAAAAAAAAATTGTTTTCTGGTCACCTGGCCTACCTTAAGTTTTGCCACCAACCCTAATATTTTTTTTGGCTGATGCATTTTAAAAAACCACACAAACACGCAAAATACTGCTCTTCAGATCACAGTCGCAGATGATGAAAGTGCTAAATTGTACTGTCACTCTTAAACTGTAAAAAGAGAGCAATCGTCATGAAAATGGTGACAAATACGGTGTTTGTCATGCCTTTGCAGTTGCTGTAACCCTAGACAAGTGTCACAGCATAAAAGATGTGAATGTCCCATTGAACTGTCATGCTATAACCAGGAATCAAAACAAGTTAAACTGATATAATAACAGAAGAAATATTATTTTAATCAGTGTTTAAGTGATAAAAGGCACTTTGACCTCAATAACATGAAGAAGTGGGGTTGGCATCACTGTACATGTACTACAGTAGATTTCCTCCTATACGACCTCCAGTTTTGCGACCGTCTCATCTATGCGACCCAATAATTTTTGACGGTATATTATTCCTAAGTAAAAGAACCCTTGTTTACGACATTCTCAGTGTTCCGACCAACAACCGGCTTGTGGCAGCTGCCGAACGACTTTCGGCAACTTTCCGACATTAACAACAATGGCTGCTTTACGCAAACGAAAAGTTCTTACATTAGAAGATCGATTTAAAGTTATAGAAAGGAGTGAAAAAGGTGAAACGTGCATCTCAATAGCAAAATCAATCGGGGTTGGAAAAACCCAGATACAAAATATTATCAAAGAAAAATCCGCCATCAAAGAAAGATGGGAAAGTGGGGAGAACGCTGAAAGAAAAACGTCGAAGATAAGAACAACAACTTTTGCAAGCTTAGACGAGAAAGTCTGGGTTTGGTTCTGTGACGCCAGAACTAGAAATATTCCAATCACTGGAAAGTTGATTCAAGAGAAAGCCCTGTGTGTTTCTGTAGAAGAAGGCTTGTATGATTTTGTGGCATCAGTTGGATGGCTTCGCCGGTGGATGGTAAGGCGAAATGTTCATCGGTCCTGCTTGAGTGGAGAAAGGGGAGGGGTGAGCGAAGAAGCAGTGACTACTGATTTTGAATAAATTGCCTACATGTGTCATTGTGTGTGAACAAAGATGTTTGTTAGTTTTTCATTGTTTTCATGATGCAGCAGTTACATGTACATGTACTATGTTAACTTGTGCGCAGAAGCTGTACCAAAGCAAGTCACCGTTATAAGACTTTCCTCTTATAAGACCCAATTTTTTTGCAATTTGAAAGGTCGTATAAGAGGAAATCTACTGTACAATGGTCAAAAAAAACTTTTTTAAAAAACTCAAAATCTAATAAGACAAAAAAGACTGCAATATACTATACTATAATATAATAATACATCAACAGCAACAGGATTAAGTGAAACGACTCACATGAGCTCCTTTTGTCGGCTCCTCCTGCTGGGCTGCTGCAGCAAACCCCGCCACATGGTTGATGATGGGAGACACATTAGTCGGTCCGTACAGCTCCACATGACGTATACAGTTCATATACGCCTGCAGCACCCCATCAATGCCTGCAATTTGAAATTAGCCCCTCTCAGCAAGCACTGTAAGAACTTCAATGATGCCCATGACAGTGATGTTTTTTATTTATTGGACTGTCCAAATGACATGGTTTTCTTGGTCTTATTTCTCCACACAGGTTCAACATCAATCACCAAAACAAACTTTCCGAGACTATCCGCCATACAAAACCCTAAGACTGATAAAAGCCCGGTGGGAAAAAAAGAGATAAAACTGATGTGTAAATGTTGGGACAACATCAAATCCAAACACAGGATTAAGAATGTAAAGCAGTCTTGTGTAAATAAAAGATTTAGAAAGCTATTTCCTATACTTTCAAGGAAGTAAAAGTTGATAATGAATGCCACAAGAAAATGAATGCCACATTGAAAAAAAAAAAAATAAAGAAAAGGTTTACAGTATTTACAATCCCTACAATCAATAACCAAGATCTAATCTTGAACTGCTAAAGCATATAATTTAGTGATTAATTTCACACAGAACTGCTCAAGCATATAATTTAGTGATTAATTTCACACAGATATAAAGTACAGCAATACAAAACTAGTACTAGTCAAGAAATAGTAGACATCTGAAAAATTAAACACCTGTATCATATATATATTTACACAAGCAGGACAGATATGCAGGAAAAATATTTACTGTCTTTGGTTTAAAACAGCTTATTAACGACTGGAGCATATATAATTTTGCAAATCAAGGAAACATAAACATATAAGAAAGTAAGAAAATGTAGAAGCAAACATTCAGTCATACAGTCAAATGTGGTACCTCTGGGTTATATGACAGCAGAGGCATCTAAACCTACCAAGGGAAAATGCCAAGTTTTGGGTTGTATGTACATTCATTTCTCTTGTTCATAAGTAAATGTGCATATAAAATATAAAGAGAGAATCCACATTATGAGGGGAATTGCAGATATGACTGCTCGTGCAACCCAACCCAGAAGTAAGAACTGAACAAGGAAAAATTGGTCGTGGACTTGATAACTGAGACCCCTACCCAGATTAAAATAATAACTGTACTATTCAAACACCAATGGCATAACACTTGTTTGGTCATCTGAGGACAGAAGAAAGTAACAGCTCCAAAGCTCAACAAATGCAAAAAGATAGGCTGCGGAAAGTGAGGTATATTTGTGATCTAGATATACACACCAGTCCTTATACATGTACTTTTTAAAAAAAATTACTCACTTTCCCATACTGACAAATATTTTTCTACATTATGCATGACATTCATTGTATGCCTACCTGCACAAAATGGATTTTGAGCATTGAAGTTAATTGCAAATTCATGATACACTTGTGTTGAAGGTGGAATTCTGGCCCCAAATCCAAGCGCAGGAAACATTTTGTCACTGCTCATGAAAAAAAAAAAGATTGCCATTTATTTCAGTCTCATGATTTTTGAGTACATCTACACTCTAGCTGGAAAAGAGTAGAACTGATAATACTGCATTGCTCTTTACAATCTTCTTCTTTGGGAATTATCAGTCTGGCAATTCAAGATTTTGAATTTGTCTGCTCCAGATTATTCCCCTTGGGACATAATTTTACGACAGCCTTTATTGTGGTCAAGGTTTGCCCAACACTTGAATGAACAGATATGTTTATATGGAAAGAATATATGTTACTAATATTTTGAGGTAACTTATGCAGTTCTAAAGAATGTTTTGCCAATTTTGTGTCCGCGTTGCATCATGTTCTTGCCAAAAGTGTCTTGGTAGTTAGGTTTGTTGCACTCTACAGCAGCTAACACCAATGCTGCAGATCAGTTCGTCCTTTATCACAATCCCAGTTTAATTCCCCAAACTCTGATTGTCTTTAACTGCCATCAGGACATTTATCCAACTACAGTGTCTATAAGTAACTCACCTTCATCAACAATGATATAACCACAGAAAGAAAGAAAGAAAGAAAAGACTTACGTGTCATAGTCTTGACAAACGTCTCCCACAGCCCTTATAGCCTGCATGTACTCATTGGGTTGATAGGGGTTGATGTAGTGAAGGGAAGTGGGCTGCATGGGGTTTCCATTGGATGCAGTGAAATCAATGCCTACCTGAGGAAAGCAAGATCCTTCAAGAATGATTTTCAGTCACCTGTTGTCTATCACTCCAAATCTGTCAGCTGTCATGCATTAAGTGTCATGAGTTTGTCGTCGCATGTCATCTGTCATCCATCACCTCCTAGTCCTCTTATTTCCATCTGCATCATGCCCCTTCATTTTTTGATAACCAAAATAGCAGATGGCAAGCAATGTCTGTGGTAAATAATTTTCTTTCAGGCTCACTGTCATGCATCATTTCAAGATATCGTCACACTTTTAAACTGGTTGTGCAGTGCTCATTGCAAATAACTGCTGAGTGAAAGTCAGTCAAATGAAAATGTGTGTTAATTTAAAAATTATACATAACATATAACTTAAAATCTGATGGACTTACTGTGAAATTGATCTGCATGCCACCAAAGATATACTCCAGAAAAGTATGTTCTTTCACAATCTGCAGATAGAACAAAATTTATACTAGCTTTTAGATATATAATGTTTTATAGAGAATTTGTTTTCATAGTATATGTATATATAGGCTTTAAAAGTTATATATATACATGTATAAATATGACTTGAATAAGAAAATTCTGTAGAATGAGACCAGAAGCTATCAACAATATGACATTTAGAACTTTCTGGGCAAACCTTGCATGAAGTAACCGACAGCATTCCAGAATTTTTGTAGCTTTTCTTCTTGGCTTGTTTGGTTGGGTTGATGACTGACCAAGTAATCTATTGATAAAAATTGAATACAGCGTCACAAGCATTGACACACCAATGATCAATGAATATATATGCCTGGACAAGAACTTTTTAGAATGTTGGTGAACAATGTAACAACCTGTTCAGTTCTATGCTCAATGTGTTTAAAAATGAACATCTTTACAAAAATAAACTGTGAAAATACGACCCTATGACCCTAAGATAAGCAGTAAGTTAAAAAGGAAGAGGACTCAAGTTCTTTTTACTGACAACTCTTTCCCCCATTCATTTGACCCACCTCTTGTGATGCTGCTTTCGTCAACTCTTCCAGTGTTGTTGTGCAGCCTCCGATAAAGTCATGGGACCCATCACTGTCCCAGTCGTAAATGTCAAGCTGTGATATTGAAGGAAAGAATAATGTGACATTACCAAACAAGTCAGTTGAAGGAACAATAGCAAAAAAAAAAAAAGGTATCAGGACAAGACATGAAAACAGACAGGCATGTGGACAAGAAGAAAAGAAACAAAAAACACAATTTAACATCAGCATCACCAATACCCTGTTAAGACCTACCTTGATTGTCTGTTTGTAGTCACCCCCACACAGCGAATTCACTGAAAGATTCACCGGTCGCCAGCTGGGGTTCAGATCATTTTTTACGACCTGAAAGAAAAAGACAAAGCATAAGCAATGTAAATGAGTTTGGTTGTGTGTAGGAGTGCATTTTGGTTGTGTGTAGGAGTGTATTTTGGTTGTGTGTAGAAGTGCATTTTGGTTGTGTGTAGGAGTGCATTTTGGCTGCATGTAGGAGTGCATTTTGGTTGTAGGAGTGCATTTCGATTGTGTGTGGGGGGAGGGGGTGGAGAGTATGCACATGATTATCAGTGCATCTGTGAACACATCTACAACACAGACATTTTGTCATTTATAAACCTTATACCAGGTGCAGGATCAAAAAACTTAAAAGAGAAAAACCTTAATCTTCAAAGCACTGTAGGACCCCTCTATAATGACTCTCACTATTACGACTTCTTCATTCTGACCAATTTTTTTTAACAGAACATATTCTGTTTTATCACTTATACCTCAGATGTGACTTTTCTCAGTTCAGACTTATGAGCTTCACTCCGAGAATGAGTTGCAAAGTCTTGACTGTCAATTTCAAATTCACAGATGATTTGCTGTGAACACCATTTAGTGGTGTGGGTGTGTGGTCCCCCTGTCTACTCTCCAGTCATGCAAAATGCGTGCCTGATCCCAACTGGTAGGTATGCTTAACATGTTGGGGCGAATGTAAGTGAGCAATATGCATGTATGATGCCGCTTAGTAGGGTCACTCCAGGAAGACGGGGCGAATGTAGGCAACCAGGGAGGGGGACACAAGGCAGGTGGGGCGTGGTAGCCACCCCTCACATGGGAGTAAGGAGGGGATGGCGCACCCACCCTCCTTGATGGCTTGGCGTGGCACAGCTGTAACACTGTCCAATAGACTCAAGCTACATGAGTTTGTGATGTCACACAAGTCACAATCGGCTGAAGCTACACCAGTTTGTGATGTCACGCGAGTCACTTTCAGTGCAGGCATCTGCACTTCAAAGATACAGTACCATCATCAGTTCGTTCCAAAAGTAGTGTCCACAATAATGGCATCTACATCTACATGAAAAAGAAAACATCCAACTCTTGAAATGCATTTCCATGTGGTGGAGAGAAGAAAGGAGAAACTGCAATGTCGATAGCCACATCAACCAGGGTAGCGAAAACTCCAATTCAGACCAATAATCAAGAAGGAATTGATCATCCAGAGGTGAGGCAGTGGAGAAAATGGGAACTGAAAACTGGCACAAGTGCTAATTAATAAACAACAAATGAGGACAGAGCGCTTAAATTATCGAAAGATAACTCCAACAAAGGTACTGGCAGCGCGCACACATAGCCGTATGCAGACGCCTGTGCCCTAAAGGGAGCTTACCGTACCTAAACACGTAGCAAAGAGAGGGCCGAAAGAAAGGAACTTGGCAGATCCTCAAAAAAGATCTGCCCGCCCTTTCTTTATAACGGCGCTATTCTTCACACAGCTAACCCTCGGTGCACAACGTGTGCATACAGAGAATCCATGTTAATGAAGTCAACCCTCTCACTAAGCGTGTGTTGACAACTAGGATTCAAAGACGAACACAACATATGACAAATACATGGAATCCTCAGAGTGCAAATTATAATTAATAAACAACAAATGAGGACAGAGCGCTTAAATTATCGAAAGATAACTCCAACAAAGGTACTGGCAGCGCTCACACATAGCCGTATGCAGACGCCTGTGCCCTAAAGGGAGCTTACCGTACCTAAACACGTAGCAAAGAGAGGGCCGAAAGAAAGGAACTTGGCAGATCCTCAAAAAAGATCTGCCCGCCCTTTCTTTATAACGGCGCTATTCTTCACACAGCTACCCCTCGGTGCACAACGTGTGCATACAGAGAATCCATGTTAATGAAGTCAACCCGCTCACTAAGCGTGTGTTGACAACTAGTCTGCATACGGCTATGTGTGAGCGCTGCCAGTACCTTTGTTGGAGTTATGGCACAAGTGCTCCAAACATCAACAATGATGATAAACCAGAAAGCTGATTCAAGAAAAAGTATTGGGTACAGAACGAAATATGGGTGTGACAACTTAATGGCATGGAATGGTTGGTTACAACTTTGGGTCATTGGATACAATGTACACATGGCAGTGGTCAGCAGTGAGATGGGGAGGGGGGGATGTCAGCAACAATGAGGTTGTGGAGTGGATGAAAAGATTGCGCAGCATTTGTGAAAGATACCAGGTCATTTTTTCACTGAATATTTACCTTTTTTTAGTTTGCTGTTGTTCTAATTTAATTTTTGGCTGTGGTACAGACAATACAATTGTGTTGTGTAGTTAACAGTGTTCATAGAGTTCATAAACATTGCTCGATTGTTCCATCTGTCTAGCTTGGTTCTCTAATAAGACGATTCCTCAGATAAAACTTTTTTTAATTGCTTTTTTCAAGGTCGTAATAGAGGGGTGCTGCTGTACAGAAGAACAAACCTCCGATCTGTACACAATCTGCCAGCTTCCATCTTTGGTCGGTCGAAGAATCTCAAGGTATGGATCTGACTTTCCCAAGAAGTCCTGCAAAAGCATCCAATGTACAAGTAACTCTTTTAAAACCAAACTTCATGAAAATGCTCAGGAATAATGTCATGAGACAGTTTGGTAGGACTCATAAGTTGTGTTACCAACATCCATACACTTATAAGGGACAGTCATTGCGCTGAGCTTACCAAAGCATGTTATGTAAGCTTTCAGACGACACACCTGAGCTACAGGGAAAAGCTTTCACACACTGTGCCTCAAGCAAAGGGGTGGCCAACTCAGTGAAACTATGGAGGTGGACAGAGAGACCTGCTCAGCTCTTAAATACATGTATCATAATCTGAGAAGAAGCTTGGCAAATTTCAATGTGAACAGCTAAGAAGTGTGTTGATGAGGCTACATGGGTAGGGTCTTCAAAGGCTACAGCAACAGGCCTGGCCACATTATCATTGTCTTTCCAGGTGTGATCCCAAGGATCAGCTTTGAGAAACACAGGAATGTGTCAAAGAATGTTGCATCACATCTGGGTCAGACTGGGGGATGAAACCTGTTGGTCAGTGTTCCGTTCATCTCTCCCTCTATGTGTGTGTGTGTGTTTCATTGCTTTCACTAGAGTGTCTGTGTCCCTCGTCTGCGCGAAGTGTGCATAAAATGTGTTTTCGCGCGTTAAAAATCCACATTTTATTTATTATCCTGTAGGTGTTGATTGGACTTCTGTGAGTCAGATGACATTAAATATAGCTAAAACCACAACACCCTTGGCTGGAACTCACTGGTATAAGTGAAAGCAAAGATTATATACTATTACTAAGACGAACTGCTCTCTTCATACGCTCTGTTAAAATAGTCTGACTGTTGGAGGAAATAACTGCATAGTCTGTTACCATATATGCCCTTTGTCATGCAGGATAACTCTTACTGTGCATAAGTAGCCCTTCTCATACAGAGTAATTTGTTTAAGAAAGGCAACTTCTGTGCTGAATGAGTTATCCCAAATGACAAAGATGATGATCACAACAAATCACACAGTTATCTCCCCTAACAGTTAGACTACCGTTATTGAAGCTATCCATCTTAGGAGCATATAATTTTGGTGAAAGCTGCAGGGATGTAGATATAAGTATCACATCTCCACCCAGACTGAAGGTGGGGAGGGGGAGCTGGCCAAAACTCCAGATACAAAGTATTTCCTGGAGTTAATCATTGTGCAGACTCCATTCGAGCCCTTCCCTGCACATTGAACTTCCTCTCTGCAATGGCTATCTAATTGCAGCTCTCAGTCTGGTGGCTCTTTCAGTGCATAGCTCAGCATCCCACAATAAGGTGAAATCCCCACAGATGGAAGGACAGTCCTTTAAAATTACAAGCCTACCTACCCACCCACACTTTGAGGACCAGAGCTAAGAAGATAAAATTCTAACCCGCCAATGAACAGCTAATAATGCAATCATGCTAAAAGTGGAACCTCTTTGTGTTATTAAAAATGTTCTCAATGGAATTCTACCCATAAGCAATGGTGTATGAGCATGCACGAATGCATGGCTGTTGCTCATGTTTAAATGTTGCTAATTGTCCCTGTGAAAATGCTATTAATGGGGCCAGATAAATCTACAGAGAAATCTAGAGGCCAGAGAAATCTAATTCTACGAACACCAGAAAAGGTCTATTGAAAAGGCCACCAGTGCAGTGTTATGATGCTGTAAACTTTTTATGATTACCCATGTACACCCAGCTAACGCATTTATGTCTGGATTGGTGGTTAAACTTTTCCACCACAATCGTTTTTTTCTTTTATCTATTTCATGACACAAACTGAAAACTTTCTTTTTAAATGAGTTAAGTACTCACTTTATTCTCAAGTTTCTTGGCTTTGAAAAAAATCTGAGCATTCTCACCGCCTTCTTTCACTTCTTCTGCACGTACCTAGTGAAAGACAGAATAAGTTAAATAAATGAATGAAACTGTACAATTCATTCACACTATTTTCTAAGTGAATCAATCATTCTGATCAGCAAAGATCAAGAGTGTGAGTGCTAATGCAATTGACTAGGTGAGGCTTATGCAGCAGAACATAAATGAAAACAATCTGGGTTATAATTTCCATGACAGAATGCACATGTAGGATGAATGTGGAAAATACTTTGAAAGTTTAATTGATTTTGATCTGCTGCATTTAGCCACACCTCTGGTCACTGAATAACATTCACATAAACCAAAAATACACTGAAGCTCTGCTCTGGCTCTGTGCGTGTGTGTGCATGCAGTCATGTCTCAAAAATATCTAAATTCTTGTGAGTTTTATGTAAAATCTGAACTTGATAACATTACTAGTTTAGAAAAGATAACTTCCAAAGTTACATCTTTTCAACAGTTTTTTTTTAAAAATAACCTGTTGGTCAGTGGTGCATTCATCTCTCCCTCTGTGTGTGTGTGTGTGTGTTTCGTTGTTTTCACTAGAGTGTCTGTGTCCATCGTCTGCGCGAAGTGTGCATGAAATGTGTTCTCGCGTGTTAAAAATCCACATTTTATTTTATTTATTTATTTAAATCTGATGTAAACATTATGAAATAATATGATGAACATGAGAGAGGTTAGCAAAGAGAAAAACTATTAAAAAAGCCGAATTAAGGAAATGACACGATGAAGCCTTACAGTAATGGTGCTGCTGCCTGCCTTTGATCCATTCTTCATTAGCAGAGGTCTTGTGAATGGACAATTGGACACAAGCTGCAGTTTTAAAAAAATGTTAAACTTCAAGGTGTGGCATGTTATATGTTATTCTAAACATTTTAAGCCCTACATAAGTTTTAGGACTATTTATTCTGTACACTAAATTTTTAAATTTCAGAATAGTCACGTGTTGAAACATCTGGTTCAATCCATTTTGTCCACCTTCCTCACCTTCACCACATCGCAAAGAACCTCAGATTCTTCACTGACCCCATGTTTCTTTTCTATATGTATATATTTTCTATATATATATAAAACAATAACAGCCATTAAAAGTACTAAGTTCAAAAGGTTTATCAGCACAACTGAAAACATTCAAAATGTGTGTCATCTGATCCCAAAAATATCTTAAAATATATCAGCAAATTTATGTGTCTTTGGAAATCTTTAAACCAAGAAATGTATTGGATGGTTTAATAAGTCACAGCATAACTGATGTCTTTAACATGCAGGAAAAACACAGGACCCTCCTTTACCTCACCCAAGCTGCATTCCACCTGTCCCAGAAAATCATCATCTGTAAGGGATGGAGTGTTGTTGTCAAGGTCGTACACAGCAATTTTCACCTTTTGAACTTCCTCAAAGTAATAAGGCACTGTGAAGACCTTGGAAAACTTTGGATCCAGACAGTTTTTCACATTTTCTGTTCGACCAATCTGTTGACATCAGGTGCATATCAAAAACATGAGAAAAATCCATTTGTAAAGATACAAAAACCACAGGACATTAGAAGTAGGGTGATCTTCAGACAATAAATGTGTGGAATCCTTTATGCACATTCCAGTTTTATGGGATACATTTTGATGTCAATCATAAAGTAAAAATATTGTTTGATTTTATTAAAAGATGAAAATTCATGGTTGCACAAAAAAGCATTTATCACTAGATACACCCAGACCTACCTGTTCCCCTGATAAAATTCTAACCTTTAAAATATATTTATTAATATAGTTACACAAACAAAACAAAATGCAAAGCTAGATTGTGTAATATATACATATATGTGATTTTCTGTCCTCCTGAGGTTACAAAAAAGACTGAGTAGTTGTCTCAAACATGTACTGAGATGAACCAGCCATCATTTCTTACGACTTACCATAGGATGTATGATTACTGGTTGTATTATAACCACCCACCCTTTGCACCTCCACCCCTACCCCTACATCAAATGAACAAGATTGAAAAGCTTCATACATTTTATTTGGCATAGTTCAGTTTTGTAAAAATTGCTACTTTAATTTCAGACCACCTCGATGGTCTAGCAGTAAAGGGATCTGCTTCCAAAAAAAAAAAAAGAGGTCTGGGGGTTCATGTCCTGGTTGAGTTATATCTATGACATGAAAATTGCCAGTCTACTAAATGCAGCTGCCCTGCCAGATGCCTGGCACTACAGGTAACAGTACTGGGACTGGTTGGTCTGCACATCAGCAAAGTTTCTAGTTCTGTAGCTTAAGTCAAGGAGTAAGGAGTGGAAGGATTGTGCCAAAATTTAATTTTTTGTTAAATTTGTACTTGTAAAGATTTTGTTTCAATTTGCTTTTGTTGTTATCACAGTGATTTTAAGGATATGATGTGAAATTTTTATATCTCCCTTCTCTAAGAATATTTGCAAAAAGTTCTCAAGGATATTAAATCAAAAGAAAAATACCTTAAATTATTATTTTAGTCCCATCTATTTCTAGATTTCTTCAAAACTGTTTGTAAGTAACTAAGTAATTGCAGTGAATTTTATGGAATTAACATTGAAATTCTGCTTACTTCTTCGAGATGTCCACTTCGTCGTGCCATGTACAGCACGGCACATGGGTCAGATTTTGACATGACATCTTTGTTCAGCAGGTTCCGACACTCAATTCGCAACTCTACTTTGGACAGACATTCCCCTGTTGCCTGTGGCACACCAGCAGGTCCAGCGCCAGGGTAAAGAGTTGTCATTATTTTAAGGTACCACAGCCAATCCTGTTCTGGGAAAAATGATTCGCTATATCACCCAGTGTGAACATTAACATGTCCAGCAAATCAACTCTTACTCTATGGATTTCACCAAGGTTCATGCACACACACACCAGTGCTCTTTTTTTTAAATAGAAATAAT
Organism: Lanistes nyassanus; assembly: GCA_004794575.1. Lineage (NCBI taxonomy): Eukaryota > Metazoa > Mollusca > Gastropoda > Architaenioglossa > Ampullariidae > Lanistes > Lanistes nyassanus. The sequence continues at coordinate 178,312 of SMGT01004173.1, read as the reverse complement.
CTATGGGCCATTGGCACCGTTGGTTAAAGACACAATAGGCAATCTCAGACTTTTAATGGCCCCCACCAAAAGCAAAAAAAAAAAAATCATGGGTCATTTTCACATTTATTCATTTGAAGCTGAGCACCGATTTAATGGGCCAATGTCCCCCCCCCCCCCACACACACACACACAAAAAACCCCACCCACTATATATACTCATAAAATACTTATATAGGTTATAGGCATATTTAACAAGTGCAAATTATATCTCTGCATATATTACCTGCAAGTCCAGATGATCAACTAATCAATAAGCTCTTCTGGTTTATAAGCTGTACTAGATCTACAGTCAGTGTATTGCGAGACTTGTTCAAGATGTTGCTTAGGCGATTTGTCACGGAGCTAAATAAAAAATACTAATACTTTTAGCGATGGGAACGCCCTATATGTTGCAACAGAGAGACTACAACACTTGCAATAAGTCAGCTACTCTGCGATATTTGTGTCGGATATTTTTGGTTACTGTTATCTGTACATCGGCCTCAAAACTGAAAAATACTTCAATCATAATTCATAGTAAAAACACCGATAGGTCGAAAAATACCACCGAAAAAAACCCAACTACGTACGGCATAGGCTGGACTAGATCTAGCTTATAACCAGTGATTTCTCTGCATGCCAGACGAGTTTTGTTTTATTGTTTATTTTCTCGACTGAAATGATTTCCTGTACCTGTTAATTTGTTAGAGTGTCTGCAGCCGGAATACGGAAGCAACTGCTGTTGGCAGGTATAGCCGCTGCGGTGAGTACCGCAGGCTAAGCCCCTGACTATAGTTTACCGGATGTTGAGGCGCTACAAGGGCTATACACTCCGCACAAAAAAAAGATTACTATTTTTTGCATGTTTGCTGCCGCATAGTATCCTTCGTAGGACATTTACATCCGGCGAGCTGCTGTCGCAAGCTACACATGCAGTACATCGCTGGTAGATTTATGATAGTTCGACGCCTTCATTTTCATTGCTTTTCAGTAGTTTCCCTTGTGTGTGGTGAAATTTTCGGCATGGTTGTCAATGGCGATCGCGGTTCAGTGTTCACTATATTTATAATTATCGACAATCCGCGGTTCTGTTTTGTTGTCCCTTGCAGCCGTTTTTGGTTCCTTTCTCCTTTTTATTTTTAAATTAAAGCATTTTTTAAATCTAGGACCACATGAACCAGTGGATTTTAAATTGTGCTGCAAGCTGATGGTAGCCGAAATAAATCTCTACAGAAAGTGATGTCACCATGTCGTTTATCATTTTATTGGTGCATCGATCCTGTTCGTGCGTGTGCGTCCATGCAGTTCGTATTCCCGTCTTAATTCCCCACGATTATTGCGATAATGCAAGTCACAATGGTATTAAAGGCTCTCAAACACGTACTGAACACATGATTTTTTGCGCAACTGTCCCAGTATACATTTTTTTAAAAAAAGCTCGGAGACATTTCCAAAAGTCTTCTAGATCATAATTTATGCTTTATTTTATCTTCCAGTTTAAAGATCGAACATTATGTCTAATTATTATATTAGTCTGAAAAAAATCGGTTATAAAATATATATAGCCCCTCCAATAATTGAATAAAGCATTTCACTTTATTTGGTTGTTTGGGTGCACATACCGGTACCGGAGCTCAAAACTGGAAGTAAAATTATCCAACAAAAGCGTATATGTTTGCTCATATCACATTTGCATGGTGCATTAAGAAGGAAATAAATAGGAGATTGACAAGAGCTATAGTCATCGATCTGTTTACACGCCAGAAGTGGAACAACTAATTCGAGTAGGGTAGCCTTTTTTGTTTTTGATCTGTAGTGCCGATCGAACGTTTTCGCATGATTTTCCTATCATTACTATTGTGATCATTGCCAGCGTGAAATCTAGCAGACTGAGAGCACTTGTCGTTTTAATCTAGTAGATTCAATAAAGCACGTCACCCCCCCCCCCAGTAGATTCCCCCCCACACACACACACACATACAATATGCTGAATATAGTTACGCCTCCACAAACAAACCAAGAGCAATTAATCTTTCATCTAAATTTTGGTCACGCCAACAAACCAGTTTTGTGTTTTAGCAATGTTTGTGGTGCACACGCAGGGTTCCTTTCGAGACTGATAACCCAAAACAAGCATGAGTATAAATGGCGGTTGTTGATCAGTCGGGGAGGTCTGACGCAGGGCTCATACATTCAGTACGATTATGTCAGACGAAAATGTTGTAGAGCTTAATCCAGCCTCCTGCACAGCACTGGACCAGACGTAGTAATTGAGAAAATAACCTCTTGATCAAAGTTAACAAGACAAAAGTTTTGTTCCGGACAATTTGATTCGTCAAGCATTCGCAACTATTTTCGTTCTTGTCATTGGAGCCGTGTGAGGCCAGCCAAAGACCGTATCTCAAACACGTACTGAAGACATATTGCGCAACTGTCCCAACATCTATATATATTTTTTTTAACTCATCAAGCCCGGATACATTTTAAAAGGTCTTCTAGTTCATAATATATGCTTTATTTTATCTTCCGGTTTAAAGATCAACATATCTATACGGTCTCTGGGCCAGCGTAAGGCAGTCTGCGTAGGTGAGAGGTGAACCCGACCACGTGTTGATAGGTTTTGTTGCATCCAGTCACAAACGAGGTGCATCAGAATGTAGCTGCTTGAGACTGCTGTCCCAACAGTCTTTAGTCCCACCCTGTCACATTATACTGACACCAGACCAAAAAGACTGTTCTCTGTAGTGCCAGGCATCTGGCAGGGCAGCTACTAGATTGGCAGGTTTTTTTTTTAGGTATGACTAGCTGTGTTATGTCCACCTATTGACGCAGGAGGCACGAGTCGGATGTGTTGAATACAAAAAGCGACACAGTATTTTTTGTTTCTTTGTACATCCGATGGATGTGCCGACACATGAGTGGACTGACAACACAATACTCTGTCTCGTGCAAGAACACAACTACAAAATATCACACTTTATTATGCTACAGCAATATATTACAGCACCACAATATTATTAAATCATGCCTCCCAGTTGCAGAGTGGCACTCACATGCAGGTCGATGCCTCCACGCCCCATGTGCAGACAACTAAGCACAGAAAAAAAGACTTTTGGGGGCATGCATAATCAATCGCTTTGGAAATATGTCAAGAACGATTCAGCCAACCAGAATCCTGAAGTCATACGTCCTGTTGCACAAAGTTTGCAACAAACAATAGTCCTACACAGTAGTAATAGAAGTGCTTAGTATATATATATATATAGATATAGTGCACTGTAGTATTACTTCTAGTAGGTAGTACAGTACACAGTAACGTGCTGTTTTCGGCAAGTCACTACACACCCCCTACCTAGAAAGAAAAGGTACCCCTCCCGCAACCCACCCCCGATAAAGTTCAAGGTCGGAGACTTGTTTATAAACTTCAGCTGTCCATTACCCTGTCCCAACACGACCCATGGCCTCAATCTGACTTCAGAGTGTATCATCGCACAACATTTTTTTTAAATCAAGGATACTTGTATAATGACTCCTCCCCTCTCACAGCATTCTCAACAGGTGAGGTCAGGTTGAGAACTTCACTGGGCGCTCAGAGGTATAATAAAGCAGCTTACCGGAAGCTCATGGCTACAACATGGGCTAAACAAAATCTTGTGCGGAGGAGCTCAAAATTGTTTGCTGCCGCACATCCTTCTTTGATTCTCAATTCCCAAAAACGTCTGTTAGCCATGTGGCTAGCGTATTTAGCTCGTGACTCAGATCGACCATCGTTTTCGCGCATCGAAAGTTATAGGTTACAATCCAGGAACGCCCATTGATATCTGAAAGCCGTTGTCTTTGCAGAGTTTTGATTAGGAGGAAGTGGCATGCAGCCTCTCCCCTAGTCTTACTTCTTCCTGATCAAAAATCCCCCAAATGGCGGCCAATAAATTTCGTTTGCAAACACATCCGCATCTAAACCATGCAGGAACAAAGACATGACAACCTCACCCTTCGTGTTCGATCCTTCTGAACCCTGTCCCCCCCCCCCCCCGCTCCTCAGGAAAAAAAACGGGGTTTCTGTACCTGGATTCGCTCGCTCAGCTACGAGGATAAAAGATCAGTTGGGAGGACATGTGGATGTATCGATGCTGTGCAATGTGTGACAGGTTTGCTTCACAGTCTGTTGGAAAATAAACACTACACAGGGGAATAAGCAGTTTACTTCAAGTGGGGTTCAGCTGGATTTAGTTGTAAGAATTCTTGTCTCGACATGGCTTAAGGCGGATGTGAGAAAGGAAGTAGACGCTTTCAAGTTTTCTGTTTCTGTTCCCTATTTATACATGAACAAAGGCAGTTACAGATCAGACATAAATCAGAGGCCTAGACACAGCCCTCATTATCAAAAGACTGCATTCGGTCAATGTTTAAAGCGGGATTGATGAAAAAATGTTTCTGAATGTTATTAGTTGTACATGTCCGAAACTATTGGAAAGTGAGATCTATGTGGGTACATATCATCACGACATTTCAGGCAGCTTCCTCAAAACAGGGAAATTAAAGTCATTTTTAGGATACCTTTCGTAGTGCACGTTAGTAAGAGCGTCTGTACATTTTGCCAATAACCAGATCTACTGCTTATGGTGACGTCATGTTTCTGAAAAATCGGAGGTGGAGGGCATTTTGAGAAGTAACTCGAATTAAGCTCTTGGTGGTTTCTTCTTCCCTCTGATGGTGAGTGTGTTACTGGGTTATTGTTTCATATATCATTAGATTAACCTCATCTAGACTATGTGGAATAAGCTTTTGTTCGGTTTTTTTTTGGGGGGGGGAAGGGGAACACATTTGAATTGGTAGCTGATCTTTTATCGTTTGTACGAACCTTCAACTTTTTATCGTATAACCCCGTCCCGCCTATAAAGCTTGTTACCCCATTTCTTGGTAAACATGGTGGTTTCAAGGCCACCTGAGCTTTGAAGTACAGGTAACCTATATATCCATGTGACCTTGAAGCAAATGGAATGCAAGGGTTATGTTGTCATAGTCATTGTCCCCATCATCATCATCAGCAGCAGAAGCAGCTATATGAGTTCTTGCTATGTCGGAAAACGAAAACGATTTTGACATTTTCCTGCTTTTCGTCTTCTGCTTGAAACATGCGCAGTGTTGGCTTTTTGCACGCATCGATCGCGTCGCGTGCAGCACGGCGTAGTGCGCATGGCCACGTGACTTGCAGTTGACGATTGGCACCAGACAAGAAGAAAGTAAACTCCGCCGAGGCTGGAGGAACAGGGGGCGCTGTCGGAAACACAGGAATATCCACGAGAGGAGGTAAGCATCACAAACAAGCCAGTAGACAAGTCGTACACACTGGCATGTACATGTACGTGAAATATCATTAATTCGTACTTGCTGTCGTCACGATCACAGACTCCGTAAATGTTTGCTAATATGCACATCCTGGTCGCTTAGCTGAAAAAGCCCAGTGTGTGGCGTACTCGACGAGTAGTACACACATGGAGCTGCGTGTTCAGTGGTCTGCGGTGTTCTGCAAACTGCATGAAAACCGAAAGTAATCAGCATCTCAAAGATCGAACTAGGGCCCCAGGAACCAAGGATCTGTTCAAGCGGCCAAGAGGACTAACAAGTGCCCATATGTGTGTGTGTGTGTGTGTGTGTGTTCTGCATGTTCAGCTGGATGCAGTGAAGAGAAAGAAAATTATAAATCTGAAGTGCACTTAGAGTGATCTTGGTGCATGGCTTGATGCGCAGGTCAGAGGTCATGGCTGAACTGGACATCTAGCAGTTCGCTGGGGCTTGCGAGCCGGATACAGGGCTCGTGACCTTGACAACCCTTGTCTCCCCACTGGACAGAGACCAAACATATAACGAAACAGGAAGATGCGTGTTTTTTTCCCAAAGAACAGATCAAAATTAACCCGAGAATTTACAGAAGGTTGCAGGCTGTGTGCAGTTTGCATTTACCATCAAAAGGAAGTGTGATAAACCCAGCAACAGCCATCCAGAATTGCTTCCCGTCCTATACATATAACAGTAAATCGTTGGTGGTAAAGAGCAGAGCACACGTCACTGTGACCCCATGGTGTCTCATTACATGTGACTGGCCGAAGCGATCACAAGGCGGATTACAAACTGCGTATGTGGGCACAGCGTTCTGTGCCGCAGCTGTTCCTAGAAGAGCCCATCCATTTGTTTCTCTATAAATAAAACAGGTCTGTTTTTCCCTTCTATGTAATCCAAAGTCCAGGGTCATCTGCATGACACACTGTAGAATTCCCTATAAGTTCCGTTTGTTGTTGTCTGGGTGTTATATTTGGAATCATGTGGATGACCGAGTTGGTGTTGTCAGACCCTCTGTTATTTTAATCATCGGAGCAGTGGGTCGCTACAGTACTCACAGTCGACTTGCCGACAGCCCCAAATGTTTGTTTAGTAACACAGTATACACGCTTGTACGCACAAACATGTCCTGACTCAAACAAGCACACGATTTTTCTAATGGGTTGCAATGTTTAAGAGCTCGTTTGTCTCGAACGTGGTGTCAGGCCGTCACACAGGCTGGTGGTTTGAGTCGTGCAGAGATCGAGGATGAGAGATGCACGCACGCATAGGCGTGCTGAATGTGTTAACGGTTTTAAAGTGTAGGCGGCAATTAATGCGTGTACCACGACGGCTTTGGTTTTAGCAGACAGTCAACAGGCGCATTAGGTTACAGCTGCATACGGATTGTCTCTGGGTGAGTTGTGATGATTATTAGGGAAATGTGTACAGGCAGGTGATCAAGACTTGTACAAAACAAAGAAGGGAGTTACTTCGTCTCATGTGTGTGTGTGAGAGAGAGAATAAATATACATATAAACACATCGAGATAGACTAGCGATTGTTAATTTATGTTCTAGCGAGTTCTTGTGAATGCTCCGGCTCGATGGTTCTGACTCTTCGGTCCCGTTTATCTTCGAGCCTGAAAGTTTATCGTACAAACGAAAACATGTCACCCAGTACAGACCCAGAACAGGACACGGTACAAAAGTAAGTTCATTTCGAAGAACTACAGCGGCTGCATGTGTCTGCACAGAGACAGCTAAACCGCCGGGATGGGCATCAGGAACGGCTTCAGGGATTCAACAGTACCTGTGATTGTCACCTTTGCCGTGCTGGGCCTGACCAACGTTCTCAGCTGGGTGGCATTCACCACCACCTCTTGGGCCTACCTGGACAACCCCCGGGTCAACTACCAGGGCTACGGCCTGTGGCGGATCTGTGCCACAACGGGATCCTGTTCGCTTCTGGACGGCACTCGGAGTGGTGAGAAATAAGATGGCCGCTGTCCTTCTCGCGTTCTGCTGTCCTTCTGTGTCTGCGTAATGCTGTCTGTCCTGCCTTTCAACGTGAGTGTTGTCCACTCTCAAGTTGTGTATTGCAGCTTTGCATTCGGCAAGTCAGTAAGCGCCTGCCCCGCTGTTCTTACTTTTTTGCGACGACCCGGCCTTTTTCTGTCGTTTAAAGTACCCTAGAACAAGCTCTCAGATACAAGAGATAGCGTTTTTACACTTACGGTTGCGTTGAACACTGGAAAGCTTGCTTGGTTTTATTTTTTCCTGTCTGTATGTCCAAGCTTGCTTGCTTTCTTTCTTTCTTTCTTTCTTTCTTTCTTTCTTTCTTTCTTTCTTTCTTTCTTTCTTTCTCCAAGTCTCTTTCTCCGTGTTTGTCTTCCTCGTCTCCCTTTCTTTTCTTTCTCTTCCTTCTTTCTCTTCTTTTTTTCAAACTCCTGCCAACCTACCGACTTGCGGTCCGTCTGTCCATTCATCCATCGGTCCATCCACGCGCCTTCTTTGTCTCTCGTTTTCTTTGTTTTTTAACTTGAATGTTTTTCTGTTTGTTTCAGAATGGTACGCTGCCTTTCAGGCGTGTGGCGTCTTTGGTTTCGCAGGCCTGAAAGTGGCCCTATTTCTGCTTGTTATGTACATGTTCGTGGAATGGTGCCAGAAGGACGTGGAGCTCAGGGCAGCAGCCATTGTCAGCTGTTTTGTGGGAGGTCGAAATCAGAAATCAGATAGACGGCCTGCTTTTCTGTCTCCCTGTCTGTCTATTTGTCTGCCTCCCTGCATGTCAGTTTGCTTGCCTGCCTGCCTGATTGCCTGCCTGCCTGATTGCCTGCCTGTTTGCTTGCCTGCCTGTATACCTTGCCTGTTGCTTTGCTTGACAACCCAGGTCTGATTCCCTTTTCTCTTTGTTCTCCTTTTTTCGATACTCTTGTTCTTTGTTTTCCATCTCTTCCTCCTCATTTGCTTCTTCTTTCTAATTTTCTTCTTCCCGTTTTTCATTTTATCTCTCTCTCTCTTTCTCTCTTGCTCCAGTTCTGTTTTCATCGTTGTGTTTATTCTGTTAGTAAACACATACTTTAAGTATGATGCACACATATTCACAATCTTCGCTTTTTAGTTTACCCGCCCTGATAATCCATAATTCACCCACCAAGACGTAGGGGGGGGGGGGCTACTCTTCTGGTTTATGTTCCTTGCCGCTCAAGTTTCATTCTGTCTCACCTTGCGATATTTTTAGCTGTCTGTTGATGAATCCTTGCAGGAAGCACAACAATATTTTCCATTGCTCCTCTATATTTAGTCTTTGCAAGTCTCAGTCTAATAAACAATGGGTGCTTAAAGTTTAGCGTATTTTTCAAAGCGTCAGAAGGGCGGGGTGGGGGAGGGAGGAATGCGATCTGCTCACCTGTTCGAGTATCCTTCACTGGGTTGCGTGGGCGTTCGTATGCCCTCGCCATTCATAATGTTGCACGTAGAATACACGGAATAAATGGACCTTACGACTGCTGTTGTGACTGGAAAGACTAATATATTTTCAAAGCTCAAACCACCGAGTCCTTGGCTATTACATTCGCTCTTAAAGACATATTGAAATCGCAAAATTAACAGCATTTTACAGCAGACAGTTCTTTCTTTGGCATATATCGAGACTTGAAATATTCCGTCTGCGTTTGAGTGTGAAACTGGGAAAGATGTGTAACGGTTGCTAAAACTGTTTCCCTACCAGATTCTTTACAGTGGCGCTGTTTGCAGTACGGATACAGTTGCATGCTGAAATTCTCATCTGTGTCCGATCTTCCTTTCATTTGCAGTTGCCGGTTACATCACAGCGGTTGTCGTCTTCTCTCAGATGATTAACGGGTGGATTTCGACCCCTCAGGACTTGAAGCTGGGCTTCTCGCTGTGGGTAGCCGTCGCTGCCATAATTCTGGGCGCGTTGTCCGCGGCTGTGCTGGTCTTAGACGTCCTGCTTGCAAACAGAAAGGCAAAGGATTTGAACGTCACCGGCATCAACAGCAGTAGCAGCAGCAGCAACAGTAACAGCAGCAGCTTTTTGGTCGGAAAAACAAGGCCAAACTACAGGGGCAACGGAAGAGTTGCGGCTGCATGTCAGAGCTTCCAGAGTAATGCAAATTAGTCCGAAAACGTCTTGAAGCAATCACAGCCGGATGGTGACACCTTTTCGCGTGACAGTCTATTTCCAACAAAGCGAACAAAGTTATATTTCCTTTCTGTCTAGATGCGATGAAAGTGCAGAGAGGGGACAGTAATTTTAGAGCCCGATTGAGGGTTGGAGGAGAAATTTAAATGGGGTTGTTCTTTTGTTCTTTGAAAGTAAGTCTCTCTTTTTCAGTGCGGAATACTCTGACTGTAACAAGGCAAACTTCTGACTAAAAGTGAATCAGCAAAATTTCTTCGTTTGACTACACGAGCATATTAAAATTTAGACTCTACATGGTAGAAGTTGAAGAATAGACACCGAAGTTTTGCTTTTGGTTATGATCTTTGGATTGTCGGAATTGCTTTGTTATTTTCTGTTTTGCTTTGGTGTTGCATTGAAAACGACATTGTTTGTCTGATGTCATCCTAACGTCATCACAATTTACGCCATCTTATTGCTGTCTTCCCACCAAATAAGTCTCACTAAGCATTAATCTTATATTGAAAACAATTATAACATTATATCCATTTGGTACTTGCTTGTCCTCAAATACTCGGCTGGCATGCAACTCAGCTTTTTAATGTGTCACTCGTGTCTGCGGCCCAGGTCCACTTATGTATATGCCTTTTCATGACTGTTGAGGTATGGAAGAGAGAGTAATATTTAAGAGAATGTGTTTTAATCTTGTAAATATGTGTTCGTTAACACTGATATTACTAGAGTTGAAAGAACGTATACAACAGACAATACTCATGTTCAAACAGTATATCAGTTGCATAGTAATTGGTACTCAGGCGAAGTTCCTCGGAAGGAAATGTGACAAGTACAGTACTATACCGATTTGATATTTTCGCTAATCACGTTTACGCAACCTTGCCCAGGCCCAGACCATCAATCTGGCAGCAAAACTCGCATGACAGATCGAAATTCTTTGGTGAGCGCATCGACACGTGAGGTTTCGACGCCAGCAGCTGTCTGTAATGCAAGATTTTTGGACTTTTCATTCAGCTTTCCCATTGGCTCGGACCTTTTGTGTGTGGGGGGGAGAGAGATAGAGAGAAAAAAATTGCATTCGTGATGATGCGATTTGTTTAATAAAATCTACGTGGTTAAAAATTATTTAGGTTTTTTTTTAATTTCAGAACCATTGTAAATCAGTCTTATGTGATGTAAATAGAACCTGCTATGTAAAAAGTTTGTAGATATTTGTATGTTTTTCGTTATTGATATTACAGTTGTTGTAAAACCTTCCGTTATTTTTTTGTATGTGTTTAGTGTGCCTGGATAACTGATTTTCCAAGATGACAGGCGTGTTACCTTGCCGGACTGGAGGTGCATGTTGTGTGAGTGTATAAACATAATGTGGCATAGAAATGGGGGATCGAGACAGAAATATATGTGATAATATAGATGTACTTATATTTGTATATTTTTTCGATTCTTTTGCCTATGGATCCCGGGAGTGAGAGGTGCTGACCGGTTGTTTGTCTGTGTATCCTGTTTTCAATTTTTTAAGTTGGCAGAGTTTAGAAGGAGGTTTCTGGGACTCAAAGCACTGTCTCCTCCATCGTGTTCGATCGCGCACAATGATACACGAATTCCATAATCTGACTTCTGACCTCCAACCTTCCAGTGACCTTCACCAAAGCTGTCCTGGTAGTACGGCAGAATAAATATTACATGGAAAATTTTTCTGTCAAGTTTTCTAGCCATTTGATCCTGTGCTCTTTCTTTGATCAGACTTTACTTTTGAGACCCACAGTGCCTGTTCTCAAAGCTGATCTCGTCCAGTGTTTGCCATGCTTGATCTATAAAGTCTTTCTCCAGACACCATCTGCGATGATTTGAATATCATCAGTACATGAGATGTATCCGTCGTTCACTGATACAGAAAAATGACAATGTGTGCGGAGATTTACATAATAGCGATCACGTACAGTTCTTTACAACGCAAGCTATAGGTGGTCCTCTCTCCGAATACTGCAGGATGAGTTACCCGGTCTCAGGAAACCTGAAGCTGTGCTCTATGGTTCACCCTCACTGCCAGAACTGTAAGCATGATTTCTGGAGCTCTTCTGCTGGTAGAGGTGCTGTCTGAATACAAAGAAAACCAAAGACCGTCTACCTTCTTTCAGCAGGCACCCTAAAAAGCGGTTACTTCCCTTGGCATACCCACTGGTGAGATCGAATACTAACTCAAGTCTGTCTTCACACAGTCTTCTATCTTCTGTTCACTGTGTTCGTGTTTTTTGTTTTTTGGGTTTTTTTTGTCATGGTTGTTCCTTTTTTCCAGTGTTGATAGTACTATACGAACGTGTACTTTGAACTTGTTACCCATAAAAAAATTCCTGTCCTTTGCATGTCTTTTGGCCTTTATGCAGGGAGCAGCGGAGGGGAGGTAATTGGGGCCAGTAGATCTTATCTCAGTCCCCTGACCATAAAGGTCGCAGGGGGGGGGGGGACTTGTGGGTATAGCTTTCGACAATCTCTGCCATCCTGGTCTGTCTTCTACTATCCGTAGCAGAGCTGGGGTCCCAGGTGCTGTCCATTCCTTGATGTTGTCAACCCACTTTTCCTGTGCCCTTCTCTCGCCCTCCCGCCCTCCAGTGTGCCTTGCAAGGTCATAACGTGTGACCGAGAACCACGCCAGCTTGCTTTTCTTGATGGAGGCGAGGAGAGGCTCCTGCGAACCAGCCAGTCTGTCGGCTGTATTGCATTCTGTTTCCTCAAGGAGATTCTGAAACGTTTGCGGAAGGATTTGGTTCACAGATACTTTGATCTTCTTTTCTCACCTGCCGGTGTCCAGCTTTGACGGCCATACAGCAGGATGACGACGACTAGGGCTTTGTAGAGCTTGATCTTGGTGGGGACGCTGATGTTGCTGTTCTTCCATATTCTACGCAGCACCGTTTAATTTCAGGCGCTTACAGGAAGTTGGGGCACTATGAGGGATGCGTGCGGCGCCAAATATTTCCGTTCCCGAGCATAGCTAAACATTTCCTTCTGTTGTGTCAACCTTTGTGGCGCCTAAGCTTCTGCTATGCTGCCGTCAGCGGCGCAACCTACCCGTATATAGAATACAGTCTCTGACCTACCCCAGGCCCTACTAGTTTATCTAAGCGTCCCCGACCCTGCCCCACCCCCATCCCCTTCAGACGACGAAAGCGCCTGGATGATTCCGACGATCTCCAAAACGTTTGGCGCGTCACTTAACAACCTTGATTTTTTTATTGTAGTGAGCCCTACCCTGAATGTTACATCTATTCAAGAAACATTCCCCCTTCTTTCACAGAACCCTAGGCGATGTGGTCCTAGAGAGGAACGAAAATTTTAGACTATTGGCCGACATTGCCTTGCAGCCTGGCTGGGTTGGCAGTAACAAACAATACGCATTCTGACATGCTTAACCTAAACGAAATGATAGTGCCCGGGTATGCGAGACACGGTCGCTGGAGTGTGTCGGGCTAGAGCTAGGAGTTGCGCTCGACTGAGCCTTTCCCGGTCCTTTGCATTTCTTTGGGCGGGGTCGAGTTCAAGTGCCGTACATGCGGGTTACAAAGACGCACATATTCAGGCGAAGAAAGGAATCGCAGTGTTGCAGGCGCTAACACTCTGGCCGACTAACAGCATAAATATGTTTCATAAGTGTGGTACGTGATTTTGGACTTTGCTTGCTAGGTTTTTAGGTATGCAGCTGGCTACATTAAAAATTCTCATTTCAGCTCCAAATTCTCTTTTTCGTTGACAGGGGTTTGATTCAGTGCGCAATGAAATCCGAGAAAAATCTTCTGATGTTGGTAATTTTGATAAAGGACCTGTCACAGGGTCAATGAAGCGTTGACATGCCTCTTACCTCACACATCATATTTACACACAAATGTCATAGGTGTATCTGTGCGTATGTGTGTACATACGTGTGCATGCATCATGCATGCACGCAGGTGCGCGTCTGGGTACGCATATATGTCTTCTATATAATATGCCTAAAGCACATGCGCGTACGTATGTGAGGCTACAAGTAAATATTACTAGTTGAGATCATAAACAAGTTAATGTAAGAAACTCACAAGCTAAAGCCGTCGTCGGATACAGTGGGACTCGCTGACAAGAGATAAGGAAAGGAGGGAAGGAAAGAAGAAATTAAAATGAAAGAAGGGAAGGGAAAGACGGAAATAGGGACAGCACACCACCCACACACAGACCCGGCCCAGTAAGGGCCGAGTTTAACATAGCTACAACAGATTATCACATAAGAAAATATTTGAAAGCATAGCGCCAGTCCAATCGTGCAGCTACTCCAACGAAAACATGTTCCCCTAACTTGTATTAAGTCTTCGCGTTGTGTATCCCACGGCAATTCAGCCGCTTACCTGTGCTGCAGTCACGTGACCTACCTAAGGTGCGGTCCCAGCGACTCCCTCACTACACCTGTCTAGCCGCCGACGCGACCGACGTTGAAAATCTGACGGCCAGCAGAGCGTCGTGCAGGTATTTTGGCTTCTAAAAATCCAGGAAGAAAATAGCAGTCGGAACTTAAAAGACCACGGTAAGTGTTAAGGATGCAGTTCGATTCGTTGTGGTGTCGCAGTGAGACAATTGCTTTAGCAAGCGGTTTGTCATTTTGCGTTTTACTGACTTATCTCGTGGCTGTGTTTATAGACGCGTCTGCCCCACCCGTCTTGAATCTTTTACTGGTACTGCGCAGGCATGTTGTTCGAAGGCCCTTCCACGATCTGTACAAGTATTTGCGGGGAAAAGATTCTTAGCGTGCATAGCTTGTGATTTATATTTGTTTTTTTCGTCACACAGTTTGGAGCTGTGATGAGAAAATATAACGTGCGTGAGAGAATTTTGATGTGTTGCTTCTTATTAAGAATAGCGACTGTAGCGAAACCGTTTACTGAAACTGTTGCAAGGCGTTTTCTAACAAGATTCTCTCTACCTTCTCCCACTCACTTGAAGTGTGCAATACAAAACAAAAGAGAACCCTTAAAAAAAAGCAAGCACGAACAACGTCGTAGCAATGAATAGCAGGCGGTGTTCAAACACCCATGAAACAGGTGTGTTCTGAGGTAGACTTATCCAATGTTACATTCCGCTTTCCAGATGTTATAGTTACTCCTTAGATAGATGTAACTGCAAAGTCCCCGAAACTCCTTTGTCGTTAATTGGGACTGTAACAGAGAAAATGTTGATAAGGTATATCAAATTTCTCATTCATAGCTTAAGAAACGCCCATGCGGGGTTGAAAATTCGAAGGGCTTGTCAGTGCCTCCCAGAGACAATGCAATGCGGGCTGCTGTTTTTATTAGTACCGAGGATACCTGCAACCGGAAATCTTAATCGGTCAGTGGCAAGACTTGTTTTGCACGCCGAAGTACAGACAGGGTTTGCAAAGTGGGGCCTCAACAATGGCAGGAGTTGTCGCGCTTGGTCAGATTCCCAGGTGCTCGAGCCGAGTGTTGACATGTCGGCTACCCGCCAGCGGCTATGCTGGGCTAGACCCGCCCCGCCCCGAAAGGGAGAGGAATTCGCAAGCATTAACCCACAGACAAGCCGGGGAGCCAGTCTAGCGTGTCGTCACAAACAACAAAGTGCAGTTTTTAGCGACTGTAGCTGTCTCTCTCCTCTCCAGTGTTCCAGATAGCAGCCACGGGCGTATTGCCGGCGACATCTTATGGGAAGGCTAGAGCAGATAAATAAAAGCTCCCTCGCCTAGGTATGCTGTGTGCAATGTCATGTTTCCTCAGGTCAGAGGTGCACCTCTTGTGCAATCCCATTTTTTCTCAGTGCAGATGTTTCTAAAGTTTGGACTTACAAATCGCGTACAGCTGATGCAATACTCGCATTATCATCACAGTCGTATATCATCATCAAGAACAAGAACAATAACAACAGCAGAAGCACCACCACCACCACCACCACCACCACCACCACAACCAAAGATGGAGCAAAACTCACACTAAATACATAAATAATTTAACAAAAAAGCAAAAATCTTTGTCCTTTCTACTGATAAGCCGATGTCTGGACTTGTTCTTTAATCGCGCGAGTAATAAAATATCCAGGCACAGTCCGATGATTTCTCGACATGCATGTCGCAGCCAGACGACCGTTCACGGTCTTTTCAACACGATAGGGCTGGCCCACAGACAATCGAATATGGCTAGTCTGGAACTAGTTTTGTTCTGCTATATCCAACACAGCATGCCACGTTTTTTGACCCTAGGTCTTACAAGTCTGCATGACTCTAGTCATTCACTTCACTCCACTCCAATCCACACCCCCACTCCTCCACTCCCACCAACAGCTCCTTAACTGGCGCCATTCTCCCACCAGACCTGCCAGTACCCCCCTACCATTCCTAGTAAGGGCGCGGTGTGCTCGAGTGTCACCTGTCTGAGTTCCATACGAGATTGAGAGACTTTTTTCTTTGGAGGGGGGGGGGGAGGCCTGTTGGTCGAATGATTTAGGCTTGAAGCTGCGCGTATAAGCATGTATAAGCGGGCGAGTAGTGGGTTCTACAGATGGATGGAATGAAATATATATATAAATACATGTTAATACGTGTAAAAACAGATTCTTAACTTTCAAAAGGGGTTACTATTGTGTACAG
>SMGT01004173.1:129495-161748 GCA_004794575.1 Lanistes nyassanus | reverse complement strand
AGCTCCTACCTCCATAAACAGGGTTTGGGGTCTCTACTAGCAGACAGTAAGGCATGCAGAGAAAAAAGAGCTTTCTGTTAGTGGTGAAGTTTAATAACCTCTTTTTCAAACTAGCTAAAAAGTACAGTGTGTTCTTTCTCGAGACTTGTTGGGATAAAAGCTTTTCAGCCAACTGGAGTGGGTGGAGGACCCTTTTCACATTGGAATCTTCGTGTATTATTGTCGTATTAGACGTATAGAAACTTTCATGTTCTCGACTATATACAGAGAACATTGCGACAGGGGACGTGTATAGCATAAAGCCGGCCTCACACTGTTTGACTTGGAAGCATGAAAACAGTTGTTAGGAACTTATGGTCCAACGTAACTGTTTTCCTTTTAAAGAGAAAAGAAACAGGTGACTGCGGCTTGGGGCAATAAAGATACAACAAAGGGAGCTTGGCCAAGCGAGATTTAGACAGGAAGTCGACGTTTCGGGGCATGGCCCCTTCTTCAGGACCGCACAAACAGATACAGACAGACAACAAATAACATATAAAAATCACTTAGCTGACAAGGACGCTGGTCATGCACGGTCGGTGGACACGAGGAGAATTATCTTGTTGTACCTGTTTTCCTTTTTGAAAATTGAGTCACATTGTGTGCATAGACCTATGTTTACCATAAAATTGAGCAGGAAAGATAATGGTGGTTCGATGAACAGACTGTCGTAGAATTTAGAGAAGTTTTGTCTGGAAAGTTGGACTGGTTCCCTATAAAAAATGTCACCAGCACAATCGACTTTAAAATGCGAACACGCGACCTGGATAGTTCTGCGTGTGGACCCTTGCTGGTTCAAAACCAGGTTTGACCAAAGGTCATAACCTGAAGTTAAACATTCTGCAGGCTCTCATCGGCCATCCCCCGAGCATACAACTGCTTCTCCACACTGGCGATCTTATTGTAGCTATCAGTCTGTTGGTTCTTTCAGAGCATAGGTTAGTAATAAGACCCCATTCCCCCATAGTGCGAAATCCCCGAGAGGTGGAGGCACTGTCCTATAAAAGCACCTACCTCCTTTTAGTCGGACCGTGTGAGAAAGACATAATATACCCTTAAATGACAACTGGTTGGTAATTGTAGAGGGACAGTGCTTCCAGCTTGCGAAGATTTCGCCCTATTGTTGGAGGGGGTGGGGGTCCAATTTCACAAAGTTTAACTCCAGCAGCCTTCCACACGCGAGTCCGAAGCTCAGCTACTAAGACCTCCGCCCTGCTTAGCGATCCTTGTCCTTCTACATTCACATTTTGCACTCCTTCAACCGAGTACAGCGTGGTGTGTATCTAATTCTCTATTCCCTGCGCAGTGAAGCTTGTGCACGTTGTTCTAATTCGAGATCGACGCAGTATCTTGAAGCGCATGCGTAGACTATGATCAGCCAAACTCGCCATTAACTTTTCTTCACTTTGTTTTCTGTATACACATTCATATTATTTTTATTAATATATTTCTGATTCTACATACGCGCACATTATGGTATAGTATCTGAAAAAGTGCCACGAACATGGAAACTAAAGCTTTATTTCCTTAAAAAATAAAGCGATGCCCTTCTAATGTTTAGGCATCCCCCGTTATATGCTATTTTGCTAGCCGCAGACTATGAATTAAGTGGCTGGTTTTATGAGTCCTACGTGCATTTAGTCGATTTTGATTGGAAGATGCCATACAGCATCAAAGCGGAGCGAAAGCACGTGCAATGGGCAGGCTTTATTTCCTATCACTTTTGTACACATTGCCTTTCGGTGCCACACTGTGTAAAATATGTGTGATAGTAATTAAAGATGGTGGCGATTCCTCCAGCCCTTCCAACTACTGTGGATTGACAGCAGGTTAATATAGGCATCGCGTATACCATCGTTAAGCAGCAGTATCTTCTGGTTGCCCGGCTACACTGAATCCACACTCCCCCTCTAAAAATGTTGACACCCTCGTCAGCGCTTGTCACCAGAATCCGTTCACGCACAGCTTATAAAACCAGAAATCATTCTTTAGAAACCAAAGAGATTGTAAGTTCCCCTTTTTTTAAGTGTAGCTTGTGGATACGAAACTTCCATTCATGAAAGTATACAAATTCAAATATTTCATTAACATTTGTGGTGTAAACCCTCTGCTTTGCTATCATGGAATCTGTTACTACTTAGATTTATTAATAAGGAGATTTTGCGTATACAAGTAAAGTTCGAAACTATCGCCACAAAAATAAAATCTTCAGTATAAGCTGGAAAACCCGACCGTCACGTCGAGTTGACGATACATGAGTCTATTGTAGAGGAGCTGCAGTAACATTAAAAGCGA
Source organism: Lanistes nyassanus (assembly GCA_004794575.1). Classification (NCBI taxonomy): domain Eukaryota; kingdom Metazoa; phylum Mollusca; class Gastropoda; order Architaenioglossa; family Ampullariidae; genus Lanistes; species Lanistes nyassanus. Next base: position 159,414 of record SMGT01004173.1, on the reverse strand, counting down.
AAATGTAGCACTTCATCTGTATCCATCCGTTTAATTAAGTATTAAGGTTGTTGCACTTGTTATGTTTCAGTACTTTAGTCTGTACTGTTTTATTGGCGTGGTTTACTGTGTTGATAGTATTTCTAAACAAGTTTTGCTCGTTATGTCCTTTGTTTTACTGTTGTCTCATTAATAGTTTATGGGTGTAGGTTTTCCATCGTTGTAATGTGTGTTTTGTAAATAATTTTATTTACAGTGCCTGTCCGGAGCCGCTGATTAAAAAAAAAAGTCAGCACCATCTTTGTACCCTTACTCAAATCCCGACAAAGACATCTTCCCCATCATGGGCGTCAGGGAAGGCTTTAAGAAGGCTTCTCACCTCATCAGGTTCACGATCGTGCTGCTGTTTCTAGGCAGCGTGTGCAACTGGATTGCCTTCTGCACCACTTCCTGGAGCTCCAGCAGAAACAGTAACGAAGGCTTCGGCCTGTGGAGATCATGTAACGTAGGCCCCTGCGGAATGATGGACGGCACGCGGAAAGGTGAGCAGGCACACGGTGCAGCCTTTAATTTCAAAGAAATGAAAACCTCCTCTTTTTTGTTGTGACAACTTTGCAATAGAAGATATTCGGAAATGAAGAGTTGGGCCAAGGGACTTAACAAAAAGACTGGGCAGAACATTCGTGTGTGGCTAGTAAGGTGTTGTCACATGGTTTTGTGTCATGACTTTGCGAATGATCAGCCTGTTTTTAAATAACCCTTTTCGATGATGGGCGGATACGTCGATCTTTGCTGTTGTAAATACATCTGTGACTTCACAAGTTCTATCGCCATACTGTTGATCGCTGTAAAACATTTCTTTCCCTTAGAAATTAAATGTCAGCAAACCACACTGTCGGCGCGTTTGTCCGCCCAGCCAATTTGTTTTCTTTTTTGAAATATACTGCAGTAAAAACAACATCCACTGTAGTTTTAGAAGTGTGTGTAAGAAGGGATCGGGGTTGACCCAGCAATCACACAACAGTAAAAGTTACTAGGAAAATATTTCTTTATGGATTTAGTGAATTATATCTGATTTTTTGTTGTTGTTATTTCCTGTTTTTAAAAGGACGGAGAGCTGTTGTGGAGGCGAATCTTTGTTGTGTATTTTATAACAACGATTTTGAAATCTCCTTATTTTAAATCGTTAGAAGTCTTAATAATTATAGGACCAAACAGAAGACATTATTAGTAATTATTCATATCCGTCCGGGTTTCTTTTTCCAGACTGGTTTGCAGGCGTCCAGTTCTGTGAAGTCGCTGGTTTTACTGGCCTCAACGTAGCTGGCCTTCTGATTGCCCTGTACATGTTCCAGAAATCTTGCTATGGCAACGGTGAAGTCCGGGTCGGAATCATCCTCGGCAGTTTTGTCGGATGTAAGTGAGCTGCATTCATTCGCTTCCCGGTCGTCCTTCCGTCCCTCTCTTGTTACATTCATGTCGCCTCGTCTCCCGGTCAGCTCTTGTTAAATGAAGTTCGCATCGTTTCCTGTCACTTTAATGTCGTCTTATGTCATGTTCTTCTTAATTGGCGTTCACCTCATTTCCTTTTCAGGTCGCCTTGTGTCATGTTCACGTCACCTGTAGTAAAACTCAATAGTATCTATTGTCACGATTAAAGAATCCTTTAATCACATTCATCCAATCTTTCGTCACGCTCCTATGTCGTAACGCTCGGATAGGCTGTTTTCGAGGTCACCACACTTTGTTTGGCAACAGTCTCATCTTGAGTGACGTTTGTGTCATCTACTGTCAAGGTCACGTCATCTTTGATTACATTTTCCTTGTCGTTTGTCAAGCTTTCACCTCATCCGTCGCTAGGTTTACCCCGTTTTTAGTGACGTTCATGTAATTTTTTGTCACCCTCACTCTTTGAGCGTTACGTTCATCTCATTTTGTGCGACGTTCGCCTCACCTTGTGTGTGATGTTCTCTTTCCTTAGTCGCCGGACACCTAACTGCAGTCATTGTGTTTGGAGTCCTGAGGAATTCGATAATTGTGGACGACAAACTGGGCTTCTCCTATGGCTTTGCAGTGGCCGCCTCTTTCTTCGGTCTGGTTTCTGCAATATCCTGCTTCATCGATGTGTTTGTCAGCCCGCGCCCAGAACCTGCGACTAAAGGCGAGGGCTACGTCAATACGTCGCTTTAAGTGATTCAACGCCAGCCAGAACACAGTCCACGCGATGAGAACGATGCTCCGGTTTTCTGATGGAGCACGCGAGGAAGATTTTTTGGTTCTTTGGGAAGAGGGGTAGCGGAACGTTTCTCTTGTTTGACACCCTGGAAAGAACATACTTGAGCTCAAAACAAGGAAAAGAAACTGAACGTTGTTCAAAAACTGTTCCCAAATGATGCAATAGTCGAAACAAAGTTTCTTGTTTGTCGTGTTCACCAATTAATAACAGAGATATTAACTTACAGTTCCTCGGGTTTAGTTGCATGAAGCTCAGACTGCTCATGTCTGTTCTTCCGGTCATAACAGGGGTCGCAAGATCAGTTCGCTCTGGGTATTTTACGTGGGTCCTTATGTACAAGCTGACCCTGATACAGGTTGAAAACATTCGCAAGCAGCGATTTGAAAATGGGGTTGTTCAGTCAGGTTATACAAAAGAACACAGTCAGGCAACAGCCGAGACAGACCTACCCCAAATCCCGGACAAACCCACCCGTTAACGCACACAGAGATATTAACGCGTCCATCGTAGACAAAATTCTTTTAATTACTGTTCAAGTCTTCCTGAATCGTGTTTGGTACAGCTAGGTGAGAAGGTCTCCTCATTTACAGCAATACTGGATTTATTGTTGTTTTAGTTGTACTTGTTGCTTCTGGCGCTTGTTATGGGGACTTCTCTCTCTCCTCTGTATCCTTTAACTTCCTCTATTTTTCTCTCTCCGTCTCTCTCTCTCTCTTCTCTCTATCTCTCTCACATACACTTGAATGGGAAGTTGAACAGATACGTATGCAATGTAGTTATGTAAATTTTCTAGTTATCTCCCCCTTGTTAAAGGACAGTGGTCTTATGACAATAAAGAAATTGAAATCAAAATCTCTTTCTTTCTCTCTCTCTCTCTCTCTCTCTCTGTCACACACGCACAAGAAAACAAAAGTTAAATATGGCTTGGTACCAAACCACTGATGTACATTACAGTTTCATTTTGTACTTTTGCGCTGTAATATCGGTTTAGGTTTGACAATATGTGAGATTCGATAATGCAAAGACTGGGAATTGAAGTTAATGTGTAAACTCTATTGAATAATTTCTCAGTTAAATCAAAACTGAAGATTGTTATTCGGTGAAGCGGACCAATGTAAACGAACAATTTTACTTTGTGTGTGGATGCATTGATGCTTGTAGTTCAGTAAGCATGCAAATTTGCTTTGCAGTGTCAGTATTGTTTATGTTATAGTAACTCTGTCCCATTTCTCGTTTATCACATTAATTGTCTTCTTGCCAGTATCATCTTACCTCATTATTTTGTTTAACATCACCTTACTACAGACTTTTCTTTCGCATAGAAGTGATAAATAGAGGCAAGTCTATTTACGGAATGTACGACAAAAAATTACTTTGTGTGTTTGCTAATTGACGCTATAACACGCTATGATATTCACATATTCAAACTATTAATTCGAGAAAAGTTAATAAAATGTACATTTATTTAAACATTTTCCTGTTGCTGGTTGGTTGATTTTTTACAAGAGGGACAGTGATTTCGCACTATGGGGGATGGGATCCTATTACCATGTGTGCTCTGAAATAACCACCAGATTGACAGCTACAGTAAGATGGCCAGTGGGGAGAGACAGTTTAATGTTCTGGGAGGTGGCTGAATGGAGTCTGCACAATATAAAACTCCAGGAAATAATCCTTGGCCACACCTGGATTTGAGCCTGTAACCTTCCATCTGCTAGTCCACAGCTCTACCGACTGAGCTACCCAGGACCCCTGAAAATCTGTTGGTTGATTATTTAGAGGCACAGTGCTTCTACATCGCGGTGATTTCGCACTATGGGGGATTGGGTCCTATTACTAAGCTATGCACTGAAAGAACACCAAACTGACAGCTGCAGTAAGATGGTCAGTGCGGACAGACAGTCGAATGTGCGGGGGAAAGGCCGACTGGAGCTTGCACAATATTTAACCCCAGGAAATAATCCTTGACCGCACCTGGAATCGAACCAGCAACCTTCCTGCGAGTCCGCAGATCCCCAGAAAATTGTGTCCCTTGAGCTATGTATAGCTCCAATTCGTTTCTCTCCATCTCCATCTCCATCTCCGTCTGTCTTATCTCGCCGACAAGAGCAAAGAGGCACTTTTATTAACGGCTGATAGTACAGGCGGCCATGTTCCTCCTGTTAAGAAGCCCTTAAACGTTCTCTTATTACGGAGGCACGGAGAAGACCAGGGATTTATTAATTGGTTTTGTGTGCTGCACACGTAGATGCGGCTCTCCCCCCACCCACCACCCACCATACAGCCACTGAGAGTTCTGCCCCTTTACGCCACTTTCGTCATCTTTTTTCCCAGCCCAGACCTTTTACGTACGTATCACCCTAGTTTCCCTAACAGACACTTTTCACAGCTCTTAACCTCCGCGAAAAATACTATCGTACCATCTACACACGCAGAAATTTTAATTTGACCACATATGTCAGTGTGGGGCCTTTCTGCATGGACCCATATCCTACTTGGGCGATTTCTGTCATATGTCTGGCCAGGTTCGGCGATCTTTCTTGGACCAGATAAGTTCGCCACACTCAGAGTCCAGCTTAGTATCGTCATGCTGTTATGAAAGTCCAGTGTGTCCCTGTTGTTTGTATATACTCTAAAGGTCTCTGTAGCTTCAACAGCAGCAGAGAGCAATATCTTTGCTTAATGTGGATGCCTTGCCCGCGGAGTTAATGTAACTGGAGCGCCCATAAGGCTCAGAAAGTGTCGCCACAGGATGTTACCGCTATTTTACGGGGATCAGTGTCACAAGCGAGTCTAGATTTTCTCTACAATAACCACGTCTTTTCTCTGATCAAAACAATAGCATGTGCCTTCTGCAAGGCACGCGTGCATCATCTGCAGAGACAATGCAAAGCTAGAATAACTGGCCAGACTGTCCGTAGAACAATGTCTAAAATTATTTTGTTGAAACAACAAGTAATTGTTATTTTTCACAAATTTAGCAATGCTTTTTATGAGTCCGTATTCAGGAGATAGACTCAAGACTCAAGAATCAAAGCTAGGCTTGTTAGGTCTCGGGCCCATAACAACAAGATGAACAGTGCACGAGAGAGAAAGAGAGAGAGAGAGATTCACCTTTTATTGATCAGGCCCACGGCTTATTTCAAGGGAGAAATAATATATATATATACCCACCTTGCCGGGTCGTCGCCCGACACGCGTAAACATACACAAACACATAGCAAGCACTATACATTAAAACATACCCATACAGATAGATATAATTATAAAGTTCCCTAAACTCTGGACATGTGAATCATGAAGGCTTTGTAAATAAAGTAAGCAACATTCTTAGTTATATACTTGTTAATACTAGCCAGTAACATACCCAAACGAACAGGTGATGGAAGCTGAAAATAATTGTGTGGGATAAACTTGCCTCTCAAGTCATTGTACTTCGGATAGCAAAACATAAAATATATTTCAGATTCCACACTGCCTGGGCAAATTGGACATGACAACATCTACAAGTCGTAGAGAGGGTTACCCACCCCTACATGCTTCAGATCATAGAGATAACTACACGGCGAAAAGGACGATTTAAATTAGCGATAAACATCATAACGATCGACCCCAGAGACTCCTATTACTGAGATACTGCTATGCCACTCATGTTGCCAATTAACCGTAAGCCTCTGTTTAACTCAAAAACCCTTTGACATTGCCAACACCTTGACCTTCCCAAACATGACCAAACCCATACCTAAACAACAAATAACAGGCGTCAGAGGCCCAAGCATGCTTATCTTGTTCATGCAAACTGAGCAACAGACTGTATGCTTTCTGTGGGATTCTTTCACTCGGCATTTGTAGAAGTTGAAACCAGTCACGAAGACATTTGATGAAAATGTTTACCCTGAGTGTGTATCTGTAGCAGTAGAGAGAGAATGTATCAGGCCTGTGTGTAGTTGTTCTGTTATACTGCGTGAGTCTGAGAATTTATGATGACTGGCAGTTGTACACGTACAATATGTTGTTCTTATAGTGCCTTAAAATATTTACTGAATGACACTATTAATCACTAATGTACCTATATTTCGATACTTCATAGATTTGTATCTGACGTCACTTCGACGTTTAACCACAGCCAATACTCCAAACACGAAACTGTATGAACATTTGTTGAAAGTGTTGTGGTTTGAACAAAATAATTTTGGACAATAAGTAAAACAATAAATCATTAATGCTCAAATAGTGCACCTGGGTACAAGTGGTTTATATTCTCTCTCTCTCTCTCTATCTCTCTGAGTACTTATAACTGCTAGAATCTTTTAACGTTATATTGGTTTGAGCGAAGCATCCGCAAATAAGAAGCTTCAGAGTTGGGACATAACGTATAAACAAAAAATAGTTCCACGATATAGCAAAAATTTAGTCCGAAACTTTGTTTTCTTTCTTTAAAAAAATGGAAACAGTATAATATATTAACTATATATGACAATATCTGTAATAGCTATAATTCTGACAGGAAAAAGTACAAACAACAAACAACACAAACAAATGAGGTGTAACCCTGTGATGTGGCCGCCAGCTTTTCTCTCCATCTGCTGCACGCTCAGCCGGTCCTAGTATATATCGCATCGTATAATCGTGCGCGCTCAGCTGCATTTAACTCCGTGGCCCTGGTGTAGGCTCCCAAGAGTTCTATTTTTTAAAGAAACTGCCACGTGACCTCAGCTGCTGAAGCAACAACCGCTCGGCACACGTCTGCTGTTCGACCTTGGAAATTGGGTTTTCTGAAATAAACGACGACTGTACCTCAGTCCGCAGGAATCTAGCAGACGACCGGATCCTCACCAACGGAAAAGCGGTACGTGAGCTTCAGTGTTGGTTTAACTAAAATTTAGCGACCGTTGAGTCTGCTGATCGCAACAGCTGTATGCTTGCGACAGGCAGTCGCGGCAACAGCGCGGCGGATGTGTTCTTGACACCATATTTAGCGCGCGGCTTGCGGCATCGCACGTGAACTGTGTTGTTCCTATTTCCCTTGTAGCGCGTGCTGGACATACCTGCCTTCACAAGTAAGAGCAAACTTTTTCACAGGAGTTAACCCGCAGTGAAAATCCAATCCTGTGTGCCTGGCCTTTCACTTCTGCAATACCTTTTCTCTCATCTGACTATAGTTCCATTTATAACTGTGGACGTACAACATACACAACTTGCGACGTTAATTAATTACATCTGCTTGTTATTTACGAGCATTCGTTAAACTGGGGGCTCCGCTATGTGGTTTTCATTTCATACAAGCGAGAGTCTGAGTTAAGCATGCAAGAGTCGGCACGTCTTGGTATTACAGGAGATGCAGGGCTATTTGTTATTTATCTAGTGTTTGTGTCGATGTGGACAGGGACTTTGCGTGTGATGTATGCGACTATCTCATGTCGCCACCCAGGAGTGCGTCAACCGCGGGGAATTCTAAGAACGAAAATAACAGTTAGCTCCGGCAATGCGTCAGTGCCGTGAGTAGGCGGTCATAAGCAGCGCGCAGGTTTCGGCAAGCTGTGGGCTCACATTCCTTCTGATACGTACTGCACATTGGGGCCAGAATTAATGAGGTTAATACCACTGGCTTTCCGACATGGTGCGATACAGAATTAGCCCAATACTTCCGTAGTAGATGGTCTCCAGTCTGCGATCAGGGGTTGTTTGCCTGAGCATTCGTATTCCACTTCCGGTCATAATAATGGTCGTAAAGCCCTGTGTATTTTATGTTCGCCTTTGTTTATGAACAGGAGATACAAACGCACCAGCAACAGTGCTGGATCGTCTAGAGTGAAGGCTAATCATCAGGGTAGGTGAGGGAGTGATGGGAAACGAGAGCACTGCTTGCTTTGAAAGCTCTGGCAGTAACCCTATCTTTCTTCCTATACCTGCATGACACTACTAATGCCCTTTGAAGTTAACAACACTACCACATCCAATATGCGAGAACAGAATGCAGAGTGTTCAAAGAAATTCGCTAGAGAAAGCCAGTCAATGAAATATTTTAAGAAAATCCAGAAATTGTTAGTCAGACATCATTAATACTCATTACATTGCTAATTCTTTTCACAATTTTGCTGAGAGCTAACAGGGTCAGTTACTCGATAGTTGCGTCAGCCGATAGACCGACTAAATCGACATCTTACATCCATTTCCGGCTCTGCGACTTCAGTATTCAAATCCTTTTGAAAAACCATCCTCATCGACAACAGCGATGACAGTGACTACAGTCGATGGTGGACGTTGCATAACTATCCTGGCCAAAGACCAGGACGTTACTCGTGTTCAGCGTCGTCGGCGAGTTACTGGTTAGGTCCTTCCTTAAAGATTGTCTTAAAACCCGACAAATGTGCACAGAACCTGTTCTTGCATCGGGGACTAACCATTAAGTTCAGAAAATGTGGAGAGATAAGAGATGCCTTTAGCGGGAAGAAAGTGCCTAATTCGCGACCCACGAAGTACACTGGTCCATTTAAGAAAAATTTTAAACATGGCGTTTACATACGTGTGCGACTGAACCCCTAGAATGTGGTCGTGCGTCTGTCTGCATGGAGAATCTAGTTGTTGTTACCGGCAATGGGGTCAAACTTTTGGCACCAACTTTCCCTTCAGGGCAGCGAGATGTTTAAACTTCAGGAGGACAATGGCATAAATAGCTGTGGTAACTGTCGTTGATTTTGTTTAACAGCGTGCATATGACAGGCCCCAAAGGTTAAAATGTAGCTCTCTGGTAGCCTGAGCCGGGGAGATTACCGAACAAAAACTGCAAGCAGCGAGACAGCGGAAGTGACGTAATTAGCAAAGAACTTCTGGGGGTATGTTCGCAGCATATCGCGACAGTAAGTTCCTCCGATTCAGAATCAATGTGATTTGATTTTTTGGAATGCGAATTTTGTTCAGAATATGAATATGAAGAAGCTGAAGGCCAGCCAGCAGGCTCAAAGCCTCATTTGCTTAATGGTTTATTTCTTTTGAAAGCACCGTAGACCAAGCAGACAAATTATGAAGATAAAGAAGATCAGAAAAAAAACCTGTGACGCTGCGGTAAGTGTGAATGTTTTCACTATTCTATCTGCCAAGTTCCTTTCTTTCGGCCCTCTCTTTGCTACGTGTTTGGGTACGGTAAGCTCCCTTGGGCACATGCGTCTGCATACAGCTATGTATAGCGCTGCCAGTACCTTTGTTGGAGTTATATTCGATTTTGCTTATGTTAGTTGTTGGCACTTTTCAATCAGTTATAAAATATCTCCACAACACGATAACAGTGTAATAGGATTATTCACATTTTTAAACCCCTTCAATGAAAACTAATAAAATGCCTCTAAGTAGGAAAAGGAAGAATGAGCGCGTATTTCCGATAAATCAATAAATTTTGTATGCTAACGGTCATTTTTAAATAAGAAATGAAGCATTTAAACAATGTTTGAATGTTCAGAAAAAGGATGCAGGTAGAATGTAAAGTTGACACAACAGTAAATAATAATGGTAAAATCAAAATTACAAAAACTGAAATATCAAATTTTGCAAGCAGGTCAAACACAGGGCGGGAAGAAAATGCAAGAACACATTATTTCGACATACGACATACGACTCATTTTTTGTCCATTTCCCCCGCCCCCTGCATACATACACACATGTGCTGTTTTGAATGAGCGTTCTTATCTCATGTTCATTCGCAAAAGTGTACATAAAATGCACAGAACGAATGGGCCTTACCACCGCGCCTATGACCGAAAGTGCAGCCACGAACGCTCATGCAAGCCAGCCCTGGGATTTAGCAATCACTGGTTAGTAGAAAGCAATTTTTATCAAATTAATTTCAGGAAAATCCGGTCCATCATGACAGCCAATCACAGCAGCCTATTTATGTATGACAGCCAATCACAGCAGCCTGTTTATGTACGACAGCCAATCACAGCAACCTATTTATGTATGACAGCCAATCACAGCAGCCTGTTTATGTACGACAGCCAATCACAGCAGCCTATTTATGTATGACAGCCAATCACAGCAGTCTGTTTATGTACGACAGCCAATCACAGCAGCCTATTTATGTATGACAGCCAATCACAGCAGCCTGTTTATGTACGACAGCCAATCACAGCAGCCTATTTATGTATGACAGCCAATCACAGCAGCCTGTTTATGTACGACAGCCAATCACAGCAGCCTATTTATGTATGACAGCCATAAAGCTACTTCAGTCTGCTTATTGTCAAATACCTCCACGCATTGGAGGGAATGAACTTGTAAATGTTGCATTTATTTTTAGCATAAAAAATTAGGAGTCATGATTGTTCACATCTGAAATTTGATCTTTTCTGTGTACAATTTGAAGAAGGTGCATATATTTATTTTAAGCAATAACTTTTCACATACAGGCCCTAAAAATATATAAGAAAACAAGCCAAAAAAGTTTTTACTTCCGTGTTTTTGTGCGAATAATTCTGTTTCAGAACCACGTGAGAAACAGCCTGCTGTTAGCTTATTGAATGGTGCTACAGATAGCTAGGGAACCACTAGAAAAGCCACTACCTTTGTGTGTAATACAGATCAGAGAGCAGTTCCCATCAACATCTGGTCTGTACACAGACCTCGAACGTGTTGAGAGATGGTATCTTTCTACACACGTCTGCTTCATCAACGTGTTTATCATTATAAGCCTATCAACACAGAAATAAATGACCATTCCAGTCTAAAATGCTGTCCGATAATTTTTTTCTAAAGGCATGATGAATACAAATCACATTTACATTTATTTTAGCGTCTTTTCCTTTTCCTAATCCACATACACACACACGCGCGCGCGCGCACACACACACAAACACCCTCACACACACACACACCCTCACTCACACACACACCCTCACACACACACACACCATTTACACTGAAACATTGTTCTTCTCAGTGCCTTTGTCTGTTCAGTGTCGCAGTACACATGCACTGTTAATTGGGTTCTCAGCCAGCATAACCAAACATGAACTTAAACTCCACCATGGGATCCGGCTATTGTGGCGGGAGAAAATTGGATCTTTTGCTTGTCTGACTGTGAACTGGCTGTCTAGCAGCCAGACTGCGATATTGTGGTTATTTATAGGTCAGCGAGCTGATGGAGATAGCTGCATCTATTTTCTTACTCTGCCTTTGAGCTGAAAGGAGTGCAGGCCCTGGCTGTATGATGCTGTCAGAAGTTCTGAACTAGGTTTTATTAAATCCGATAATCCAGAAAGCAGCATCATGAACAAACATACATGCCCGTGTTAAAGTCTTCAACATAGAAATGCATATTGGAAATAAATACCTAGTTGTGAAGGGACAACAGAAAGAAAAATGTTCGATAATTTAATGTACACTTTAAAGCAGTCGAGTTTTTAAGTAGGTCACTGGGTCAGACAGCTACAATTTAAGATTGGCATCCAATCCTAACGTAATTCTGTTATTTTCCCCACAAAAAATCTTTTTTGAAACAGTATAGTGAAGCTGATGGCGTATGTAAAAATTGGCTTCTGGCTTTAGGATCGTTGACATGGAAATCCGTGAAGGATTGAAGGATGCTACCAGGAAGACAAAAGCGGCAGCAGGGTTGCTGCTGGTGGCCGGCTTGGCCAGCTGGGTCGCGTTCTGCACCACGTCCTGGTCCTACATCAGCAACAAGGCCGTCAACTACCAGGGATACGGCCTGTGGCGCATCTGCGCTGAAACGGGCTCATGCTCACTCCTGGACGGAACTCGCAATGGTGAGGACGATGGACAGACGGGCCTCGTGTGAACCGCTCCTTCCACCAGCTCCCGTCGTCCAGTTCACCATGTGTGTTTCAGCTGCACCCCCTTATTTCATTCTCCTGCTTGATGTGTTAAGACCATTCAAAGCATATCCAATATTTACTCGAAAGATAACTCCAACAAGAAGTACTGGCAGCGCTCAACATAACCGTATGCAGACGCATTTGACCAAGGGAGCTTACCGTACCCAAACACGTAGCAAAGAGAGGATCGAAAGAAAGTAGCAGAACACGAAGCAGGATCTGGTACTTTCCTTTCTTTCGACCCTCTCTTTGCTACGTGTTTGGGTACGGAAAGCTCCCTTGGTCACATGCGTCTGCATACGGTTATGTTGAGCGCTGCCAGTACCTTTGTTGGAGTTATCTTACTAATTTCTTCTTTTAATCTGTCACTCAGTGGCTGCAGACTGTTTACGTGCATGCCTGCCTGCTTTGTTCCAGACTGGTATGCGGGATTGCAGGCGTGTGAAATTTTTGGCTTCATGGGAATCAACCTGGCCATCTGCTTGATTGCCCTGTACCTCTTTCACGCGGGCTGCAGACGCAACGAGGAAGTAAGGGTGGGCATCATTGTCAGCTGCTTTGTAGGAGGTTAGTGAGCGGCATTCACTGTCTCTGCTTGCTGCCTGCCTGTCTTCCTGTCTATCTATCTGTCTACTTATCTGTGCCTGGCTGTCGGTCGGTCTGTCTTTCAGTCTCAATCTCTTGCAGTCTTATTCAGCCATTTTTCTGTCTGACTCTCCTTGTATATCTCTGGCTTCTTTATTTCTGCTTTCTGAAAGTCACTTATTCCGCTGCTGTTAACGTGTTATTAGCAACCAGAAGCCGACTGTAACAAATGTAAGCAAATGTATCATCATTATTCCCTCCCTGCTTACCAAACGTTTAACTTACTTGTTAGTGGTGAGCGCCTTAACCATTTTTTTACCCATTTTCTGTAGTGTTTTTATCAGCAAAATATCTACTCTGTTAATATTAGTATTAGACTATGAATTCATGTTATTGTATTACACTGACTAGTGTATTGTACTGTGTTTTATTGCATTTTCCTAACCTAACCACTGCGTCTGATTCGAAAAGATCCAGCGAGCTGTAGTTCTGGGGACAGACCTAGCACACCGCATGTCCTGCTAGAGTGTAACCTAAAGAGCGAGGAAAGGGAAGAATTTAAAAATGCTATCCGCAGCTACAACCTTGTCCTAAATCGACAATCCTCTCTGAGCCTTCCAAAACGATAAGGTATGGCATAATGGAGCTGACAGCACCCATCCAGATTTAAGATCGATCTAAATAATACAAAATTAAAAGACGGGTGTAAACGACTAAAATAACATCCCGCAAGCTATAGGAAAAAGGTAAATCGCAGATCATTAAAACTAAAATCAGAATATATCAAAAAAACAACATCACAGGTAGCGAGACCTTACAGGTGGAGAAAACTATAATGTAGGAACAGGGCGGCAGTAGGATTGACCAGCAAGGACTCCGGATCCACCGCCCAAGCCATGTACAGCCACCATCAGCGACGTAGGCCAGAAAAATGACCAGCAAGAGAGACTTCACAAAGCCACCACCAGTGCAGAAAACCTAACCGCAGATCCCTTCCCTCCCTCCCTCCCTCCCTTCCTTCCTTCCTTCCTTCCCTTCGTCGCTCGCTGTTATATTTTCCTCCCCCCCCCAAATCCTCTCTCCCCTCTCCCACAGTGCAAAATCACAGCGAGGTTTAAGCACTTTCCCTTAAAAAAAAACAAAAACAAAAAACAACAGCCAATCACAGTCACGGTGAGTCACCTCATCTTTTGTCACGTTCGCTTCATCCGTTTCCTCGTGCAGCTGCCGGTCACCTGACTGCGGTGATTGTTTTCGGGACGATGAGTCACTCCCTGTACGCGACGAAAGGCGATGACAGGCTGAGTTTCTCCTTCGGACTTGCTGTCGTCGCTTCTTTCTTCTCTCTCGTCGCTGGAATTGTTGCCCTCCTCGACAAGGCTACGCAGGGCTTCCGCCCAGTATCTAACCCAGCATCCCCCACCCAGCCATTGACGCCTGAACCCGGTCTGAACATGTCAGGAACAGTTTCAGGTGGACGTTAAAATGTGCAATAGGTTCTCCGCGATCTTCTGCAGAATTGTTAGCGACGACTTTTATGACAAGCTTTAAAATATACCGTCAGCTTCGTGGTGCAAAAAAAAAAAAAAGAGCATCGGTGTTTTTCTTTCCAGTTCCTTTGCATGAACAACATGCGTGAGCGACATTCGTGTTTACTTGTTGGGTTCATTTTAAATAGGGGAGATTTCTTTAAATCTTCAGAATCTGCAATAAGGGTTTTGGATACCTTCATAGTAACAACCAAGACCAAAACAAAAATCATCATCATCATCATCATCATCATCATCATCATCATCATCATCATCATCATCATCATCATCATCATCATTTATACATATTTTTGGTCACATGCAAGTCATACTGTGATTTATTTTACTGACATGTTCATTATATTGGTTTAAGAACTCTTACTATTAGTAAGAACAACAGATTATCTGCACCCAGTTTGGACAAAAACAGCGCTGAGGACAAGCCACAACATTTGTGTTGCCTCTTCCTCCTCTTTACCCACACCAGATAAGTGTCTGTATGTAATTCTCTCTTTGTTTGTGTTTTGTTTTGTGTGTTTCCTTTTTGTCCTTCCTGTCCCCACGAAGGGGTAATGTCCCGAAATGTCGATTGTGTCTGTTTGTGTCCAAACGTGGTGCAGATAATCTGTTTTTCTTACTGCTGTTACTCCAAGTAGCAGTCGTTTGTTGTTCTATAACTCTTACTATTGTGCAGTATTGGTTATTGGCCACATCTGTATATATTGCATATACTTGTAATAAGTCTGTATGTGTGCATGTGCGTGAGATCGTGCACGTGGGCAGCATCTCATGTAACTTTATTTATATCTTGGTATGCTTTTGGTATGCTTTTGGGTGAGTGAAAATGAAAATCTGTGACTTCCATTTAATAATATCGACAAATGTGCCATACGACTTCCCACTGAAAAAGGACTGTACTCCCAGTCGCAAAATTAATTCGTTTATTTGTATAACCTAGTGCTTTTAATTCTCCCTTTCTTGTGTTGAGATTTATTCTTTATCTGTAGATCCTATTTACAACGGTCTGACCCAACGCTTCCAGATTTGTTGGACTATGTCCGTCCGTGTTCTTAGCCAAAGATCCAGCGTATATATAACACATAATATCTGTCTGTATATACATAAGGAAACCGCAGGGCGTGAGGAAAGATGATAACTACAGTGCAAAAGGACGTTAGCTTGAATAAACTGTTTGTGACCGTAAGTGCCTAGATGGGTATACAAGTTTATTTAAGTTGAAATAGTAATTTTCACTAATAAACAGCAAACGAGGACCGAGCGCTTAATAAATACAACAAGAAGTACTTGAAACGCCCAAAGTAACCGTATGCAGACGCATGCGACCGAGGGAGCTTACCGTACCCAAACACATAGCAAAGAGAGGGTTTTTTGTTTATTGCTTATGATTTGCACATTGAGGATTCCATGTAATTGTCCTTTGTTGTGTTCGTCTTGGATCCTAGTTGTCAGCACTAGCTTAGTGAGCAGGCTGATTACATTTACTAGGGATCCTCTGTATGCACACGTTGTGTACTGAGGGTTAGCTGTGTGAAGACCAGCGTCGTTATAAAGAAAGGGTTGGCAGGTGGTTTTTCTTTTTTGAAGATCTGCCCGGTCCCTTTCTTTCGACCCTCTCTTTGCTACGTGTTTGAGTATGGTAGCCTCCCTTGGTCGCATGCGTCTGCATACGGTTATGTTGAGCGTTTCAAGTACTACTTGTTGTAATTATAAGTATTAACATTTTTCAAAAAAATTTACATGTTTGACAGACAAATGCTGTTACCTGTGCCGTACACCTATTTATAATGTTTCTAGCCTTTTATGACAAGCGAAAAGTCTTTTTTGAAGTTATTTTTAATTTCATGCTAATTAATTTTAAATCACTTCTCCCTGCCCCTCTCTCTGTCTCTCACTCTCTTTTAAACTGTACAAGCTTATGTTATGGGCCCGAGGCCTAACAAATAAACTTTTGAGTCTTATTCTATATGCGTGTGTGTTGGTTTGTTTGGGGTTTTTTTTGCGCGCTTTTTGATTCGTAACGTGCGCGGTCACAGCCACGCTAACGACAGCCTCAACGCTCGCCCAGCACAAAATCATTTCGCTTCATCTCTCCATGGGTTGTGTTCACAGCCTCATTATGAAAGCCACCAAGAGTATACCACTAGAAGATAATCTCCCTTTACTTGGGAGGAACTAAGCAAAATCATTAGAACGATTTGTGAAATCTCAAGAAAGAAAGGTCCAACATTTTCAGAACCTTTTTCATTTTATGCACAAACCAGAGGTTTTTCTATATAAGGCTAGAAATATATGCACAATAGACTGCCAAACTGAATCCTTTGGCGAAATAGCTGGGATAGAAATGTTTGCTTCTCTTCACCATCTAGTGAAATAATGACCTGTGAGTTACTTCAGTCAAGAGTTTCTTGTGGGCGTGTGAATCCTTTATATTTTCTTGGTCTTAGATACATCCGTTTTGAGATTACTTAGGTCAGGACCCAGAAATTCCACGTGTGTGTCGTAGAAGTGTTGTAGTAATCGTTTTGTAAATCTAAGAATTACTCCGAGGCATGCATGTTAACGCCACAGAAAACTTCTTTTAAAAAAGGAAATGCAGATACAAAAACTGAAATACTTTATTTTACATTCCAGAAGATCCCTGTCCACGGGTAACTGTAATGGCGATTATAAACATGTTTTGTATGCAGATTCACAAATAACGGATGTTAACGAATGGAATAAACTGTTGCATGATCAGCCTGGATTTTCAATTATAGATCAAGTAATCACAATAATACCCGACATCTACACATATAAACGCTCTGTGGGAAATTAAAAGTCACACACATTTAATAAGGTTATGTATAACTGCATTCAAATGTGAAAAATTATGTTTTCTATATTATGGCGTAGAATGTACACATGCATTTGACGCAATAACATTGACAACAGACAGGACAAGAATTTCTTCCATCAAAACGATGTATTCGAGCGAAAATATTCGCTCCTTTATCTTTCTCTTTGAAAAAAATTCTTTTCGTGCATGCTCTGCACAGAGCCGTGGACCTCAAATGGAGTCACGTGTTCTCAGGGTATGTAGGTGTTAGCCCAAAGTGGACCTGCGGATCTGTGGTCTAGCATACTCAGACAGTGGGGTTTGGCAATGATGACATTTAGGACGATTCTCTTGATAACGTTTATCGCACTTCTGAAGACTTGTCATGTATGCTGTCCTAAGCCGAGTAGTACATGCTCACACTTGGTTGACACAGCTGCCGATTTGGTAAACACAGCATCACACTGGATACCTTCACATCTGATCACGACTGGACAATAGGACTCTTCATGTGCACCATCGCTTTTTAAAAGACTGGCCAACGCAGTGGGACGACGGATAAATAACACCCAGAGTCTGATGAGCTTCCAGCTTTATTTCCTGTCCACTGCTGTGGTGAAATGATTATTGAACAAAACGCGTCTAACTCTGGTTATTTTGTGGCTTTGCATAGACATAAACCAGCAGAGATATGTTTGTAAACTTTCTTCAAGAAGGAATAAATTCTGCTCAAATATGTCACTATAACAGAATAATGAAATCAGTACGGTTTCAAGTTGAGCGTTTGAGAAATGGAGACCGGAAGTGAGCCTCACAATTGCACGTCCACTAGTGATCATGTGTAGCGGATTAACTGACGGAAGTTACCGCAGTGTGTAGAAGTACTGTAAAGCAAATGTGCAACATTTACCAACATGTTGTCCATGTGTGTGCCGAATGTCCTTGAAAGCCCTCTTTTCCTTGGCTGTTTTTTCATGGCATACAACATGCTGATCACTGCTCTGTCTGACGGATCGCGACACCATATGCTCACAGCTGACAGGACTAATTTTTTTATCCTTTAACGCAGCATACCAGCCATTGCAGTTTACGAAAAAAAATGTTATGACCTGCAAAATCGTTTTGATCATATTTATCAGTAACAATAAAGTCCATAATTTTCCGATGGTATAAGGGTTCTACAGGCACTTTTGGTTGGATGAACTAAGATGCACGTTTGTCCGGTTAAGAAAGGGCCCTATGAAAAGAAAACACGAACATTATACAGCCTAACTCTGGAACCGATTCACGCCTAATATAGTTTGTCATTAATACAATTATGCAGAGGTAAATATACATCGTGATAACATGTCAAAACAACAACGGCTCTTTCATTCAACACTTCTCCGGCGAAAACGTTGTGAGGAAAAGGAATCAAACACAGTTTCAAACAAACACTATGCGACTTAAAGGTCCGACGACCCTGGAATGAAAACATTTGACAGAGCTTGGCTGAGCATGCGCAGTAGGAAAATGGCCCCCGGCAAGAGAGAAGGGGCTTGAAATCCAGTCGTTATGTATGGACTGATCAATCGATCGACCGACCGACCGAACAAACGAACAAGTGGAACATCTATTTAGTCGGTTAAGGGTCCTAGCGGACCTAAGAAGTCAAGGAGGAAGGAAACTGGAATACCTGCAGAGACACAGACTCTCCCAAACGTATATCATCCTTTTTTTTCATTAAGGAGCCTAGACACCTCAGCAGGTAGAGCTGCGAACTAGCGTGTTTATGTTGCTGGCTAGAATCCAGAGGTGGTCGACGATTACTTCCTAGAGTTAAACATTGTAGAGTCTCCTTCTGGCCTTTCCCCCGAACATGAAACTGCCTCACCGCACTGGCCATCTTACTGCAGCTATCAGTATGGTGGGGTTTTTTTTCTTCAATGTATAGCTTAGCAATAGGACGCCTTCAACGCGAGGTGGAAGCACTCTCCCTTCAAATTTTACCTGCCTACCTGCATTTTGTCATCCTTTAAATGCAGATGCATAAATCGGACACAAATCTTATCAAAACTTGCTGGTTATTTGCAGCGACACGACTAAGATACAATCCAGGAATTCCATGGATGTTCTTCGTGAACGGCTAGAGGCTAATGTGGACTTGATTAAACAACTTCTTCGTTTTCCGAACACCTTTTTTTCTGCGGATGAAGCGTCGCTCCGATTTATCTCACCTAACACTGTTTTGCAGCAGCTGCATCCTACCAAGGTTTCAATATAAACAAAAGCCCGAGGGGCGTTAGATTGTGAGGAAGTGAGCCATGTCAAAACAGACTACAGGAAGTCACGACTAAACAGAAAGCCAGTGACCTGTAGGAAAAATAAATCAGGACATGTGATTTGTACCAGAATGTTTATGCTTACACGTTTATACACAAGTTGTATGTAAAATTCAATATACAATGTGAAGGCTGCCAATGAAAAAGTACAAAAAATAAGTTTCTACCTTTTCTGTACATGCCTTGTGTGGCTCAGGTATCTGTTAC
Source organism: Lanistes nyassanus (assembly GCA_004794575.1). Classification (NCBI taxonomy): domain Eukaryota; kingdom Metazoa; phylum Mollusca; class Gastropoda; order Architaenioglossa; family Ampullariidae; genus Lanistes; species Lanistes nyassanus. The sequence goes on along the minus strand of SMGT01004173.1, from coordinate 139,891 downwards.
AAAAATCTGTAGCTTCCATTTCATATTGATCATACGCAGGTCATGGAGAATATAAATGAGGCATACAATATAGGTTTGCAACTAGTATGTTAATACTGTTGCAAAAACACAACCACTCATTCAGCATTACAGCAAAAAAAAAATCCTATTCCTTTAAAATCGCTGGAAATGTTCATAGCATACAACAAACATACAAGACAGAATTATGTACACTTATGTGTTACAAATGAGCAGCAAATAATAAAAGTACTGTCAATATTATTTTACGTTAAGAGTACTGTCATTATCGTTTTACGTTAAGAGGTAAAACAGCCGAGTTACTGAATATCTTAAATGCAGCTATTGCAAAAAGAAATATTATGTATTTTAAGCAAATAATGTACTAGTTACGAACAGACGCGTTATACCTTAATGCAACATATTGTCTCGCACAATTTTAGGATGAAAAAATAAACCTAAAGAGAAATGAAGTGGGGAACAGCCGAGAGGGCATACAGAGTTACTTGTCCACGCATGCTTCAAGCGATTAAGAGTGCTCTCCCTTTCTCTCCTAGTGCAAGCCTACAGCAGTCATTCACTATGACGTGATGGAAGGCTGTCGTGAAACACGATGGGAGTTCTACTTTGCTACATGATACTAGCAAACACGGAGACTTAACAAAAATCCTACTTGGTGATTTTCTATCAATCTAAATCATTTGTTTTCCTTGCTATTGGATATTATGGAAAGAAGTGTTGCTTACACGAACATTGTTACGTGCACTCTAAAACAAAGTAAAAGACTAAAACTCTAGACTAAAAAAAAGACTGAAACAGCGAATCAGAGATCGTTCTTTTCCATTCGTTCTTTGCCGCGCGCTTATCTTTCCAGCAGCTCCTTCACGCGATTGAAAGCAAATCTTCGCTTTCTTGTCCGACTGATTTGACTCTTCTGACGCCATGGTGCACCCTGATCCAGATCTCGCGCAGCTCGCGCTCACACGGCCTCCTCTCGGTAGCTCAGGCCACGTGACTTGAACGGGCGGGGTTCGTCGTCATCATCGTAGTCCAACATCACCACGGCGGGGGCCTCCTCCGCCCGTCCCCCGGCTCGGCCCCCTTCCCGCCCCTCGCGGCTGCGGCTTCTACGTCGTCGGCGGCTGCGGGGAGGGGGGTCATCTGGGGGCAGCTCGGAGGAGTCGTCCGGGGAGGTCGGGGGTCTGGTAGACGGAGGGGGTTTAGAAGCAGGGGGGATGCTGCCGGGCCGCTGGCCTTGGCGACTGCGGGGCGCTTCGTCGCGCTCGCTGTCGTTGTCGTCTCGAGCCGCCGGGACTGCTGCTGCTGCTGCTGCTGGCTTCCGGCCGGACGGTGGCGCCGCCGTCACGTCCGGCTTCCGGCGGGACTGGGGAGGGGTGGGTTCGTCCCAATGGTTGGGAGGGGGTGGGAACTCCTCGCTGGCCGGTATGGAGCGCTCGTCTCCGCTGCGACCCCCGCCCCGGTTGGATCTCTTCTCGTCGTCTGTGCCGAGGTCCTGCAAGGACCTGCGCTCCGACAGACCTCTGTCCCTGCGCAGGGGATGCAGGGAATCGCGCACCCCGCTCCTGTTCAGCTCGTCGTCATCATCGTCGGAGAAATGGCGCGGCCCCGACCCGGCTGACCGTCTGTCCCTGGGATCCCTGTCGTCCCATCTGTCTCTGGGATCTCTCTCGCTCCGCCTGTCTCTGGGATCTCTGTCGTCTCGCCTGTCCCTCGGATCCCTGTCGGTGCGCCTGTCTCTGGGATCTCTGTCGTCTCTCCTATCCCTGGGATCTCTCTCGCTCCTTCTGTCTCTGGGATCTCTGTCGTCTCGTCTATCTCGCCTGTCCCTCTCGTCGCGTGCGGAGGGGCGGCGGTCGTCGCGCGGCGGGTAGCGGTCCTCGTAATCCTCGTCTCTTTCGTCACGCCTGGGCGTGTGGCGACCGTTGCGGCTGGGCGGCCGGTCCTCCCGCGGGGGGTACCGGTCTTCGCGCGGCGACTCCCTGCCGTCGCGTCCAGGAGGGTAGCGACTGTCGCGTTCCTCCGGTCGCGCCGCGTACCGCGGGTCCTCCCGTGTCTGCCGCGCCTCCGTCTCCACTGGCCGCGAGTTCAGCCGGTCCTCCTGGCTCCGGCTGCGTCCACGGCGCACGCGCGGCGGCTCTTGACTCTCCTCGAATACGTCATCGTTGGGGTTGGGTGCGGTAGGAGGGGGCCGGCCGTTGCCCTTCCGCCGCGACCTCGGGCGGTCGTCATCGAAGACTTCGCTGGCGTCGTCGCTTCGGCTGTCGTCCGTGTAGCGGCTGCCAGTCTCCACGTACGGAGGCGGCGCGTCTTCGTGTTCAGGGACGCTGAGGTCCTGCGAGCGGGACACCTTGCTCCTGCTGCCAGAGTTGCGTTTATTGGCATAGCGGGGCGCGTACTCCTGTCGCTCAACGCTTTCCGAAGACACTCCGAAAGGCGCCATAGTTCCGATGTTGCTGCTCTTCCAAGGTTCCGACTACAGAAACGGGACAAAGGTGTCAGCATAATAAACACATTACCGCTGCCATCCAATCCTACAGAAAGTCGAGATCTAACGAGAGAAAGCGAGAAGATGGAGAAAAAAAGATATGGAGTAGAGAAAGATAGGAATGGGAAAAAAATCGAAGAAAGAAGTACTGAAGAAATAAGAACATTTAACGGAGGCAAAGACAGATTTGAAAAGAGAATCGTGTACAGAACCATGCGGTCTCACTCTCTGTAACTCCTACATCTATGTTTCATATAAATTACTACAGTTATAAATTACATCCTTCGCCCAACCCCCACCGACATCGCCTTTATATCTCCTTATGGCTTTCATTAATATGCATTCTAGTAATTGCTTCTCTAACACACACACACACACACGCACGCACGCAATTATCTAATAAATGAGCCTATGTATAAATTTAACTGGCCTATACATTTTGTACAGATGAAACTTATATCCTTAAGAATAAACTAAACACATTTGCATATTTTAAATACACTCGGTCATCTTCGGCCTTCTTTTCTTTTCTGGGGGTGTGGGGGTGGCGGGGTTGGGGGAGGGGGAGTGAAACGGGACAATAGTCGTGCCTCTCGGTTAAATACACACTCGTTTACTATAAACTACCCTTCCAAGCACTTTTGCTAGTTTCACTAGCTGTAGCTGTACAGTGCATTTACAAAAAAATATAAACCTGCTGTAATGCTGCATGCTAGCCATGTCTACTTGTCAATCATATCTCAGAACGATCATTTTGAATCCTGATGGTGAGGTAAAAGCCAATGCTTAAGTAAGGACGATACTCGACATCTGAGATCGGCTGCATGTAACGTCGAGTAACGCCCTCCATTTAAGCGCAGAATTTTCAGTTCAGTCACAGACAGCGGAATTCGGAGAAATCAAGATTTCTATATAAGGACTATGTAAGCCCGTCCACACGCGAAGAGTTACGAAAAAACATCACAGTGGTCTGGATCCAGATATATTACTTTCACAAACCGACCAATGGGTTCAGACAAAGCACAGCTCACAGCTACAGTAGGTCTTTAAGTGTTAATGTTATTTCACTCCGATGCCAATATACAAACACAGGTGTCAATAACTATCAGCGTGGTGATGGATAGTTAGTTTCCACAGTACGATGCACACCAGGTTAAAGATGGGAAAGTAAAGCGCTAACACAAATGTCAACCTGGAAGGTCGAGCAAGCAGTTTACACCATGTGAACAGCAGAGCTATCGAGGCATGCAAAAACACTAAGGTCGAGCCTTGAAAAGGTCTTTTTTGTGGGGAGGGGCTGGGCTTTGTGATAGGAGGCTTCCAGGGAAAGGTGCTTCTCTCTGTGATTAAGGCCCCATTCCCTCCATTGTTGCTGTCCACAGTCTAAAAAACTACAAATTATATCAACTGCACGAATAAACCAAAATGTATTTTGCTCGCTTCTTATTTTAAACAAAATCTCCACCTTATCACTACGAAATAAACTGAAACTGAAATAAACTGTAAATTGAAAAAAAAGCGAGTGCTAGGTTTCCATTCAGAAATAAAGGTTCTCAACATCCAGGTTCAGTTTTGAAAAAAGTGCGCTCTCACACGCACGACCATTGGATATCGACTACCGTGCACATCCCAAGTGAACTGCTGTATGGCGAAGATTGAAACAAAGAAAATAAACAATAAACCCCCACCAACATATCACCCGATATGTAAATAAAATGAATAAGAACGTAAAATGATGATGTGCAGAGGAATTTACCAATATATATACATATATACCAAAACAAGGACTAAATCCCAGCTTTTAAATAATCCTGCATGCCCCTACGTACTGATGCGCTTTTAGGAATAAAAAATGTATTAGAAAATGTTACGAACAGCAACACCTTAAGTTCTTTGCGTCCACTTACTGTATCAGGGTCCCTCAGCTGTCAAAGAAAATAATTTTCAAACATTAACAGGACCATCAGAGGACCAGTCCCAAAGTGTCCATGCCTCTTTGCTTTAGCTTTAATACTATGTTGAAAACAAACTACGGACACAGCTATGTAGCAGACTCCAACGTGCTTCGTATAAATACTTCACACGAGGAGAAAAAAAGATTAACAGACGCTTGCAGTCTCTCTCTCTCTCTCTCTCTCTCATATATATATATATACTCTAATGAACACAGTCAAACGCACATACATACATGCAAGCAGCGCGCGTTCTCACAAACACACCGACCCACGAAATGCACACAAAGAGAAGTAAGTCAACCTCACAAGAATCTAATGTTATAAAGCTATGAGCATTACTATCAGCACTCACTTTAACATTATATAGCAACTTTGTCTACTAGCTTCAAAGGTTTGCGATTTAGTTTGCTGTATACACGTATTTCCTGTAATCGTGGGACATTTAACGTCCTTCCCCACCTGGCCAAAATGTTGCGAACCCTCTCCACGCTGAATATTTATATTTAAAAAAAGTACGTAGATCAGGCCCTTGGCTTGTGCAAAATCTTAGGCCCTTGGCTTGTGCAAAATCTTAGGCCCTTGGCTTGTGCAAAATCTTAGGCCCTTGGCTTGTGCAAAATCTTCCTCGCACGGAAACGTAATCGGGGGAAAAAAACCGCCGAAAGTTTGACCCTCGACCTGCATCCCAGTGAACGCTACTCACCCTCATCATGAAGTCTGCATCCTTCTCCGCCTCCTCGCCCGCCACTTGGTCCCGCCGCTTGCAGAACCAGACGAAGAGGAAGACGAAAAGGCCGACGAAGAAGACGGCAGCCAGCACGATGCCGGCGATGGCGCCAGGTGTCAGCCTGTCGCAGTACTGCTCCTCGTCCACCCAGTCTCCGCAGTCGTTCCAGTCGTCGCACACCAGGTGGTTGGCGATGCACCGCTTGTTGCCGTACGTCTCGCACAGGAACTCGTCTCGCGAGCACGGAACTGTTGACGTCACCAAGCAGAACATTCTCCGTCACGGCAGATCGTTAGCGCCATCACATCAATATTTTCGTTTCTCTGTGTTCCAGTTAGTGTCATGTGACTTCTATACAAGGCCCTCGCGAGGCTCTCGGGGGCCCTGCCAAAATGTCACGATGAGGGGACTGGAGGGAGGGGTCCTTCTTAAAGAAATGCGCAACTCTAGGAGAGAGCTAATCCCTTGGGGTTCCCCGGAACTCAGTACCCGATTTCCTACCCACCCACCCCCTCTCGAAACTCTGCTTCTATGGAGCAGATAATATGTTTCAGCGTGGATAAATCCTACGAAAATTCTGTTGAGAGGATTAGAGGAACTAAAATCTTTAGCTTTCCGGTTAGTGACAAGAAATGTTTTCTTTCTTCTGTTTGCTTACGGTTATGTTATCTAGCTTCTACATACAAGTAATGCAGCAGTTTGATTTATTAGCCATGTGGTAATCGTTTGATAAGAGTGATCATTAGATCGGCGGGTGCTTCGTCAAAAGCTGTCTTTGTCTGACGACATCTGACGACGTCTGTCTGAAAGACACGGACAGGAACCTGTAGCAAATGCCGCAGACCAATGTGCTGAAGATACCCCAAAAGCCGAGGTCCTTCAAGGGATGCTGGACAGTAGCATAGCAACATGGATCTCACCAACGCTAACATTCCATGCTGGCGTGCGACATACCCTGCAGCTTTTTCAACTCGCCGAAAAGCCGCTAAACGGTGGTGTGGGGGTGGGGGTAGTGGTTGGGTAGAGTAAGATGCTCGCTTACAGGTATAATGCGAAAACCGACATACGTCATGAAAAGTTATGGCAGACCCTACACTCGATACTGCGAGAGTACGTTACTGGGACGAAAACTGATGGGGCTATCTATATCTATATCTATTTCTATATCTATGTTATCTATAACATAGCTGAAACGCACAAGGTGCAAAACTCTCGCGTTATGTTTTTTTTAAATCTGTGACGTAATTACTGTTTTAACAGTTCAAGTAACTAGTGGGGCAACAGTACTCCGAAAAGCATCCCATTAGTTGGAGGTAGCTGACACTAGTCTAACACAAACAGCTATCACCAATCACAGACTGAACTGATTCATGCAGAGAAACTCATATAATCATTCACAAAGGACAAATTAACGACACTGCAGTGAGGTCATACCTTCATGGGGGCATCTGGGAAAAACTGTCTGCGTGTTACATGAACTTTCGTAAATCGTAAAGCCTTTCGCATGAAGCGAACCCACGCAAATACACGCACAGGCAGACAAACAGGCAGACGCTGATTGTCAGTGACCCTAACTGGATAGATCAAGAAATACTGTAGCTAGGCTTCGTTCGCTTTTACGAGTGGGTTTTTCTTTTCCTGACCAAAGTAAAGCGAAAAAAAAACGGATGACTGCTGCTTGGGATTAAAAAAAAGGTGCAACAAAGAGAACTTGGCCAAGGGAGACTACGACAGACAACAAGTAGACGTGTTAGGGCATGGCCCCTTCTTCGGGACGGCACAAACAGACACAGATAACAATAAAACATATAAAAGAATAAAAATAATTTGACAAGGACGCCGATCATGCACGGTCGATGTACAAGAAGAGAATGTGAGATACAGAGTCTAGGAGGCAGAGCGCGCCAATCAGTGGCGAGGATACTACAGCCAATAGAAAGGTGCGTGATATTGGGACTAGTGAAAGGGAGGGGGGGAGAGAGGGTAAGGGAAAGGAGGTGTGTGTGTGTGTGGGGGGGGGGTTACAAAGGGAGACAGGAGAGGGGGAAGGGGAGAGAAAAATGGGCGGAAGAGAGGTTAATATTTTAAGTCCTGTGGGGCCATAGTGTCAAAGAGGGACATAAAATGGGACCATGTTCTTCCATCTATAGAGTCTCCAGAGTTTTGCCTAGAGTGTGTGGTGGACTGTTGGAGTGTCTTGCAACTGGGGTGTTTCTCTTGTGTCTTGTGTCAGCGAGATGTTCCTTGAAACGGGCATTGAGAGCGCACTCAGTCTCGCCGATGTAGAGCAGATGGTGCATGAGATGGCATTGATGATGTTTTTGTTAGCGCTTGATGTTGAAGGTGGTTTTTGGCGTGTGGAGCTGTGTGGTGGTGTTGAAGTTCCTCGCCTCTCATGTTCCTCGCCCCATTTGCCCCCACCCTCCCAGTTGTTGAAGGCACCAGAGGCGACAGAGAAGCTGCAAAGCGTGACTGCTACTCACTGGTGAGACGGTAGCGGGTGAAGTGGATGCGGAAGCCCGAGCCAAGAATGTTGCTGTTGGCCTCCACTCGCAGAATCAAATAGTTCTTGAGCACAAAGAACATGTCCTTCGGCATCTCTTCCTCCTGACCGCAGATTTTCCTCTGCAACCCTGCACGTGACAGACAGCGAGCTTAAGCCAACGCCCACGTACTGAAGTGTGTCAGCTGGAAAGCTTTGGTGGTGATGGTGGTGGTGGATGGGGGGATGGTGATTAGTGGTTTCAATTAACATTCGCAAGAAATAGCACTGTCACATGTTTGGACCAGGGCTGGATTGTATAAGGGTGATATATCTCCTCTCCATTCGTACAGGTGGACGTAAAATGGGGGAACTAGGCCCTCAGACCGATTTTGTAAACGGGAGGGCAGATACCAACCCTCGTGAAAGCCAACCCAGTAGTAACCTTTTCTTTTTCTTTCCCATTAGTCAGAAATCTAAAGCGGGAATAGCTAGGCAGTCTTACACCAGCAGCACCTACCTTGCAAGTACTGGCCCGGCGCGCCATCAAAGAGTTGTAGGCTGGTCGTCTCACATCGTGTGAGGTCGCCGCCGTACAGGTCCAGCCAGTCGAAATACAGCATCAGCTCGTAGCCCGGCGGGACGCTAACGTAGATGTCACATCGCTCCTCCTCGTTGGCGTAGATGGGGATGCGGCTGGGCAAGCGGGAGACGAGGACACCAGCGTCGTAGCCCAACGCCAACAGGTCCACCGTCGACTTGCACGTCACCTCGATGTCTGAAAAAGGGAAGACAACTCCTCAACTAGAGTTCGGGATGGAGGGAGGGGTGAATTGGTTCTTCCACATCCTACAGACCGCTAATATAGACGCTTATTGTTGTTGTTGTTGTTGTTGTTGGTGGTGGTGGTGGTGGTGGTGGTGGTGGTGGTGGTGGTGGTGGTGGTGTGGTGGTGGTGGTGACCTAAGACAAGCCTCAAATGTCTAGGAAGATGGCGTGGCGACAGTCTCAGTGCTGACAGCTAACAGAGACCAAGTCTTGTGACAACAGAACCTTCCAGACCGTAGACGGTTCAAAACTTGTGTTAAGAACAACTGGCCCGCATTTATTGGCTGTTGACGACAACATAAACAGCATTATGGTTTCTCACGCACAACAAATGCTGGAGTTGATTGGAGCAGATTTAAAGAAAATTATTACAGGCACACTGCAGAAAAAGAGCTCTATCCAGTTTTCATATTCTAACTGGCCAGCATACGCCAGTCAGCACTGTGTAAACACGCTAGCTGGATACTTGATAAAAAAAGACATCAAGTGACAACATGAATATTTTGTTTCACTGGGGAATGGGTTGGCCCCTGTAACACTTGTAGTCTCCAAGGCCTCATAGAAGATGCACCCGATATTGCTTGGGTTCAAGTACATGCGCAGCTGGCATGTTGCAAACTGTTGGATGTACATGTACAAGGCTTGAGGTTAAATATGAAAAATGGGACTAACGAACCCGAATTGAACTCTTATCTCCCACTATGGATCCTTCCGCTAAATGTGGCGCGTACATCTTGAGTAAGGACGCTACAGGAACACGACAGGCAGATCGTAAACCAGAAATGATCGAGTTCAAGCTGCAACTCCACACAGATTTTTCATTCAATTATAAAGATTAAAACTGGGCGTCACTTAGTCCACTCACTCATGCAGCGCATGTGTGTACATATACGCGCGCACACAGCCCACGCGTCCCCCTTCCTTCCCCAACCCCACTGCCTCCCCCCACCCCAGTGCGACATCACCGCGACATATAAACGTGTATGGAGGTCCGTGACGGAAATTACGCGTGGACTGTGTGTGTGCGTGTATGCGTACATACATGCGCTGCATGAGTGAGTGGACTAAGTGACACCCAGCTTAATCTTTATAATTTCTGGCGTGCTGCACCTAATGGTGTCCACTGAAATTCCATAATTACACGCAAAAACAATTAAATCTGGAATATTCCAGGAATACTAATTCAGGCCCAGTTAACTTTGCGTGGCGCCCGATTCAGTCACAGGAAAGCAAGCTGTGACAAGAGCGTCTCGTGCCAACCATAAAGGACAGCTTATTTCAAATCGCGTTTTTGAATTATTGCATTTGTAACCTTTGATAACAATGTTACTACGGGCTTCACACCTCGAGACGTGAGGTTTCTGCACCCCTGAGTCGTCGTGTTAACTATGCTGAAGGTCGCGGGCAGCGTGTAAAGACGCCCCAGGCATACGTAGGTAAAGGTCCTTAGATCGAGTTCAGACGCTATGTTGCGACACAGAGTGGCCTGCTTATTCATCGCGTCAACCCGGAAAAAGGGAAGGGGTACAGCGCTGGCTGGGATCGTTCAACTATTCTCAGCGTAAAAATGTGTTGCAATGTGCGACGCCAAGATGAGTCGCGACTCCAGCATAGCCCCCATAGTATCATCTAAACCAGTTTAGTGCGTCGCACGTTAATACCGAATGGTTTTGGTTGGTTTCGTGCTGTGGGGCCCTGTTTGGGGGGAGAATTGACGTACCCGTCCTTTGTGTCCATCTTCAGGCCGGAGATATATTTGTGTGGTCCCCTTGGATGTTACCTTACCACTCAAATGTAACGACCCTAAACACGGAAATCCACGGTTGTGCTGTGTCACATATGGGGGCACGTGTGCACATATGGGTACGAGCAGTAGGGGGGGGGGGGGGGAAAAGTGTAGG
>SMGT01004173.1:109268-129424 GCA_004794575.1 Lanistes nyassanus | reverse complement strand
GGGGGTATATAGGGGAGGGAAACATTTCGGAGTTCAATGAATAAAAACGGGCAACAGACGCGGTGCGAAACATACAGACACGCACACAAACATCAAGTACCCCCTAACATAAAGTCTTACTGCACAACCGAAAATAACTGAAAATATGAACAGTTACTTTGCAAGGTACAGTTTTTGCCCCAACAAGTTTAGCAATTTACTAAACGTCGACTTGAGTGCTTGAACATATACATTTTTTCAAAATTTTAAGCTTTATATCGAGATATATCGTCTGCTCAAAATCGCGGAAGTGTCCCAGTGGGAAGAAAGAATGACAGTTATCTGTGCAATCTATGGTCAGTTCTTCATTTCTGGTCTTATCTCGGAAGAACCTAGCTATTCTCTGCTTTTAAATCTTAATACACGAATCTGTCCATCAGGAGACATTCACTTAACTCCAATCGGAAGAACTTTTACCTGAGATCGGACCGATAGAATGACCCCTACGCTACACGCACCTGTGCTGTAAGTGGAACAAATATCATCGACACGACACAGGTACACATTGATATGATAAAATTTTGGATGGCGTCGCTTAGCAAAATAGAAAGATATAAAAATAAAATGGTTTACTCACCAGGTGCGTAGGATTTCACCTGTCGAAACCCGAGAACCATCACCAGCAGAAATGTAAGCAACCATCGAATCCATCGCGTTACTTCCGAGTCTGTCGCCATGTTGGTCATCGACAAAGCCACTCGTTCAAAGCATGTGACCTACTTTCCAGGTCCTGGGCGATGCCTGTGTCTCGTACCTTGTTACCTGTACAGGTGGGAACTTAGCCTAGCCTCTCCTTCGTCGATCGACGAGACCAGAATCGCGTTCTCATCACCTTTGATCACAATGTTTTCTTATAGTCTCGCATGTGTACATCGTTTCCGTCTCTAACTCCTTGCTAGAACCCAAGCACCTTTTGAAAGCCTACGCCTTTCGCTTGCTTTCGGGTTTTTTTGACGTCAAGGGAAGTAAGCGAAGAACTATCCTTCTGAATAGTTGCGTCCCCTATAAAGCGTCATACTTCGAATGGCTGCTAGTCTTCCTTGCCTTAACCTCGCTTTGCTTGCACATTGTTACCTACCATCTCGTGACAGGAGTATGAGTACCTGCTTTGCTAGCACTGACATTAAAGTAATAGCAAGCACTCTGAAGACAAAACCTTAGGCTACTAAATCACACTTTAGATGCAAGAGTTTGATCTGCCCACGTCAGATAGGCATGCATCCATCGTGTTGCGTTTAAAATTAATTGTATGATTACATCGTTATTTAATCTGTTCTTAAAAGTAAACCATTGAAAACAACCCTACCCATCTTACGGCAGTTATTTTAACTAAAAAGAAGTGTAACAAAGGCTTTTTCCTGGCGTCAAAGTTAAGATTACTGACAGATAACTAGGCCACTTTTGCTAGAGAGTCAGAGAGAGACGAAAGAAAATAGAGGCGGGTAGGGCCAGAAAGAGGAAGGGGGTCTAGGATCGAGAGGCGGGAGGGTATTACAGAGGATGGAGGAAAAGATACATATGAGTCTGTCGAAAGAGAGCAACTTTATTGCAGTGCTGGTATGATTATATTTTAAAACAATTGTGTTTTTTTGATTTACTAACCAGAAGACGTTGCCAGACGTTGCCAGTCAAGAAACACAGACATTTCTAGGCATCGCTATCACTATTTTTTTCAAGAATAGTGACTCACCTCGCTCCTCACGCATCCACGCACATTCACATATTCGTTTCTTCTAGCACACATTAAAAACCAAACTAGACGACAAGTTATAAAGGAATACGTCTTTTAAATGAGTTTAATTTTATACATCGTCACTTAAATAACAATACAGAAAGACACAATTTCATTTAAGAATTAGTAAATTTGTTACTTAATTTAAGACATCCCTTAGATTTCAGATTTTCCTCAAACAACGGAGAAACTTATGCTGCATGAAAATGTAAGCTTATACAGAGGATATGCGCACATATCGTGCGCAAAAGCCAGTTTTCGGCATTTACGCGATACATACGCGGTTTTTTGTTGTACAAGTCCACATTTTCGCGCAAGTTTCACGTAGACGCACATAGAGTTATATATATATATCACTGAATATCCACAGGCATGCGCAACGTGAGGATTTCCAGGAGTGGGCTGAAGAATTCTGGAACGCCTTCACATGACGTAATCGCAAACAAGCATTGAGAACCATTTCCATGCGATGTATTTCGATGGCACAATAGCAATATAGTCTATGAAGTGCTGGATTTAATATGCTGCCATGTTGCATCCAACTGCCTTTTTGTATGGGCAGTCACAAAAATACTTTGATGCAAAGCTCACTCGCCAGTCTTCTGGGGTCAATGCACCTGCTGCACGCAGTCGTGACGCCCACAAAAATCCCCCTCCGCAGGCTAATAATATAATATTACGCCCTGCTTCTCTGTGTAAACTTATGTGAGGATCACAACCGTATGTTAGGGAGTCTGGATAGCTCTCTGGGCAAAGCTGCAGGCGGAGCTGTGGACTAGCGTGTGAAAGGTTGCTAGTTCAAATCGAGGAGTGGTCAAAGATTATTTCCTGGAGTTAAACATTGGGGATCCTTGAACTGCCTGTCCGCATTAGCCATCTTACTTACTTCAGCTATTGGTGTGATGGTTTTTTCACTCACTGATTAGTAATATAAGACTCCGTTTTCCCACAAAGTGCGAAATCACCGACAGGCGGACGCACCGTCTCTCGATAAGTTACGTCAGATTACGTAATACAAATTACGTAATACAAATTACGTAACACAAATTACGTAATACAAATTACGTAATACAAATTACGTAACACAAATTACGTAGCACAAATTACGTAATACCAACCATACGTTTGGCTGATTTCCCAACAAAACTGAACCACCTGCTATAATATAAAGTGACAAAACGAATTTGGAGAACCTCTGCACATCACGGTCCTAATTACCCTTGATGGGCATAAGGGTCACAAGTAGACCAAAAAGCGGTTACAGAGCTAATCCTAGTTGGGGATATTTATACTCTTTTTCTCTCTCTCGTTCTCTCTTTCCATCCTCCCTCTCTTTTTCGTTCTTTCTCTATTAATAGTCATTTGTCTTTGAGTGTTTTCTAACCCCTTTGGAGAATGTACCCCGTACCTTCTCATATGACTAACTTTACATCTTGTTTAGGCATTTTTGGGGGGGGGGGGGAAGGGTGTTGTGACACAACGTGACAAAAGACGAACTGTGTAGGAACTGTCTCATGTTGTACGACATGAGACTTCAGAGAAAATAACGGGGTCCCTGAATGGTGTGGCACAGTTTGAGCAAACAGATCACTGCGCCAGCCTTGACAGGACACTTGCTTTTCAATGCAAAGTGATGAGAAAAATGTGGTTAAAGTCCTCTTTCGAGGCCTTTGTAATGGGCGAGTCTTGGACAGAGTAAATACTATTGCATGTAAACGTTAATTTTCACGCTCGAAATTATGACGCTCCCCCCCCCACACACACACACAAACAAACACACATGCACGCAGGCACGAAGACATGACGGTTCGCTTGCATACTGAACCGACACAGTCGCAGATACTTAGGGCAAAAAACATCATTTGCGCAGAGATCAGTGAAGTCATTCTTTTGGGGTACTAGCCAGGGACCCGGGGCTGCGCGGATTCTTCCTACCCCAACCACCCATGCCTCTTCTGTAACCCCCACCTTTACCCCTTTACTACCCCCCCCCCCCAACCCCTACCACCTACACACTTGCCTGCCGTCTCCCTGTTGTCAAGCGAGACAAGGGAAAGTACTCTTCATGTGAAAAGGAAAAGACTGAGTGGTGATCTCCCTTTTACGCTGATCGCTGTGTACATGACTTCATATTTATTATTTCATTTTTGTTTAGGCCGAGGTACAGGGTCCAAATACGGCGGGTGAAAAGGAATCCGCTTTGCCGAATTCCGGGTGGATCGGTTCAGACGTGCGGATTTGTACAACAAACACACCCAGCCACAAACATTCGGCTTTATATATTAGAAGATAACTGGTTCAGAAAAAAATATCACAGAGATAAAAGAAACGCATTTTAATGGAACTGGCTGTGCGAGTTTGCATTCGCGTGTTCGTGTGTGAGAAAGGGAGAGATGGCAGGGCTCGTTCGTGTGTTTTTGTGTGATCGAGCGATCGAGATAGGGGAGGAGTAAAGGAGAAAAGGGATGGATGAACGATAGAAGTGAGAAAAGGAGAAGGAAAAATTTCGGATGTTGTATGGGTTGGGACATGGGTGTCTGCATTAAGAACTGCGCGAAGACTAGGCGAACATTTTGATAACGAAAATACCCATGGGACTACATCTGAACAACGTCAAACAAGCAGTGAGCAAAGGGAAGCATAATGTTCAAAGGCTCGTGACGCTCAGGACGGTACAGCACGTGCGCGCGCGTTATACCTGGACATGTGCTTCTGCTTGATCTGTCAAAGCGAGAACAGGCTCTGTGGTTGGCTGATAAACACCGTCTGGATCTGAAGGCTTGTTGTTCTTCTGAAATGAATGAATGAATGAATGAATGAATGAATCAATCAATCAATCAATCAATCAATCAATCAATCAATCAATCAATCAATCAATCAATCAATCAATCAATCAATCAAAGAAAAAGAAAGAAAAAGAAAAGGTAAGAAAAGTGGACGAGGTGAAGAGGAAGGGAGACATGGTTATATGCTTTGAAAGATCGTACTTGTCGAGACTTTGCTAAATAACAAATCCCTCGATGTACTTAAAGGCGTACTAGCTATTATTTTCTGGGTCAGATTTGTACACGTCACAGAGTAAGGAATTTGCGTACACAAAACCACGTACAGAATACAGAAAGCCTAGTTCTCTGGGAAGGCATAGCATAGGGAGGCTTAATCCACGCATGACTCTCAAACCGACTTACTCTATTTTTGGCAGTACACCGTCTACACCAGCACTTTCTGAGCAGCTCGTTCTTGAACAGTCCGATGAGAACCATGACGACTATGACACCGAAAACTACGATAGTCACGATCACGATGACGACGACAGCGTCGACACTAAGCCAGCAACTGTCGGAGCCATCGCCACAGTTGTCGTGGTCGTCGCACAGAAGCTGCCGATCTATACAGCGACCGTTCTTACACTTGAACTCCTCGCGGCTGCAGTTACCTGCACGGAACATGAGCGATAATTCGAAGGTTAGTCTGGTGTAGCTAAGACCCCGCCCCACCCTTCCTGAAACAAACGAGACACAAATTGGGTTTAAGAAGCCATGATTGGGTTCCTGACTGTAGGATGGTTGGAACAAGCGATGGACGGGTTACTGGGTGATTGAAATTTAGAACGTGTGCATGTATACAACGTAAATGTATTTCTATTCCTTGTTCCATAAACAATCTTGTATATATATATTCGGTACTGATTACACGAAGCAATGATTCGTAAAACGAATTTATGTGAAGTATGTAGAGAATTCATATTTGCACCTAAACTTGTATTCCCTTTCGTCTGCCTGTCTTTCTGACAGTATGTTTGTTCTTCTGTCCGTCTCTGTCTTGGTCTGTCTGCATGGTCTGTCTTTCCATCAGTCCAGCCGCCGCACGTGAGTGTCTTCTTCGTATGCGCTCGTGCGTCAGGGCAGGTCACCAATCAAGAAAGATCGCAGGTGAACGTGTGACCCATTCTGCCTCCTGCAGGTAACGGAGGTCAGTTCGCTCTATCAGACTGGGGGCTTGTGTCCAGCCGCATCGTTCATCATCTCTGGGAGCGCTGCTCAGCGCACTTCCAGTATCCAGTCCTATATTAAACTGGATCAGACCATCCGCAAGACAAAAGCGATCTCATCTGCTTGCATCATTTAAAAAAACGAAAAGAGTACACATTGGGAACATGTCATGTCAACCGTTGGTGGGAGGAAAGACAACCTTTCACTTGGTCGCGACACGTCGGCTACTGAGAATATGTGTCACGCGATTGCTCCGTTGCGATGCGTTTTCACCTGTTCAGTAGACTGTCTCTACCTTCATGGAAAGGTGTGATGAGGGCCGTGAAGCCTTGACCTGTCTCCATCTTGTTGCTGTCGAACTTCAGTGTCACTGCACGTCCCGAACTTGCGAGAGGGGCTGGAGCCTGAGTGCCGCACAGCTTCTTGGCAACTCCTGCAGAAGTCAGGACATCTTGACAACGCAAAAATTAGGAGACTCTTTGTTTTAAGTTGTGTAACTTATACTATCGGTGTCACTTGGCATGACCAATTCACATGAAAAATAAAGGAGGTGTTAGAATTTGTCCGATGTCTACAGTCAAAATCTGTCGGAGCTTCTCCGTTAGCCATAAACGAAACTTACGTCAATTGTATATGCAAAGATGGTCTGTACCGGTTTCAACGAAATTTAGTCCAGTTTGCTTAAGTCAGGACGGTGCACTAATGTCTCTTCTACTGTAGACTTCAGATTTCAGAACGTGCGAGCTAGGGCTGGCTTGCACGTACGTTCATGTCTGTACTGCCGGTCGTAAGGTCCACGCACCCGGCTGTGAATGTGACGTAACCTTTCTGTACAAACAGAAATAAACTCTCATGCAGGCCAACCCTGTCCTGCGCTTTACCTGCCACTGGCTTCCGGTCATTGTCGTCCAGCTCGCCTTCCAACAGCGACAGGTAGTCCGCACACGGCACCCGGCCGGCAGCGATGTCCAGTGTCTCTATGGCGACGGTCAAGCGCTGGCCGGGTGGGGCGCGCACAGACATCTGACACGACATGTGGGGGCGGTACCGGTCCCCGTCCGTTAGCCGCACGTGCGCGGCGTGCAAGCCCCGATCCTGCAGGTCTATCAGTTGCTCGCAGTACTCCTCCATGATAACTGTTGGCAAAAAGTGCATCCGGTCTTTGAGAAAACGCACATCAAGGGCAGGAAGTGATAGCTCCCACCTTTCTCTTCCTCTTTCCTCCTCCGTGTCTCAGGCCTGACAAACTGTGGACTACGTATCTATTGTTTTTGTTCCCCTTCCTCGCTCCCCGCCAACAACCTTCTCATTCGTTCTTTTAGTAGTTCTCTCCCCCTACACCGGCCTTCTCTCATTCTTTCTTGTGTCTTTTTATTCCCTCTTTTATTTAAAGTTGTTCTTCTCCCCCTCCCTCTCTCTCATGTGTGCCTGTGTGTGCACGCGCGCGCGTGTTCCTGTGCTCTTTCTGTTTAGTTGTGGCCAGTGTAAGTTCACGACCTATGACCTAGATACAAAAGAATTGTTTTGTGAACTCTGCGGTTCCTACACCCTGCACACATACACGTATAACTGTCATCATTGTAGTGTTGGAATATAGTACATGCTGCATGCTTCTTAATTGTGCACAGGGCACTGCCGGAAACCGCATGTAAAGAGAGTGCTTACAAGGGTCTAAAAAAAAACAATTATAAAGAAAATGAAGAGATAGAACAGAACTACCACTGTAATAAACAATTTTGTATCCAAGGTGTTTAGCTGCGTTTACATTGTGTCATCAGCACACTGCCACGTGTAACCCATAATACGGCATTTTTCTCTCCCATCTGGCACCATGGGAGGCACCTGCAAGAGAGGTTCGGCCAGGGCAGTAGAATTTCCGTCTTTTCGGATCGCATCAAGCTCTTGGAGAAATTATCATAGCCTCATATTTCATCTAGGTGATGTGATAAACTGGATCAACATTTCTTGCAAGCGCGATGGCCGTAAACTGTCTGCTAGAGATTCAAACTTAGAAAACTGAGGATGTGTACGTTTTCACCACACAGTCAGGGGTACAGCTGGGTTTGGGATCACAAATACAGCTGTTCCTGAGTGCCCACAGCAGCTGCAGAGAGATGTGAACGCCATTTGAAAGCATCTAAGCAGTACGTTTGTATCCCGAAGCTCAGTGCAACATGTTGAAAAATATGGAATACGTTCGTCGATCGCTGCTCAGCGGTGATCTATTTTGTTTAAAAAAAACGATTCCAATCAGTTACCGTTAATCTCTGCTCCTTCCTCTACAGCAATAAGTACTCGCAGCAATCTGTTCTGTTGACGCCACTCGCCATATGTACTTGCTACAGTGCTATGACAGATGGGAAACATGTGTGCAAAGAGGACTGAACGTAAGATGGTGCGTTGTTTTCGACTAATGAGTGATTGACTTTGTGCTGCGTGTATATTGTACAGTATAAACAATTTTCAGTTTCTTTCTTTGGGATTGCTCTTTGGTTTGCTTGCTGACCTGTTTATTTGTTTGTGTATCTGCCTGACTGACTGCCTGCCTGCCTGTCCGTCTGCCTGGCTGCTTGCCTGCCAGTCTGCCTGCCTGCCTGCTTACGTGCCCTTCTGTCTGTCTCAAGTCGATCGGTCTGTTTCTCTGTCTTCTGAATGTCTTCCTCACAGACGAATCCCCTAACACAGTGGTACAATGCCAAGAACAGTCATCTGAAGGTACTGCTGTCGTCGTCATGTCTTTTGGTACTCTCGTCTCCCCCCTTTCTGAATCTTCCTCTGTTTCTTCTAAGTAGTGTGCGCATGCGTGTATTGCCCCCTTTTCCTCCCCCTCCACTTCTCTGTGTGCGTGGGTGGAGGAACACCGCTGCTTTTGATGATGATGACGATGATGGGTGTGTCTTAGCGCGAGGTATGTCTCCAAGATGCCAAAGAAGTAGCGTGCTTTGCTGAGTGCAGTCAGGTCGCCTGGTGCTCTGAGACTTCAAGTCTGTCCAACTTAGTGTACTCGAACTCTGACGTCACTTGTGCATGAATATCTCCAGAAACAAAAAAGCGAACTTGCATCAGCAGCAGTGAAAGACTAGGAAGCACGCAAGCCGCCTGCATACTTACATGTTTTGTAGGAACACGCTTCTGGAGGAGAGCAAAGGATGCACAGCCATGCCCACCACCACCATCCGGCCCACTGGACCGTGGGCCGCGTTGGCTGCATGTTGCGTGACGATGACGGTCACGTGACGGTCAGCAGACGTCACCAAGTCAGCTGTGAAAAACTCCGATAATTCGCAGGTCCACGGTCAGGAGGCAAGCCTACAGACGGCGAGCTGTGTTCTGCGCGAGAGCCTGAGGGCCAGGTACACGCTTGGCACTGCTGTCTGCTGCTGCTGCTGCCTGCTGCTTGCTGTTTATTGCCATCGTATGCTGCCTGCTGCTTGCGCGTGTCTGTGCGCTCGCCCGCGCTTGACGCAGCTGCAGCACAAACTTGCGTTTCTCTGCGCACACCCGGCCGGCTTGAAGAGGACGGCAACACACTGCACGCACGTTTGGCTGCTGTTGGGGGACAGGGTGCAGGCTGTAGGAATTCTACAGGAACTGCATGATTGTATGTGTTTGAAGTTCCAAAAATGTTCTTTGATATGTGGACAACGAACGTGCGTGTGCACTCACCAATAGTACAACCTCTCTTTCGCGCTCTCTCTCTCACACACACACACACAGGATCAGATACCCCACGCACCTACTCCGCTGCATCTTCCATTCGCGTTTTCGCGTACAGATACCAATATCGACACACGTTTTATGACATAGGTCTGTTACATATGCCTCAGTAAAAGAAAAAAAACACCTTTGTTTCAAAACGGCTTAATTACTGCGCACCCAGCCACCGCCTAAGGTACATCTAAGGTACAAGAGAAAAATGCAAAGAATAGTTTAATGCATGTTACAGTTCGAGTGGACAGGTGAAGTTTCTTTTTGATGAAAACTAATGGCCTCGCCGTCGCAGATCCTATCATTTGTCATGCCGTTTTTGTTTTACAGGTTTTCTTGCGGCTTTTACTGTCGATCAAACCGAGTGTTTTTTGTGTTGCTGTCCCTTACTTCAAAGATCTGGAGGGGTGCTTGTAATGATACACCTCTTTCCCCTCTTTTTACTCTCCCCACTCAACCTCCAACCCCCCCCCTTTCACCCCCCATCTCGAAAATTTCACAGAAGACTGGTAGGCTGTATTTGTTGTCTCCCCTGAGTGGCAACACAATTCGCAAAATTGAAGTCGCTGTAAAATTGAGCTAATCTAGAATGTACATATCTGCATAATAAAGGAACCACTCGATCTGTTCTACAGATGTGGTCAAAATTGTCTCCCTGGACAGAAGATCGAAGGGAAGCAATTCTTTTGTCTTTAAGCTGCTATAAGTGCACAGAGATGCAAAGGCTGACTGGCATGGACGCTCGCATCTGCCTTCAAAACACAAAACAGCCCAGTAGGGGGGTATCTCAACAGCTACGGGCGCCTATCTGTCTGGGGGCTTGAGCCGATTGGAAATTTATGAAATTAGGCAGCGATCACGTTGTTAGTTTCCTCCTTCTTGACACATTTTATGTTGTTGTAACTCTAGTTAACGAGCAGACTAGTAAAACACATAAGCGCCATACCCCTAGACACGACAGAGACAATACCACGACAGAAGGTTTGTGGGGCTGGCTCTAGAGGTGTCTGTCCCCACATGAGTTTACAAGCGTTAGATTAAGAAAGAGAGAAAGAAAAATCTTAGCTACTCCACATGCACAGTTCCTACGATCCAAGGAGCGACAAAGGGAGACATGGACACAGTTATGTACGGATAAGATTTACAGTTATTACGGTTATGTTCAAAATATAGCGCGCTTGCTCCGCGCTTACATCAGGCATATGAAGACAGGGCTCTCTTGGTAATCTTCCACTGGGAAAAAGTCTCAATGTCCCTCACAAAATACAAGAGACGATGTTGTCACACGCTAGCGAACACTTTATAAAAACTGCGTTTAGCATACCGCAAAATTAGAAATATTTAAAATAATGAAAAACAGCAAAGGCGCAAACTGTAATAAAATACATTGTTTTAAAGCGACAAAGCACTGCAAAGGAAAAAATGTACTGCACTCAGGTTAGTTAAAGACTGAAGAAACATTCTTATAACTCACGATGTACAATAGTAGTCAAACGCGTTTTCTCTATAAGACATTGTACTACTGTTGTATAACAATTGAAATATCTATAAAAATAAAAACTTTTCCCATATTTTCTGCATGTGTCCACCTACCACCAGTGCGCGCGCGCACACACACACACACAAACACACAGACACTCTCACACACACACACATCTGCGAACCACCATGCAAATTTCTCCCTCCTTCCGATCCCTTCCTCCTTTTTTCTGTCTCTTTAGTCCCCCCCCCACCCCATCCTACACACGCACGCACACAGACTCAGAATCAGATACCCACGCACATACTCTGTTCCTTCTTCCACGTGCACGTTCACGCGTACAGACACCAATACTCACACGTTTTATTGCATAGGTCCGTTACATATGCTTCAGTAAAGAAAGCTTTGTTTCAAAACGGCTTAATTACTACGCACCCAGCCACCCCCCCCCCACGAAAGTAAACATGTTAACATCTAATGTTTAAGAGAATAATATGAAGAGTTATTCAATACATGTTTCAATTTGAATGGAGACATGAAATTTCTTTTGACAAAAGGTAATGGCCTCGCTGTCACAGATCATATCATTTAAACGATATCACTGTTGTTTTACAGATTTTCTTGCAACCAGTGCTGTCGATCAAGCCGAATATATTTCGTGTTGCTGTTCTTTACTTCAAAAAGCTGGATTTTCTAATGACTTCCACTCTTCTCTCTCTCTCTCTCCCTGTTCTCCCCACTCCACCCTCCCGAAATCGAAAATTCCATAGAAGACTGGTAAGTCAAGTCTATTCCCGCCCACGAGTAGTAACAGTTCCTATCAAACGCAAGTCTCTGTAAAATTGAGCTAATCCAGAATGTACATATCTGTATAACAAGGGAACCACTATGTTTTATAGATGCGGTCAAAATTACCTTTCTGGACAGAAGGTCGATATCGAAGGAAAGGAACTCTTTTGTCCTTAGGGTCTCAACAGGACGAATGTGTGTCCAGTTTGGCCAATCGACTTCTTTTGATGTTTTGTGGGAATTAAGATGCACATTCTTCTGGTTTAAAATCGCCTTTAGGTCTACTCGCGTTTTGAAATATGTAGACACTGGTAGCAGTGGGATGAAGATGGGATTGCTAGTGCCAAACCAGTCTAGGAAGGGCTCAGTCCTCTCTCTTAATTACTTATATCAATAATTTGTGTGCATGCAGTTGATAGTTTAAAATGTACACTACTTGCTAACTGAATAGTACAGGTTACTTTTCTAGACGAAGGTAAAAGTTGTCCCGTGACCCTTAGACCCTTGGGATGTATGAGCCCCCCCCCCCCCTTTCTGTGGGCTCGCATCAGAAGGATGGTGCCCATGTCTTCTCCCTCGCTGCCTTACCTCCCCTGACCCACGGGCACCCATTCGCAGCTGGGGGAACTGGGGAAAGAGTTATCGGCCCAACGGGTATCGAACCAGCACCTGTGGGTTCGGAGGCCATGACCTTCCCGTTTTCCGCGTTACTTTTCCACTGTAGCGAGATAAGACCTGCCGCTGTGAAGACTACAGCCCCGCCTGGTCTGGCATTCGTCGTGGCAGCATCCGTGGTGGTCCTGCTTCAGTCGCTGGTAACTTGGCCTCGTCCCCTGCCAGGCGAATCCCATTTTGTTTTTTTTCCACATGCGTCCAGAAGGGTAACGCCTGAAGCTGAAGACGTGATCGGAGAAATATTGCGGGCACACGTGCCCGTGGGTTTCCTCAAGTCCAGCGACGTCCAGCTCATAAACCGGGTAGTTGTTGTTGTTGTTCCCATTCCTCTGCATCGGCGGGTAGCCGTTGCTTTCGCCTCTCTGCATTCCTGTGTAGCTGCTGCCTTCGTTCTTCTGGATTTCATTTCTCTGCATTTCTTTCCGAAAGGTGGCGTCGCTCCCGAAGTGTTGCGTGGACCAGGCTGAGCACTCTTCCCTTCTCGAGCACGTCGGGTGTGAACAGCTTTGCTGAGCCGGAAGCGATCCGTTACAGCAGGTTTCACTCCAAGCTTGCTGTTTCCAAGATGGTTTGTTGGGTATAGCGTAGATGTCCGATTCTTCGATATTATACCGCACCTTCTTTAGAGCGGACCTCTTTAATGCTCCGTCCGACTGGTCTTGGAAGCCATGCTTCTCTTTGTCTTTCCGACCAGATCGTTTGTGCTTGAAGATTCTCTTTGACTTTTTCCTCGGTGTTTTCATTGTGTCGATTTCCTCTACAGTCTTGCTTCGGGCAGATCCCGCTTCTCGATACGCACCAGCGGTCAAGACGCCTGACCTTTGCCCCCACGCGTCTGAATCCTGAACTTCGACCATTTCGGAATTCTCTTGCTTCTCGCTTCTAGCAGCCCCATGTTTCCTGGCAAGGCCATGGGCGCGTACCTGTCGACAAACGAAACGCAGCCTAAAGTCAGCTCTAGGTTTACATCCGCTTCCAGTAGCAGTCTGCACTCCAGCAAGTGTGCAGACTTGGACTCGAAGAACATCCGTGATGCGAGATTCCAGACCGTTGACCAAGGGAACAGCGGTGTCATCTCAAAGACATACCACCTTTGGCTGCCATGCGCACAGGACAAAAGCGATTTCTTGGTGATCATAAGCGCGCTAGCCTGCATGCTAGTCTGTGTAAGCATTCGGTAGTGCACGCTCGTGTAAATCTTTCTTGCTTAGCAGTCAGCCAGACAGAGCGTGAAAGATGTAAGCAAGCCAAGGACAGGATAGGCAAAAAGCTTTAATATTTTTGTTCCATTTTACAAGCAGCACTGAAAGCACACGATTCCTCTTTCCTTACCTTCCTCGTTTGACATAGGTTTTTATGGGAAATATAAGTACTACGCGACACAGGATTCGAAGATTTAAAAAAAAACTTAAAGGTGACAACCCAAGTTTTCCTTTTTATTTTTTTTTCTGCATCTAAGCGGGGCAAAAGAATGTTTACAGGAGAAACTCTGTGGCAACTGACAGCGTTTCAAACATACAAAAACAGACTGAAAAAAAGAAATAAGAGAAGGAAAATCTGGACTTAATCACCTTTGACCTATCTGGATATGCACTTCAATTATAAAACGAAAATATATTATTATTTCCCACCCACCCCTCCACACCCCCAATTTGTGAACCCCCAGTACAACTCACAGAAGCACTCGAGGTTTCGAAATTCATTCCTCAAAGAAATTCAAGATGCAAACGACGAGACAATACCCATACTCTCTTTTAATGCCAGACACTTTTGACTTAAGAAATGTAAACTTGAACTTACATTCCAGCCCCAAAAGACGTCAGCAGTACTAGAGGGAGTAGTCAGATACATGACAGTCAAGTGAACGCAAAATCTGTCAGGACTACATTTAAAGCATGTATACAAAATAAGGCTTTTAGAACACAACACACAGCCAGGCTCCGCGTACCCTAGACTAACCCGCAGACAACAGCTCACCGGAAGTCGAGGCACTTCAGAGGTTATCACAGCAGAAAGAAGTTTAGCTATATTTTTCTACTTCACGACATCCTTAACGGTTCCTCGAACTCCTGTCAGCCTGTCAGCGGATGTGCTAGACACACCTGTCCCCATATGAGCTTACAAGGGTTAGATAAAGAAAGAGATAAAGAAAATGTCAGCAAATCCACATGCTCAGTGTGTATTATTCAAGGAGCGAGAGAGGGAGGAAAGGACACAGTTGTGTACAGTTAAGATTGCAGTTATAACCGGTATGTACAAGCAGTTTCATGCTTAGCGAGCTTGCTCCGCAGTGAATACATCAGGCAGACGAGGAAAGGGCTCTCTTGGTAATTTTCCACTGGGAAAACGTCTCAATATCCTTCACAGAATACAAGAGACGATGGTGTCATACACGGTAGCAAACATTTTATTAAAGCTGTAAATGTTTCGTAATGATGAAGAGCAGAGCAGAGAAGGAAGCTATAATAAAA
This sequence comes from Lanistes nyassanus, assembly GCA_004794575.1. Classification (NCBI taxonomy): domain Eukaryota; kingdom Metazoa; phylum Mollusca; class Gastropoda; order Architaenioglossa; family Ampullariidae; genus Lanistes; species Lanistes nyassanus. Next base: position 114,538 of record SMGT01004173.1, on the reverse strand, counting down.
TAATTTACAATGACTAAATACTGGAAAGGAAAAGATGTACTATACTCAGCTTAGGTAAGCACTGAAGAAATGTCAGAACGCACGATATACAATAGTCAAATGCGTTTTCTCCGTAAGATAGTATATATACTACTGTTTTGTACGTATTAACTCAAATATTTTTCAAGGAAACAAGCATTTTCATATTTTCTGTGTGTGCTCATCCACACCCAACACTTACACACTTCATCCGTCTGAATAAAGTAAACATTAGTATTTATATTCAAGGATATAATCACAGTGCTATGATCCTGAGAGAATGCTGCTGTCTGGCAGCCAGAGGGTTAACAGGTTGTCTTGGCTCTACGAAGTAACAGCGTTAACCCGATACCTTCTGCTGACGACGCTGCCGATGTTTGCGATAGAGAAGGGCAGCGACGATGGCGGCAATGGCAAGGATGACGATGACAGAGGCGACGACAACGCCCGCCACTCCAGCAGGACCCAGCACGCACATGTCCGAGCCGTCGCCGCAGTTATCATAATCATCGCAGTACATGTCGCGGGCGATGCAGTGGGAGTTCTGGCAGTGGAACTCGCCGTCCCGGCACGGCGCTGCAACAGCGCAAGTCGCAAGTCCCTGAACATAGCGCCAAACTATGGGCGAAGAGATCTCGCGTGAAACAGGGCGTTTACGCGAGACGAACGTGCGTGTCGTCTTTTTCTAGTTGCAGATTTTCGCGCAATGTTATACGCCGAGCGTGTATTAAGCGGTTTAATTATATGTAGCGTATCGCGCATCTCAGAGGGAGTTTCTTAAGATTTTTGTTTTTACAGATACCGTTGAATGCTTAAGTGAAGAGTGGGGGAATGATGGTTTGGAGGTAGGGTGGATAAAGAAGCGAGGGGTGTGGGGGGGAGTACTTTGACTGCGTGTTCATCTACGAGCGTATGTCACCGAGATTTTACTTCCTTCCTCCCTCCTTCTTGCTTTCCTTTCACCATCCCACTTCCAGGCCGTCGGGTCTGCATCCTTCTTGTAAACCTCTCTTATCTCCATGAAGGGGGGTCATAAATTGAAAAGAATGTTATACTTACATGCACTTTGACAAACAAGACGCGTGATTAGATATCAGACACGACTGCTTAGACAACCGTTCTCTAAGATCCTAGATTTCCGTAAAAAGAAACCAAACTTTCTGCTCATCATTGCTTGAAACAAGCTGCACATAAACTATCGTGTCCTGTAGTATGTCAGAACATTTACTGAACATTTCTCTTAAAGAAGATGTATTTTAAATGGCATCTTATACTGTGAAAGTTGACCTGTTGGGGTGGTCAATTTTAATTATAAGACAAAGGTGCATTAGCTGCCCATGTTGAATAAATGCAGGTGTTACTCTTACCTTAGATGGTCAGTTTTAACTGAAGAGACAAAAATGTTTTATCTGTGCAAACAAATAGCTGAATTATTCTTGTCATGGCGGATATTCTAGAATAAGTTCTTTCAATCTCCTATGAACGAAAACCGAATTGCCCATTTACCCTCGTTATTCGTGATAAGTTATTCGGTCGTCCCAGGAGCAAATAACTTATTCCAAGTTCTCCGAAATAGCTTTTTCAGAGGCAGAAAAAGTCCGCTATTTGGGGATTAATTTAAATTTACTTACATGCAGATTAAATAGATCCGGGACAACATGTCATATGCAAATGAAACAGTTCACGTACCCAGGTGAAATGCGGAGAATACGAGCTCAATCTGGTCCGCCAGGTAGTTGGTCTTGTACAGCCGAATAGCCGCATCTTGGCCCGTGCTGGTGTATATACCTGCCGGCACTAGCCCTGCGTTGCACATGGCACCTGCACACACAGGAGTTTCTTGTCTGACGGATGTTCATGCTCAAGGTTGCAGGCAGTCCTCTTGCCTGAAGAGGCAGTTACATTAGCAATACTACACTTCACAAATCTACGCGCTGTTTATCTCCCCTAGCCTAAGGGGGCAGTCGCAGGAGGCACGCCAAAGTGCAGGTGTTAGCGAATACTTGCCGTTCATGTCAGCCTTTGCATGACGGCGATTTTGTGTGACAGTGGGTTTTGAAACGTTCGCTAACCTGAGACAGTTCCTACAGAACGAGTATTGACAGGATGTTCATTCTATACCTCAGCAGCTGTTCTTCTGATTCAAGAGGTTCTTTTTAACACAGGACGCATTTAACTTGCAAATCCATTTAGCCAAAATTAAAATGACGTTTCAATGAACTTATTAAATCAAGGGTTTCTTTTCTTGTTTTGGGAGGACGGGTGGGGTGGGTACAAAATTGTTGTGATTCTGGTCTTTGGTTCGTCTGATATTTTGGTTTATGAGAAGGGAATGGCCAAGACACGTCCCCACGTATTTCCGACAGTTAAGTCATCTTTTAAGATCTGGGAGGGAAAGGGGGAATCTGCAACCGGGTCAAATTTTGAGACAGACCTCAGCTTTTCCCCCACAAACCACCAACGTCAGCAAGACTGCACTTCATTACCCGTCAGCTCCTGCTGCATGTAGCGGTCATCGAAAAGCTGCAGGTTGTCGCTGCTGCACTCGAAAGGGCTCTGGATGTCGAATCCTTGGAACTTGAAGACGATTCGCTGGCCAGGGGGAGCTTTCAGGAAGACGGGGCAGTGCAGAAATCTCAGCTCGCGGCTTGGCGGCCGCAGCAACAGTCGTCCCGCTTCGACGCCCTGAACGGCCATGTCCAGCGTGGTTGAACACCAGTCATCCATGAAATCTGTCCCGCGCAGCAAAAGGCGTAACGAACGTGTGATTAGATTAGCGCTAACAAGTACAACAACAACATGCGTGGACGTATTGTCTGACTGTCTAAACAAATTTGACTGAATATACTTTAAAAGGGGAAAGGCTATGAAGTTTCACTTGCGTTTAGAGTCACCCATGCACTTTGTAAGATGATGGGAAAACTGCTTCGGGAGTGAATCTCGCGATTGATTGATTGATTGATTGATTGATTGATTGATTGATTGATTGATTGATTGATTGATTGATTGATTGATTGATTGATTGATTGATTGATTGATTTGTCGCCCTGGCGGGGCGTTCGGCAAGAAGCTCAAAGATCTCGATCTGTCAGCCAGGGCGTGAGGCTGGGAGGATGACTGACGACATGACCTTGATCTGCTCCCCCAGTCTGTCACCTCGTACGTCTTATCAAGGTTTGAGCCGGACCTCGCCCTTCCGGCTCTTGCGTCAAAGCATCTTGTTTAGTACTCCTCGTCTTTCAGACTAGACGCCCACATTAGACGGTCAAGCTGTCTCTGATGCCCACTTAATACGGTCAAGCTATCTCTGACGCCCACATTAGACGGTCAAGCTATCTCTGACGCCCACATTAGACGGTCAAGCTATCTCTGACGCCCACATTAGACGGTCAAATTATCTCTGATGCCCACATTAGACGGTCAAGCTATCACTGACGCCCACATTAGACGATCAAGCTATCTCTGATGCCCACATTAGACGGCCAAATTACCGGACCTGCGTCAGAATTTCAGCAAGATATTCAGGAAAACAAAATTAGGATTTGGACCAAAAATACCAAACTGCTGCACACAACAGCTGAAATTTTAAGTCCGATATGACACGCGAGTCTCTCTTCTCACACCTCCATTAAGTCAGAAAAACAGAAGACAACTCAGATCTGGCAGTTTTTTTCCCCTACACCCGCCTAATGCTCATTTTGAAGAACGCTATGAGAAACTGCAGCCACTTCTTAACTCAGCCATTGATAACTGACAAACGCTATATCGTCATTCTGAGCATGAGTTCTCATTCACTTACAATATCTGACATTTGAACGACATGCCAAGATAGAAACGGCTTAAGTGCCTTTCATCTGAACTGTCGCAGTCAACTAAACTGGGTGTCATGCGAGGCTGTCAGATTTGTAAAAAAAAAATTAACTCATTCTTTGATTTGGTGGATTTAGCCATAACCAATAAGTATTTTAAAAGGTTCACATGCTAATTCAGACAAGGAAATTCCGTTCTTGAGCGCACGTACGCGCGCAGACACCCACGCACGCACGCACGCTCGCACATAAGAAAGAAAGAAAGAATAATCACAGTATTTACATCTATATAAACGCAATAGTCAAATTCCCGGTCTTACATGTCGGCAAAGATCCAGCGACGCCAGGCAAGAGAGTTACCATTGCCACGGCCACCAGCATGTACACCTCCGAGGTATGCTTCAGGGGTCCGTCTGCCATCGTGCCACTCACCACAAGTCTTAGAGATTTCTTTTAAAAGAGAAAGCGAGAGGGTAGCAAGCGATTCAAGCACACCAGAGGTTATTTTCTTCGATGTCTCCTACACCTGTCTGTCTTGTCTAGAGGTAAAGAATCTTTACTCTTTAAAAAAAACGTGGTCTACCTGAGCTTCCTGTATTATCCAGAGTAAAACTTTCCTCTCACTTTGAAACACCCTGGACTGTCTTGGTTTCCTGTACCGTCCAGAATAGAACTTTCCTCTCACTTTGCAACACTTCGGAAAATCCTGGATGGCCGTCCCGACTAGAATAGTATTTCCTTTGCACTTTGCAACACCTCGGAGTATTGTGGCTTTCTGTCCTGGATAAAGTAAAACTTTCTTTACCTTTTTGCAGCACTCCGAAGAAGCCTGAATTCCTGTCCTGTCTAGAATGTCATTTTCTTTACTCTATACAACACCTGATATACACTGTCTTCCTGTCTCGTCCACGTTAGGGTTTGGGTCTGCAGTTGATTCTACATCACCGATTCAGAAAAATCGCTATTGATTGATGTTGTTAGTGAAGGTGATATAAGGATTCTTCCAGAAACACAGAGAGGCTATTAACAAATCAGAAGGTACGTCTCGCAAAATCTCGCGACGGTCCTTGTTCCACACTGCAGACTCAAGAGGCCGGTACTGCAGGTGTAATGCCAAGTCAGCAACACTCAGACTGTGGAAAGGGATCTGGCCAGTCTGAGAGGACAGGTAAGGCGGGGAGGCTGTCGCAACTTTGGGCGAGTGCGCGCGTGCGGGACCGCTCAATTAACGCCCGGGCGATGACAAGATCATTACAAGAATGTAGCCATTCGCAGCGATGGCGGGAGGCGGCACCTGTCTGACAAGAAATGTTGTGGGAAAAGTAATGATGAATGTGCTCGGACCAGCTCTGGATCAAATTCAGCTCACAAACAGCACAGCCTTCTGGGCCACCTGGCAACGAGATTCTGTCGAAGTAGTGTCTGTGTGTGTGTGTGGGGGGG
>SMGT01004173.1:96726-109251 GCA_004794575.1 Lanistes nyassanus | reverse complement strand
GGGGGGGGTACGTGGGTGCGAGCGAGAGACAGAGACAAAAGAGAGAGAGAGACACACACACACAGAGACAAAGACAATTCTATCAGATGTTCTTTACATACTCGTCTCCGCTGAAATTTCGACACGAAAAGCTAGTTGGAGAGAAATTCTTCCTGGACATTTGAGGAAGTCTTGGAAGCACACAGTTGGATTGGAAATATAGGACTGTTTGGGAGCCGTGTATTATGGGTTTACTCCATCAGCAGTTCATGACACTTAGATGATGATGATGATGATGATGATGATGATGATGATGATGATGATGATGATGATGATGATGATGATGATGATGATGATGATTATATGCAATAGCAGATGGGTATCTAGTTACATTAGCTCATGTTTTTATTCACTGTGCATGGACAGTCAAGTGTGTTCTGCCTGTGAACTGGTTTTTTTCTGGCCTAGTCGACAAGTCTTCACTCTCCTGGGCGTGGCAATTCACAAGGTAAACCGGACACACGACCGGTCAGGAGCCTGTAAGGCTTAACAGAGATCTGAAGCGCTGGACTTTGTTGCACACGAATTTCTGCTGGACTGAGGCACGATTGACAAATGGCAAATGTGCTCCAGAAGTGTGTATTCGTCCGTTCCTGTTTATAGGTGTCAGTGTTTATGCGCGTATATTTATATGCTTGTGTCGGTGTGTATTAACCGCTGTGCATGTATTCACTTATCACTGAATGCTGTAATATATTACTTGACATGTTGCTTTCCCACCTAGCGAACTTTCTTTAGATCTATACACCCTCTCGCAGTCTCCGCTATCCTCCACACCCAGAATCTTTGGTTGATCTTCGTCTCCCTCCCACCAAGCTCATCACTTTGGTTTACGATCATTTCCCATCGTCGGTCCAATGACCTGGAACAGCCTGCCTTTCTCCATCTGCAAGCTACCTACATTCTCTTCTTTTAAAAGTTCTCTGAAAACTATCTTTTCTTTTTCTCTCTCCCATAATATATTTCATCCTCCCCTCGTCTTTTAGGAGCTAGCTTACGTGCAGCAGTGTTTGTGTGATCAACATGCGCAGTTTTTTTTTCATTACGTGCGTCATTGGTCATCAGGTGCGTGAGCTTTGAATTATTTTATAAGTTCTGGCACCTTGTAAATACTCTTTTTGTTACGAAAATAAAGTATGTTGCGTGCTTACGAGGTTTACTTTCTATCGTGCCTGTGAATAAAACGTGTGGGTGGGGGCCAGTGCTTAAACGCAGACGTGATAGTGCAACTAACGCTTTTAAAGTGTGATCGTCTGAAAATAATTCGCTGTGTTTCAGTTGACTAATATCTCAACTGAGGAGGTGGGGACGGTGAAGACAGACGGACAGACAGACGGGTGCACATGCATGGAGAAAACGAGGCAGACTGACAGACATCACGTTCCTGGCATAGCGGTGAACAAAAATCAATGATATCACCAGAGTTTATCTCTCATGGTTTTATTTCTGTGTCGAAAATCATTGAGCATTTCTGAATAGCAGAAGTTCTTTAGACATGCACATCCAGGTTCTAGCCGAAAGTCTATGATAACAAACAAGAACCCTTCTCTTTTCAAGCCAATAAAGATTAGCCAGGCTTGGGGGAGTTAAAAAATCTTCAGTAGCGCGACGGTAACTTTTAAAATTCAAAAGCCCGTTGGAATTTCCGCTAGCCCAGTCTTTTTCGGTAACACATTCGTAAGATACAGAAAAATGTAAGCACAGTGGAATCTCTCAAAAGAATCCTGAAATCGTTACGGTAATCCTAAAAAATGTTTGAAAGGTTTCAGTTAGAAATAATGATGATGAAATATATAAGTACTATATATACATACACATGGAGTATTTTGGTCATCAGGTAGTTAAACAGTAATGCCTGCAGCAGTCCACAGAGAGAGGAGAGAGACAGAGAAAGTCGGTCACCAGACGGTCTACAGATCTAGAATGTTCTGTGGCCTGTTGAGATTTCTGCGGCCGTGGGCCACGTACGTTAGCCACCATCCCTGGGATTATCCCCAACCGGACAACGGTACTTTTGACTAATCTATAAACATAATGCATTGCTTATCAGGGTCAGGATAAACAATCAAGAAGGCAAGAAACAAAGAAAGAATTATCACAATATTTAATTTGCACTTGCTGGAAAAGGGAAATCCTTCCATATTCCTCTCCCACACGGACATGTGGGCGAGAGAAAAGGTGGGGGACTAAGGGGTATGGGGTATGGAGGGATGACATTTCTTTAAAGCTTTTGATTTTCGTTCAGCCAATTTAATGCTGCTGCAGGAAGGGCGGGGGAGGGGGGCTTTGTCTGGGAAGACAAAAAGTGTTACATTATAAGGAAAATTATTTACAAAAATGAGACAAATGGCAGTAATGCAGAGCAGCTGTAATGGTCAAATGAAATATTTTTCTCCTACGAAAAAGTAAGCTGACATACAAGCAGGCGGGTCTATTAATACACGTAAACACTACCTACTAAGCAAGTTAAGCAAGTTACGTTTTAAAGCGCCACGCGCTACAATATGCAGGATAAAGCGAGCTGCAGTTAGCTGCCTTGATAATGGTAGGTAGGTATAATTTTAGGCGAACACTGTTTTTACCTTACATTGATTTCGCATTATGGGGGTTCGAGGTGTATCTCTTCTCAAAGAAAAAGCGGGATTTGGGGATACTCGAAAGGTTCTTATATACTACAGATTTTTAAAATCATTTTTTGTCCGTGTGACTTAAACCGTTGATAGTTAATTGATTAAAGGTAGTTACAAGCACTCTTTTTGCATGAAAACATAGTTTACAAATAATAGACACAATTCTACATACAACAAACTTGGATAAGCACAGTTTTTTCCGATTATTAGGCCGCTACTGTTCCTCGTTTGATGATTGGTCAGATGCCACTACAAAAGAAGCGATGTATTCCATCAGTTCTTACGTAGGCCTACGTCTGTTAGAATTAACACATCAAAGCCTTCATTTCGAGCTAACAAAAGGCTTCTATAATTTATTGTTAGTAGCTTCAGAACCAGAACCCTCCCGGCGATAATTATAACATGTTCCTCAGTCATGTTAACCAAGTGATGACGCTTCATTTTATACCAATACTAGCATATTAATACATATCCCCTTCGCCCACCTCCAAACACGACTTTGCGAAAGCGAAAACTAAGCGAGAGTGACTCCCCCTGAATACTTTCAGTTATTTGTGCGTCTGTAGTTATTGTAGATAAGGTCCAGGGTTATCTGGTTTTCCAACAGCTAACTTTCTGTCTCGTAATTTTTCTATATGTTAATTACTATTTAAAGTTAAAGGTAAAAAGTTGAGAAAATGCGAGTCTAATAAAACCAGAAGGTATATTTTACCTGCTAAAACTTTTACAAACCAGCAACGCACAGTCCAGTTGTAGTGTCGTGCAACTGACAGCTGGATGTTTTTATTATTATTCATAACCTCCCCGTTTAGACTTTTGGAAAACTCTTTGTAGGATTTTGTGAATTCTTCTCGGAAGGGCTTGGCACCTCTTGCAAATTGTCGCAACGGACAAAAACTCTGCTGTTAAGTGATGTATAAATAGATATACCAAGGATTTTTTAAGTTAAAAAAACTTCCCTCGTCCAGTGGGTAGATGATAAAATGGCCCAAATGGGATCAAATAGCTCTTAACAGTAATAATCGTAGGCCCTGGGTTCAGATCTCTGCTTGGACACACATTTCTTGACAAGGAGGTAATTTTATAGGGACAGTGCTACCGCGATGTGGCACGTTAAGGGGATGGGGGTCATTATACTACGCTACCAACCACCAAACTGATGGCTGCAGAAAGATGGTCGGCGTGGACAGATAACTTAATGCTCGGTGGATAGCCACTGAGTCTGCACAATGTTTAATTCCGGGGAATAATCCTTGGGATATTCTGGATTCGAACCTCGCAACCCTCGACATACGAGTTCAATTAGCGAGGTGTTACTGTCCACCCCCACGCATTTCCTCTGCACGGGGGACACGTTTTCAGAAGGGGCTGCTTGCCGTGATAGAGCTTACATTTGCTGACACAACATTAATAACCAAACTACCAATAGTCCTGTAGGTAGGTGATAATTCATAATGTATGGAATCTACTTCACAATCTATTGTAAGGGGAAGGGAAGCTAAACATGCTGTTCTATTCCAAACAACCGATGGGACCACCCCACCCCCGCCCTACCTGCACTCACAGGTCAAAACTGATGCATCACCTGCAAGCATGTGTCTGACTAGGATTTGTAACAATATTTACATGCCCTTGTGATAATATTTGCATGCGCTTTGCAGTTATAACTTCTGTACTTCGTAATTAAAAGTAGATTCACACATGCGATTCCTCATTACCAGCTATTACACTAAACGATGTTGTACTAGGTGCGGATATAAGAAATATTTTAAGATGTCTTTCACAACAGTCTCCATGAATGCAAAACTAAGCAAAGCTTTCAAGTAGTAACTTCAAGCAATAGTTAAACTCAACTCCACACACGCGCAGACAGGTTCACGTGCACACGCTCAGTCACATATACGCTCGCACGTACGCACGCACCATTGAAGTATAAAAGTGTTCCAATTTGACAAGAAATTTGTCATTGTGCGGACAGCTTCTGCTGAGTCTGAAATGAGATTTAAGGCTCGGAACACTTCAAAATAACAGTATGTACACAGGTGTCTTTGTTCTAATAGTAGAACACTGCAAAATGCATCGTTTCTTTTCCACTGAGGCTGGCCGATTAAATTCACAACAGATGAACAGGAAACGTTATCAAAGCTGTCGGGTTACATTCTGTCGTCTGTGTCCTGTGTTGCCCATGGTTACACTTTGGCGCTTGCGCTCTGAAGAAGTTATCTCGAGTCTTGTTTCTTCCCGCCCTTTGCTGTCTGCTTGTGAGGAATGGTTGCTAGGCAACTGCGTCTGGCTGACGTCTCTTTCTCTCTACCTTGTAGGAGTTGCAGGGATGCAGTAGGAGTTGAAAATGCAGCAACCGTTCTCTCATATAATTCTGGATGAAATATAAAAGATGCGGAATCAGTATCTGTTTTAGAAATAAGCGGAAAAACACAGATTCCACGCAGCTACTATCCGCGACGCTAAGCGAAACATGATTCTCTCCCCTGTTGCTCTCTCTCTCTCTCACTCACACACACACACAAATGCACGCGAACAGTCTGTCACCGCGGAGAGTGAGCGGCAGAAGACGGATGGATGCGGGATGGACAGCCAGATGAATGACTATAGCGACGACAGAGAAGAGGATATGAACTGCAATGACAGACAAGGTCTCTAGCTGCCACAGTGACGGAGCACTCACGAAGGGAAATAAATCACTGACGTTAAATGCGAATATACCAAACAGCAAGCTATCTGCTACACAACAAAACACAAATGGTTAAAATATGTTAGACAAAAAACAAACAAACAAATTAGCCAGCTACAGAACTCCTGGATTAATCCATGTGTAATTTCCTTTATAACGTACAACAAGAAGCATATGCTGTATATAAGACCAAGCTAAATTAAAGGAAACTTTACACGGACTGGTAAATATCCGCCTATTGTAATCAAGACAAGAGAAAAGGGGAATGAGCAGACTTTTCCCCCCTAAGCTGCACGTTGGTAAATAGAGTCAGCAGGGTTGTGCCGCCGCCTGGGGGGCACGCCAGACAAATGACATTCATGCACCGTCTAGGGGATTGGTCGTGACAGGTTAGCTAGGCCGCACCTTTTGTTCCTTGGTCCGACAGATACACGGCCCTGGGACCTCTCTTTGAAAACAGCCTTTGCAGCTCTTTTTACTACTAACTGCTGTCTCCAAATTTTCATGTCCTACCTTCCACCGATCTGCACGACGTTATGGTTGATTGTTCACACCGTCTACTCAATTCACAACAGTGCGTCAGCTGTTTTCAAGGCGTCCATCTACACTTTACTATAGACAGGGTCCCATGATTGCATCGGTACATTCATCATCCCCATTGCAGTTGGTCACGTGGTAGGAGATTCACTTCGCCGGGTCAAACCCATCTCATCTTCCAGTCTTTTTGCCCGGCTGACCAACTACTTTTTTTTTTTTGAGGGTGGTGGTTGGTTGGGTACCATTACCTTGAGATCGCTGTACGTAATATGGCGACTTTAATGATTTTAGGCAATGATCAATGGCATTAACCTAGTTTAACCTAACCAATGTTAGTTCGAACCTAATCAATCACGTCATCATCCACTTAAGCTTTAAAAGGAAGAGCGAAGCGGTAAAACAAGTGGGCCTACAAATGTTTGATGTGGTTTTGAAACTGTTCCGTGTCTTTGCGCGCTACTGGTGGCTCCTGTGACGAACATAATGTTTATCAGCCCCAGTTTTTATCACATAAAAGGCCGACATGTTTGTGCACACGGATCTGAAGCAGACACACAATCCCAGAAGCATGACGTACGATGACGGGGGGCAGTAAAGCGTATAATTATATGGCATCAACTAGTTTTCGGATGTATTTTTGACCAGGAGCAAGGACTGAAAGAAAATTTCTTTCTTGCTGTCACGCGGTGTACATCTGCGTATCTCTAGACTAATGATGTTTCTAGCAGATGCTACTGCCTTCTTCAGCAGGGGCGGCCCATAGCACAGTGGTAACCCACAAGCCGGACGTACGCGCATGCGTTGATCATGGACAGACAGGTTGATCTTACACAGGTACCATTGATATCAGGCGACCTGGTCACATACGTCATAGGCTAAGATGGTGGCATACTTTCCCGTTCAATCACGCAGTTATTTTGCCTTTTTTTAAATATATGAAACAAGTGCAGTTAAACGTTAAGGGAAACGTCTTAGATTAGAATGGCAGAAAGATTTTACTTCCCCATCTTCACTCGTGATGATTTTTTTTGGGGGGGAGGGGGTTGCTTTCTCTTAAGGTCAGCTCAGATTGCCCCACTGAAGCAGAACAAAACACGAGTTCAGTTGCTGGCAGCGAAAACGTGATTCAACTTCGTCAAACCAGGTAAAACAACAATCTTCTGCGTGCTGGCAGATTTTCGCTACCCGGGACCGATTAACCCTGTGAAATGTATGACCACTTGTTATGTCCGGCAAAGAGACAGGAATGTTCAGACAACCTAGCCCTGAACCTCTTAACAACTCTGTTGTGCTCACCTCATAAATAATATATCTTGCCTCCTCTTCGCAGCTTGCCGAGGGCTGCGCATCCTGTACCACAGGGACAAGGCGACCAGAAAGACAACCAGCAGGAACAGCACAACGGCCACGACGATGCTGATGATCATGTTGACGCCCAGAGGACAGCTGTCGGAGTGGTCGCCGCAGTTGTTGTAGTCCCAGGTGTCGCACACAAGGTCATCGTGAATGCACCGTCCGTTGTGGCAGGGGAATTCGCCATCCCGACATGGGCCTGGAGGAGGACGAGGGGGAAAGGTCAACTATGGAAGGTGGCGGAAGGGGGGAGGTAAGATATGAGGGGAAAGGTCAAATTTATTAGCGCAGCAGGTGTAAGGTGGGTTCCGTTTGGGCGGAGGACAATGGATCGAGTGACTGCCAACAAATGAGCACACGGACACGCACGCACCCTTTGCACCTAATGACTGCATGACGGAGAAGGGGGGGGGGGGGGGGGAAGACGAGCCGAGAGAGACAGGATGGACAAGAGGAGTTGGCGGGGCGGGGGGGGGGGGGTTGAAGAAAGTATGGTAACAAATGGAATCACAGATGAGATCCAATAAACTGTTCTTGCTCACAAATTCACCAATGCGTTGATTACCGAACGTTTTATTCAAAACACAGCCCATTCACTCGGTTCTGACCTAAGTTCACTCTGTAACTTCTTCCCGATCTGTCTCACTGTATATTCTGCGCGGGCAATCGTTTCACAGAACTCACATGCAACACTCAATATCTTTTACAAACGATTTTGAGATTGAAAGATTGGAAACCAGTGAATATATCTGACGTTTAGTCACCTGTCTGCAAACTATGGAAGTACAAAGGTGAAATAGTGGCCCTGCAGTAAGAAGGAAATCACCTGTGTATAGTTTCTGTGCAAGGGCAGGTGAATAACCTATGAGGAAATGTCTAACTACGGTACACGTACGCACCTTCGTGAAACTGGGTCATCATCAGCTGAAACCCCTTTCCTTGGACATGTCCTTTAGTGACGAACCTTACTGTAATGTTGCTGGACGAGATGATGATGAAGTCAGGCGTTGTGTCTCTGCAGAATTTCGCTGCACAGAGAGCAACCAGTTCATCTTTAGTTCCAAGCTTCTATTAACCAGTCACCTGACTGGCATAAAGACGAAAATGCTTTTCTTGAAGTCCAGACGTAAAGGTGGTGGTGGAAGGGCGTGGAAGGAGAGATGATGTAAAGAAACAGTATATATCCCAGCAGTCCCATGTGTGGCAGCACGTGAGACATATCCCAGCAGTCCCACGTGTGGCAGCACGTAAACTTTGTAAAGTCTGGAGATTGGGTACGAGAACGAGATGAACTACGAACACCTAAGCATGCGTGCAACTACTGAGCAGTATGGGTCAGGCTGGCGAAAAAACCCACCATTGCTGCATCAAAAATAATAAATAACATCCCTATTCATAATTTTCATAATTCATAATTTTTCTCGTAAAAGCTCAAGATCTCTGCAACAACCAGAGTGACGTTAGACTGTCAAACTCTATTCACTGTCCTCACTCACCGCTCATGTTGTATCCTTGTATACTGCCGTTGTCGTTGTTGAAAATCTGGACGTAGTCCTCACCACACGAGCCTGAACTGAGGTTCATTGACAGAAACGACAACATCATGTGAGTGCCTTCGTCCGACCTGACGTTGACCTGACAGTTCAAGGTCGCACCACGGCAGTCTGCAGACGTCGTCAGCATAAGAATGGCAGCGCCAGCTTTTTCCAATCCTAAAGCGATCTCTTTTCCGCAAAAATTGTTTACTTGAACTAAGAACAAATAAGAAAATTGTCGATGAATGAGAACGACGACGGGAGCAACACAACAGTTACTTCAACAACCTCTTCAAACGTGGTACTTGCTTTCAGCAGGCATAAGAATAAAACGTTTCAACAAACCATATGTATGCGCACACACTCAAGAGGGGCATGCCTTAAGGGTAAATAATAACCGATTTTCTCTCATATAGAGAATCTACTATTCAAAATTTACTAAAACTTATTGGTTATGGACAACCATATGTGAATTCTCTCTAATTACCTAACAATACATGACATAAATGCAGAATCTAGACAATAACAAAAATATACCACAATTATTAGTAACGAAAGCTGACAAAACTTAATCTTGAATAGTCTATAGTACAAAATAGTGTGTACCACAAACTGTTACTTGAATAAAAAAAACTTCCAAGTGCCAACATTTTTGCATTGTCTCGCAAAAAATGTCACAATAGTAATGTTGAGACGTAATAAGTGATTTTATTTCTTTTCTTTCTTTCCTACTTTCTTTTCTTTCTTTCCTTTTCTTTCTGTTGTTGAGTGGGAAAGTCTGGCGAACAGCACTGCAGTATGGTTCAGTTAGGTTGGCAGTTTCTATCAGTTGACACCTCTTACCCCCTACTCCCACCACTAGCTAGCTGTGTTCACAAACAAGTCGAGGAATTCGGTCAGTGGACACTAACTTAACAGCGGTTGTTACCCTGACGAAGACTTTGCCAGATCCCACACTTCGTTCTAAGTCGAAATGTAAAACGCTGGGTGACAAAGGTCGTCTGGAATACAGCTTCAGTGGTTTCGAGGACAGACTATACGTTTACGTCAGGTTTTAATAGGGACGTGCGATCCCCCTATCTCAGTAACCCCCACCCCCACCATCACCACCACCATCATGAATCACCTTACCAACATCAAGAACAACAACAACAACAACATATCGTTACTAGTACCACCTAAAGCTTGTGCCCAACACGGTCCTATGTCCCACGGACAAAGAATTTGCACGAACATGCATCGAGTACATGAGTCATTCAGTCGGCCTGAGGGCGAACGACTACTGGGAGGGGGTGGTCCCAGGTGGGACCACCTACAGCTACTCTCTGTGTTGTAGACATGCGCAAAAACCTGTCGTGAACAGGTTACTAAAGGCAATAACAGGTGAGAAACGAAGCGTGACAGACATCTCGAGAACTTTAAATGACAGTGAAAATGTATGTTGCAACACTCTGAAGACGTTCGACTATAAGTAACACTGATCAATATATCCTTCACACGCATTAACAATCCCCCACCCACCCACATCCACACACACACCAACGCATTCACGCACACGGCGAGAGAGGGTGGGGGAGAGGAGAGAGAGAAAGAAAAAGTGGGAAGGGAAGGGAAACTAATTTTAGAGTGGCTTAAGGCGCCTCACAGACGCTTGCTGAGTAGGTGTCGGTCTAGAGGAAAAGGCGTCCGCGTCCGAGGCGGGAGGTTGGTGGTTCGGATCCCGGCCGAGTCCTACCGAAGACTTAAAAATTGACAATCTAGTAGCTGTCCTGCCAGACGCCTGGCACTACAGGGAACAGTACTAGGACTGGTTGGCCCGGTGTCAGTAAAATGTGACTGGGTGGGACTGAAGCCTGTGTTGTGACACCAGTCCCACATGTAGGCGCCACATAAACTTGTCTAAGCAACACCGTCCTGATATGCACCTCGTTTACGGCGGGACGTTAAGCACCCATCCACCCTGGGTGTCTGTAACCTTACGGATAGATCCAATGAAAGACAGAGAAGAGAGGGAACCCAAAGGAAGATAAGAGAAAGGGGAAGGGAGACTAGAAGCCAGGGAGGAACCAGGAAAAAAAGGGGAGGGGGTATTTCAGACTGAGAAAGAAATCTCCCCACATTTGATATATCTACGACCTGACTCCACCCAGAAAGTCCAGGTCTGCAATAAACTCATTCTGCTGTCCAAATCCCAGCTCGCACAGTCCCCTATGGTATACATATATCAAAGCTTAAGCTTAGCCCACAGGCTCACCTAGCACTTCAGGGGTTCGCCTTTTTAGATTACTGCAGTCATCTGTGTAAGGTGATTTGAAGGAGAAAGTTTTCTTTGGTTTTCATCGCGCACCTTTATGGCGGTGAGGCAAAACAATTGTCAATTAAACGACGTGTTAATCTTGCGTGCATGCTTTCGTGGGTGAATATTAGTACACGCAAGTGGTCACGAGTGCAAAAAGACAATGAGTGTGTCCCTTTAATTTTCTCTCTCCCCTCTCGTCTCCTCTCTCCCTCACCCCACCCCCACCTCAACACACACGCGCGCGCACACACGCATACACGATATCACGTCATCACTCAAAATATGATCTAAAAATCCCTTATGCAATTTGTATGATGTCATTTGACCTTCCAAAAACGTTTTTAAAATCCAAGTTTGTCTGTCGCTCTGCTTCGAAAACAAGATGAAGTTCACTCAGACGTCGTTCCGTCTGAGGTGAAACCAGAAGCATTTGCTGAGATGAAGCAACAACTTTGCGAGGCGAAATCGACCGACAGTTTCAGTTTGCCGCCCTGTTGAATGACGACAGTGAGCCGACAGTTTCAGACAAAGGGAAGAACTCATCTTGCAGGCCGGTGAATAATCAACGCGGTCTGAAATTAAAGCGTGCACGTGCGTGGGGATTGGGTGGGGGTTGGAGAGTAATCATGCCGCGACAGGCGCCGTTCCTTCGAAGTCCTCCTGTGACGCCCGGAAGGCAGGGTCACGTTCGGCCACTCCCTGTTCACAGCGTGTCCCTCTCCGCCTCTGACCTCACAGCGGGTCGACGCCGAGGTCACCGTGTCATTTTCAAGCGTTTCCAGGTGGTTTTTTTTTAAAGGACGGACGTGATTGCCGGTCTATGCAAACACAATGACATCACCAGAAGTGTGCACGTGCTTAATGTCTCCCGCCCACTAGTAAATGGCAATTGAGGACATTTTTTTTTAAAAAGGGAGATCGGATGTAATATTCACTGAATAGACGTTATGATAGGTGTATTTAGTATAAATTAGTAATCATTGGTTAACCACTAACCAAAAAACTGAACTCATAGCAAGCCAGTTTCACCATATGTTGGGTTAGTTACTATTTCCACGTTTTCGCCTTTTTTTGGAGGGGGGGGGCATTATATTTGTTGACAGAACATCGTGTCCATACAGCCATGGGGTTTTTTTACGCGAGTACGTGCATGCCTGTGCGCGTGGGAACGTCCATACCGTATTAAATAGGCGTGTGTTTATCTGCAGTGTCGGGCCTACTTTTCTCTCCTTACAATAATTTAGACTTGAGGCGATCACTATTTCACTGTTTTCCCCATAAAGGCTCTAAAAGTGAAAGGCAATACAATTATGCAGGTCGCACTGCATTGTCTCGGCGGACACAACTGACTCCATTAATCGCATGAGCGATCATTCGGTTTCCACAAACAACATCGCAGTTCCGATCTTCGCTAAAACTTGGGGGGTGAGGGGGTGAGGT
>SMGT01004173.1:78806-96695 GCA_004794575.1 Lanistes nyassanus | reverse complement strand
GGGGGGGGGGGGGGGGGGGTAGTCAGGGTAGTTTCATGGCGCATTGGGTTGCCTTGTCGGATTTAAGCGCGTTTACTTGGCCTGAACAGTCTGACAAAAAGAAAAAAAAGACGAACGAAAGAACGAACGAACGAACGAACGAACGACTCCCCTCCCCCGTGAACCCTTACCAGATGACCTTTGTGCACTACTTACAGGTGCTGAAGGCTGCTGTCGTGGAGGCCAGGGCCCACAGTGCTGTCAGCACGTGCATGATGGGCGCGAGCTGCACCACCACGCCAGGCTGAAACCTTGATGACGTCACCAACGCCCTGGCTGTGCTGGGCTACACAGATCGGTACCCCGGGTACTGGCGCCTTCCCAGCCAGCGTTGTCGGCTGAGGGGAGGGAAAGAAGACAAAGAAAAACAGTTGCAGGTATAACGACAGCAGCAGCACCACCTGTATGTCTTACGTATGCTTTCGCACGTTATGCTAATCCACGAACGAACACGCGTTTAGGTTTAAACTACAAGATCTAGATACCAGTCGGAGGGTTCTTTCAGTACACAGCTTAGTAATATGACCTCACAGTGCGAAATGGAACCACTGTCCGTCTAAAACTTACCTAGTACCTAGATAAATATACATGTACAGACATACACCTGTAGTGCGAGCATCTATATATATATATATAGCACATATTCCTTGACTCCACGAACTAAATTAATGTTTTACGCAGCCTTACGAAAGCATGAAGTAAAACTTCTGAAATAATGAGAATAACAAATAGAAGTTAGGAAATGTCTACTTCGTGAATCTGTCAAGATCGATGAAAAAGTACAGTGGCGAGAAAAGGGTGGACTCAAGTTTTCAAACACTAGTCTGTGCTTAAAAACAGTCAACAGCATGAGCTAGTCACAGAAGGTGAGTGGCTGGGTTTGGGAAGCAACAAAGGGGAAAATGTCTGCAGTGTCAAATACAGTCTTTCTCAAATGCCACAATATATTGGGATATACTCCCGTGTGAGTCTCGTCAAGACTGACATATTGAGGCACTGTATGCCCACAGAGGTACCCCGTTTCAAATGCACCTTGCCACTTACTTTATAGATAAGCTGTATATTGTGAGATCTACGTTAAGATCTCCCAGACAGCTACAAACGTCTTGACAGTTGTCGATATAGGTAATCAAAATACAAACTCAAATATCACATCCTATATTATGAATCCAAGTTGGCTCTAAAATCATACAATGCACGGTTGACAGACCTGGCTAGACGGAGCTAGGCTGTGAAAGAAGTGTTCAACAAGCTAAATATATTATCTCTGAAAGGACTACAGAAAAGTTCTTTCTTTCTCGCTTCAAGAAGATCGTATTTCAATGCAAAAGGAAGAAATCCCGTATATACGTATCTCCGGGGCAGCTTGAATGTGCGGAATCAATAGACTCCCACTAGGGGGCGCACAATTCTACATTTGTAGAGTGCAGCCTGTTTGGGCCTGAGTAAAAATTTCAGAGATCTGCCACACTTTGACTGTGCAGGTCTTTTAACATAAGGGGCTTCTATAACTACTCTATAACTATTCCTCTGAACTTCACAAGCACGAATTCTCTTACACCTGTTTTCGTGAAATCTTTCAAAATTCTATTACCGTAACACAAGTTTGTTAGATACAGAAATGTATTATCAGTCCAGTTAAGGAAAAAAATACTTGTTACTTTCAGCTGCTGAGCCAGGCATATAGAAACAAGTCTTAGAAAAAGAATTAACTGCATTATAAATATAATACTTATAATGCAATGGGTCAGGGGAAAGTAAGGCTGCGAGGGTGAGGTGATTGGCACCGTCCTCACGACCCTGACCTTCAGAAAAGTGGGGGTCTCACACACCCCGACTCCCCTATGACCTAAAATCAGGTCACGGGCTACCTTTACTTTTAGTGTTGTAGTTACGATCGGACTTTAAAGTACAACACACACCGACTCGTATTGATACATTACTGTGCAGAAATAAGTCAATACTCACTATAAGTATTTCTCAATATCTTTGTTTTCAAATATTTTTGGTGTATGAACATGTGAAAATATTCACATATCTGTATGTATATTTGTAGAAGTAATGTGAATACATACATCGCTCAAAAATTATAGATTCATAACTAGACTACCACAACCAACACTTATTTAAAATACAAATAGGTGTATATAAATATACTCACCTCCCTCACACACCAGCCACGAATATTTATCTGTCTTTAATCCTGCTCAGTAAACACAGGTAGGCGTCTTGTTTTGGAGTACGGCGTGGCCACTGTCCCTCTGTCCGGCCGTGTTGTACAAAAAGCGATCTGTCCACAAAGTAGCGAAATGATCAGCACGCACACACGTATATCACAAGAACTTCGCTGTAGTTCCCCTGCCAGAACCCACGCTCCGTGTACAATCCCTGGCCGAGATTTTCGCCCGTACAAGCAGCAGGCCCGGCGAGGTAACAATTAACTGTATGTGCGGGGCTAGCGTCGGGTTACGGCGCGGGCTGTCGTCTACACGTACCCAGGGTGTGCTGGCTTGAAAAGTTTCTAACCAGACCTATCTGGGTCGTGACCGCGCACGAGTGACGCGACGGAAATCGGTCGCCTCAAGCTACCCCCCAACTCGTCGCCCCTCCTTTGGTGTCGAGCCGCCTGCCTTTGAGGTCACGTGGCCGCCTGTCGCTCGCTTGGAGTGCGGTCACTGTGTGCGGGGGCAGCATTAACAGTCCTGGTGAGTGAGTGTCGTTGGGGATTTGCTGGACACGAGTGTCAGGTTCACGACTCGTTGTTCATCCCCTGGTCTATCACTTCAGTTCATTTCATTGACAGCTCTCATGGGGACAGGTTACTCACCTACCCCGAGGCACAGGCGACTGAAAAAATTCCGCTTGATGAGAAAGCAGTGACAGAAGTGGAGGGAGAAAGAGAGAGGTGCTGTAAGGGATGTTAAGAAAGAAACTTTTAATTCCCTTTCTCTCCCGTCTTTACTTCTCTGTTCTCATACTGTCGTACATGTGCGCACCCCTTCCCATCACCTCCACAAGACCCAAATGAACCAACCATAGCAAACCAACCAACCAGACGAAATTAATCTCAGTGTTAAAAACGGCGTTTTTCAAAGATATGCGATACCAGGGTGATATTTTGTAGGCAGTAAACGTGTAGGGTATAAATACGCAGCGGTTACAGAAATAAAATACGTGCTTTGTATCGCATACGTCTTTGGTATCTAATTAGACGTGACCCCAGCGGGACATCTTCCTATGGAAACTGGGACACGTTTCATACGGCGCAGGCCGATAATTAAACAGTTACAGGTTTTGTTGTAGTTGTCTTTGCCGAGTCAGCAACTAACCCTGAAAACAAGTGCCACAAACAGATCGAAGATATACGTCTGCCAGTGCTCTAAGAATATTTATCTTTTATCAGGGGGTCTCACAACGCATGTGCAAAAGCCAAGCCAGCGAGGCGTCAGATATACTTGGTAGTGAGAAGAACTGTATGTATGCGGGTACATCAGGCACTTAAATATGTATCAAAAATAAAAGCAGTAAAATACACTTGTACAGATTTTTAAGGTAAGCAGAACTATGAAATTATATGTTTGTGAAGTTTAAAATCAGGGTTCTTTACTAAAAGTGTTTTCATGGTGCTTTAATTAATTGCGTCCGTTTCCATAAGAAGTCAGAAAATGAATCATATTTTTAATGACCAGGATATGATAGACAGAACGCCATAAGCCAGCTCTACTACTACATATACGTGGATTGAGGCCGTGTTTGCTTCGCCAGTCAGCCGGAGCGTAGTCGAACTGGTTTTATCCGGGTGGAAGTTAGAAACATCATCAGAACCAAAGGCACCTCACGCTGTCTTTTGGTTTATGCACTGTATAGCTCGCGTTCAACTGACTGTGGCCCCGCTTTGCGAAGTGAAGGCTGACGGTGGGAGTGAGAGGGGTTGGGAAGGGGCTGGGTGTCCGGGGGGTGTTCAGGGCGATCACTTGTGCACCAGGTTTTCTGGACAGTGCACCTTAAGGGCGATGTCTGTGTCATGCACTAGAAAATCGTGATTATTCTTGATAGACAACCCAACAAAGTACTGGCAGCGCTAGACACAACCGTATGCTGACGTATGCAATCAAGGGAGCCTACCGGGAGCCTTGATTGCATACGTCAGCATACGGTTGTGTCTAGCGCTGCCAGTACTTTGTTGGGTTGTCATTTGACGATTTATAGCGCTCTGTCCTCATTTGTTCCTTATTTATTATTCTTGATAGGACAAGGTGAGCCATTCTGTCCACCAACAGGGGAGACAATTAAGCTTCCTTCTGTACCGACTATACATATTGACGTTTTCTCTTCATGTTATGGATATCTGAATTTCATCTGAGTTTTTATTTTTCCTTCATTGAGTAATGTTTTGTCCACACAAGTGCACTGTCGGAGGAGGCTTTGATAGTAAACTTCTTCCGCCATTGGCTTCGTAGAAGTCGAATTGTTTAACCGGACATGCGCCACAGCCGAAAAGCTAAGGATTTCTAACCTTTTACCTTGATCAACTTAGTATTCTTCACTGCAGCAAGAGGCCCGTCTGTCAGAAATCTCAGAAAAACTAGGTTACTGGTTCAATGCAGAAAGTATACTAGTTCTGGGGAGTCTCAAAATAATAATTTAAAAAAAGTCAAGCGCGTGAAAGCAAAGTGCGGTTGGTGATGAGACCTGAGAACCACAATCAAAACTAGGCAGTTAAGTCATGTTGCAGGTCATACAAGACGGACATTTGAATAGGAGCCCTGACCGTGCGTTAACAATTATAACACCCATCCAGCCGGCCCCCCACTCCCCCAGTTGTCTACACCTACTGTTCGCAGGAGTGAACTTTCACTGGAGACCCCCACTTCGAGCCCTTGGCCTAAGCACAGCGCGAAATGGGCAGGACGTCACATACAGCTATCGATTTCAAAGGCCTAAGCCCAAGCATATATAGTTATAGTAATTGTTGACACGCCTTTTCTGCGTAACCCTGGCTTTAATATCGTCCTTAATTCTGGATCCCGGATCTTGGACCCATTCGTGCCTGTATATGCTCTAACGGCCGTAGTGACGATCTTTTGCAAACAAGAAAGTGGTCGTTGCAAAAGTACGTTGCGAAAATACTGGGCTTGAAAACATTTGAAGTCCATGCAGTGTGTTTTTCAGAGACTTCCAAGTGCCGTACAACATCGTAGGCACAACTTGTGTAAACATGAACAAGAGAACATGCGATAGATGGGTATATGCGCATTTGCTATATTATGTGCCTGCTTGCTCTTCCCCCATACCCCTCTCCGAGGGAAAGAGTGGATCGAGCCATTCACGACGACCAAAAATATACATATCTCTCTATATATCTATATATATATATTAAACACGTGTCTAGATGTCAGCTTACCGGACACTAGGGCAGCTCGATCGTTGACATGCTGGTGACAATCTACAACAGTGATTTGCACACAATACCGGAGGCAGATGTTTTGTGCTGTACAGCTGTCAGGAAGCGATGGAACTTTCCGTAGTGTCCGAAGGTGACTGGTGCTGAAAGAGTGCGAGCACTGGGGTCAGCCTGACCTTGTTTCGCCAAATGCGAAGTGCAACGCGGTTAATTCATGCCGGTGACCAGCACGATGCAAAGAGTTTTATGTAAAGTTTTGACGGCAGCAGTTCGTACATTTGCGTATGAGACTCAGCTGAGTTGTCTCTAGTTTTATGCTTTTTACGGCCAAGTGTCTTTATGGAAGGCGACAAGAGTTATGGAGTTGTTTGGAGTTGGCTTTCTCTTGATGTGGATAATTAATTTGATCCGAACGCAGCTGGACCGATAATCAAATGAGCGAAAAATCAAGCATGAATGTACGAATTATAAACAGCTACAGCGACTCTCAATGGCCATTCGAAGCAATACATGTTATCATCGCACGTGGTCACCATTATTCGCAGTATCGAAAGGGAAGAATGGATTTACTGTTGTTTATTCCGTAGTCCCCGCTCCCTTTCTAAGGCGTGGTAACATGAATACGAGTTTGTTGCTGTTTTTTAAAACGTACGTAGGGCTGCGTCACCATAGACAGTAGAAGCATCTATATAGGGCAGACTGTCGAACGGTGCGGATATTGCACGAAGGCAGTGGTGTGGCGATAGCCCCTAGAGAAAGGGTTAGTGGACACAGAGCCAGTAAGTATAAGCCTTTAGAATAGCATTATTCAGCACGTCAGGGCGTGCTCGTCGCTGTACAAAGGGTTACATTGTGTCCAATAGACGGTTTGAGAGTTCCGAGGTTACGTGGGCCAAAGAAGTCACGTGCTCGCGTTCGATGATCTGATTGGGTGGCTATTTTTTCGAGCGGAGTAGCAGAACGCACATGGTTGGCAAGAAAACGATTTGTAGTTGTTCCTTGACTAAATAATAGACTGACACTGATTATGGCAAACACTTGTGTTATAGCTCAGTGTATGAATGGGTCTAAAAGACTGGCTAAGTGGAAAAAAATTATCTGTGACATCGCGTTTGCCGTGAGTCAGAGTTGCGCACCTGTCAACCACCTTTCGGGTAAAAAGCCTCGGACATCAATAGTTTATTTTAATGTGTATGATAAATTGATGAATGTATGAAAAATATATGAATAGGATTATGGTAGTACGATGCATTCAAAACGTGTTGATGTATGGAACCATCCACTGTGGCACTCTTGTAACCCTCCCCAGGTCCGCTCTCCTGGCACCCACATCCACGTGAAGTACTACACATCAGACTCTTTTGATGTCACTATAGATCAGAAAGATGTCAACAGTGGCAGAACCTCACCTCAGATGTTGAGAGTAGCCAATACTATGTGGTGACAAAGTGTGTAGGCGGTGACATTCTGACAACAGCAGCAGTAATTCGGGCAGTACTAATAGGGGCCTAGTAGTAGAGATCTCAGATCACACTCGACCTTTTTTTGTTTTTATGTTAGTAACAACTCCCTTTCGTTTTCCTGGATTTAGGTGAAGTCGGTTGATTCGTGCGTTTTAAAGTACAGAGTCTACTTTTAAGTTTATCACCATCTGTCAAAAATGATATCGTATATGGAACACTTTCTTTTTACTGTAAGAATGCCTAGTGCCAGTAGTGGCAATGTTTATCACGAGAATATTACGAACTTTCCTTCTGGTACAACGATAAAATGGATGCTTATCCGGTCACCAACTCATCAAATACACCCTCCACAGTCTTTTTTCGTATGCTGAGGAAATATTTAAGGGCTCCTGGGCTCCATAACCGAAGTTTTTCGAGAGAAATAACTTCGCAATCCATAACGCTATTCGTGCTTTCGCCACTATGTAGTTCCGAACCCAGTTCTAAATTTTTTTTACAGCGATGTGCGCATGCGCTAAACGCAAAACTCTCGAACCGTCTGTGGCGTGACTGCATCGCTGTACACGCCATCGGCAGTTACAGGTTGGGTTTGTGTGAGAGGGGCGCGGGGAGGAGGGGGTGGGGCGATTGGCCTTGTTGAGTCTTCGTCAGCAGACGTGCAAAACAACAATGGGATATCAAAAAGAGGGGGAGGGCCTAGTCAAAAGCCAACAAAGAGGGTAGGATGTGCTCAGAGTTCGTTTCTCACATCAGTGGTGCAAGACAAGATGCAGGCAGCGGGTTCAGCGAATAACCAGGAAAACAGTTGCTTTCACGGCATGTACGTTTTCCTGTTAAAACTGTTCTGCATCTGAAAGCGGAGAGCTAGTTAGCAGCTTTCAGGCAAGATGCGCTTGTGCTTCAACCGACACACGCACGCACACAAATGTTTTTGTTTTCTTCACACCAGCCGGCACGCACATACCTCTACCGCGAAAGGCGTCAGATGCGCTATATTTTCGAACCGACACATTTTTTTTAAACACCCAAAGACAACCCCGCTTCCCTCATCCAAGAGACTCTTTTACTTTCCCACTACTAGAATATGGCGGAACAATTTTCACCTCCGAGCTGAATGGGTTCTACACACGTTATAACAGATGGCCTGGGAACTCCATTCAGCATGTGATAATCCACAGTTCGCTCTCTCTGCGCGGACGGTGTGCGCTAGGGATAATTTCCGGATAAATGTGTTTGCCTTCTATCATTTCTACAACTTGATCAATCCCTGCTGTTTGTGCTGCACCTTTAATTAGCTATAAGGTGAAGCTGTCCTTCATTACACGATCCTCTGAGACAGAGATGGGAGTGGACAGTGAAAGAGACCCTAGACACCATCTTCCACCAAATATCTTGAACCCGCCTTAAAAAAAAGCATCTTCGGATATACACAGCCATACTTTTTTATATAAAAAATGAGCTTCAAAGGAGAATCATGTACTCGTGTGCATAAATAAAAAAATGTTTATTGGATTAATTTTTTGAAGTATTTAGCTGCACATTCAATGTTGACTACACAAATCACAATACTGACATACAATAGCTTCATGACAAAAAGACACCTACACTGGAATAAAATAAGACAGTGGACAAGCAACAGGAAGTTAGCTTACTGCATCTATAATGATAACAGTATGCCTGTGAATTCTGTAGTCTACCCTTTACAGTTTACACAGTTAATGCAACACCTACATTTCAAGAAGAAAATCCAGCTTCACTGCCTTGGGTGTCAGGTGCACCCCACCTCATACTAAAATACTGCATGAAACATTACAAACAAATAAATTCCTTAGTTTTAAATGTCGCAGCTACAGAACACAGCTGGCCTTGACCCTTTTCTGAGAAATTCCATCTAAAGGTGGAGAACGTGGCCTACTCTACAACAGAAAAATTATTTTAAAGAACACATTCTGAATCTTTCCTCCTCCCCATGCCTGTTCCCTATCATCACCACTTTCACTCACTTCCAGCCGACACTTGAAAATCTCTGCCCCACAATTTTATATTTTACAATCAGTTTGCTTGCTAGCACTGCTAAGACTTTTTAAAAAGACCATCAAGAAATTGCCCATCCTAAACCACCACCTTCCCCCCACCCCCCAAAAAATGTTAACCTGCTGAGAATTAGTTTAGACTATGCAGTAGACCACAGTTAACATACTGCCTGTTGTCCTCTGTGCTTACCAAAAAAAACAAACAAAGTGCCTAGTCACTTCCATGTGTTTCTAAACAACTCAACTGATAATTTGTACTACATTCTGACTCTTGAGATCAGTAGCCCTGGTCACTTGACACTTGGATCAGCTCGCTGAAACATGGTTTGAGGCAGACCACATGGGTTCTGCACTGTCATCAAGTGAAGAACAATCAACTCGGGGTTCTTTTCAGTTCTGCTTCGTTTTGCTCTTTTTTTCTGGAGGGGAGGATGCTGTCCCTTGTTTTGAAGCTCCACACACAGAGATAATAAATGACGTGCCAGCCTTAGTTTCCTTAGCTAGTATCAGCAGGTAAATCTAGCTGATGCTTCATGCAAAAATGCCACGGTTTTATGAGGTAAAGATGAATCAGCCCTTTATAAAAAAATTTATCTTCCCCATTTTCGATCACAATTATGTGGTGACATAACCTGACAAAAAAAAAAATTAGGCAGTTCACACAAGTTTTGCTGACTGCTAGAAACATTCTTCTCACAGTATATCAAACAGCATCCAAACACCCAACAATTATCCAAGGACAAATAAAACCATCTCTTGCTCCATTCCCACCCCCACAACAACCTGAACTCGCACATGCTCACACCCAGGCCAGGCCCACCCACTCACCTGTCCACACAGCACACAACAGTATCAACACATTTTACATCCACTGACTGGACAGGAAGACATGGTCATCAAACTGAGCATACACATTTGTTTACAGACAATGCCAACTAGAAGTTTTATTTTTTGTCAGTGGAACTTACCAGTTTCTGCTTGTGTGCTGGAAGAAAAATGATGATAGTACACTTCACAATGTTTACTGTTGAATACGTGTGCATGGTCTTTCAAGGGCTAAATGTACAAATGCAAGTATATCAGTACAGCCATGTTCACATGACTGAAAAACAGCCAAGAGCTTTAAAAAAACCACACAAAGAATAAAAACAGAAGAAAAAAAGCTGAACTTAAAAAAGACACACACCCAGCTAACAGCACAAAGTCAAAAAGAAAAAAGCCAACAGGTTGCTCTTTTTAAGAAAAGAACTTACAAAAGCAGCTTTAAGGCCGATAGTGATACACTGAATAACCTACACTACGCACAATAATTATCTACATGCTACAAAATAAACGCAAGGTCACATTGCACTTGGAGCGAGAGAAAAAGCCAAACTATTGACTATTGACCTATTGACAATTGACCTAGTAGCAGTAACAAAGGCAGGTTCTACCTTTCAAGCAGCACGTTTCTGTGACACCTAAACAATTCAGTAGCCAGATACCCAACATTGTAGCTTGTACTTTTGAAAGCCAAGTTTTCCATCAAAGGTTTAAAATAATTTTCTTTTGACAGATTTTTCTTGTTCCAGTTATATTTGTCTTAGGATACTTCACTTGCTAAATATATTGTGATCGGTAATGCTCAAATGCTGAATAATAAAATATAAAGGTACAGAGGTAAGCACGGGACCTGGAGACAATAAGTAGGCCAGAAGAAATGGACTGAATGCATTCACATTAACTGCAATGGTTTGGATAGAGCTACGTCATAAATATGCTTGTAATATCATTGGGAGTACACGTGGATGACAAACTTTCTGTCAGTGTTATATTGCGATGATAATATTCGTAGGTCATCCTTAAGACGCAGTTCAAAAACATCTGTTTAAATGAGCTTCACAATGACAAGCAGAATGTAGATTTAAGTAGCTTACATTTCCTGCATGACAATGCCTATCGCCCTCTCTCTGTGTGTCAGATGCCTGTGCACCAGATGCTTTCCAGACCAAAATCTTTGTGACAGTTACCTTCACAACGCTTGCAAGCATTCAACAGTCTTGGAAATCAGCACATGGTTTTGGTTATCCAGATGGCCTTAACTATAGCCTGGCAGCTATCTCAAGGTCAGTCGTAACCCTTACAGCACAATGGGCCAGGATCATGGCCTTCCCTGTTCAGCACAGCATAACTAGCAGCAGCCGTGCATCTATTGGTGGCACCACATGCCAAAACAGAGGCCTCTAGTATTAAGTTCTAGTCACCATTAGACACAAGGCACGCACATTGCCATACCTGCCTCGTCAAAAGTTTTAATCATAATCATTTTGATGTGCTTATGCTAACAAGAAACAGACTGAATGCTCCTTTTCATTTACATGTATTTATTAATCCTCCATTTGCATATCTGCATTCATTTCAATCGTTTGGTGTGTGGAAGGAAGAGGGAAGACAAGAGTAAGATGTTCATTACTGGAACATGCCAAAAGGCATGCTCAGCATGAACCAACAGAAGCCAAATGATGTAAATCTAGCCACGAGCATGTCTGCTGGTGCAATGCGGTAGAAAACCTATTCAGCTGCACGAACATCAGAGGGTGGACCTATTAAGCAAGTCAAATAACCAATGTAAAAAAAAAAACCAAAAAAAAAAACCCCCGCAAAAGTCGAAACAAAACGTTGGGACCTGTAAGCAGCAAACTGGAGCAAATGACTGTTCCACATAAGTACAACAGCCAGATCAGATCTACTGCCTGTCACCCAGCTGCCTGTTGGTATTATGGAAAAAAAAGAGTCTATCAAAAAAAGGGGGTGGGGAGCTGTTTTGTAAGCACAACCAAGGGAAACTGCACATTCTCAAGAGATGTTTCATGATGCCTGCCACACTGTGGCCAAATGGCATAAAAAAAGATGAGTTATGCGTCAGGGTTTTTGTTCTCTTTCTCACTGGCACAATGTACTTCAGAAAATACCACAGACGTGCACATCTTCAAAACCAATGACTACTTGACGAGAAGCAACCCCCACTAATCTTCTTTTACATTAAAAAAAAAAGGTTAAAAATCATGAATGTGATCAAAATACACATGTACTGTTCCCATATTTAGGTCCTTTTGCCTTAACAAGTGCTCAGACTTGGAAATGTTAACAAAACTAAGTCCTTCTAGACATTCAGTGTTTTGAGCAGGTCAAACCCTTGTTAGGCAAGCTTACGTTAAATAAAATAGTTTTATATGAAGTGGCCATAGCAACGTGATTATGAGGGCTTTCTCACATAGTGCAAGAGGATTGTAAATGTTTAAAACATGGGTCAGACAAGAAATTTGCAAAAGTCTCAACACATCAAATAAAAGGGGAGAGGGGTAGCGCAAATGGTGCCATCATGTTGATTAAAGTGCAGGCGTGAGTTCGGTCTTCAGCAATGATGCACAATCCCCTCATCCCACTTGAAAGTGAAGTTTCTCACCACACATGCTTCTAGCGGAAGCCAGAACCTTGCACAGCTGATGGACTTTGTTCTAGAAAAGATGAAGTTAAGGCCATGCAAGCCCTTCTATGTTATTTTTCTCTTTTCTTCAGGAAAACAATGGCAGGTGAAAGTTTTTGTTTTTGGCTGGACATTCACTGGTTCTAGAACAACCGCTTCTTGTCTTTCTTGCCACTGAAAGCAAAATTAAACAAAAACTTTGAATATCATGACAGTACTACTTAAATCAACCTCTTTTTCATTCTTTCTCAATTCAAGATACATATGCTCTTAAAACAAGAATGGAACATTTGGAAACATTTTAACCTGCATAATAATACCTTACATAAGATTAAAAGATGCATACGTTCAGCCTAAGTCAAATTAAAGAAAGAAGATCAAACTGAAAACTCTTCTGGTTCTAGCAAAATATACAATCAACTCGTGCCTAACTGGAATTTAACTGGTATTTTAATATTTTCTCCAAGCACCCAAACACAATCACTAAGCCTATTCTGACAGCATAACCTTAAAACATTTTCTGCAATACTAAACAAAACGTTAAATCTTCTCAGAAAAAACTCATTTATATTAGGTAATAAAAGAAAGATGCTGGATGAAAGAGTAAAAGTGCCCTCTAAAATATATATGAGCAAAATGATTAATAAGAAAATCAAAGGAAAAAAGCTATAAATGGGGGAGTGGTTACAGGCAAGTACGTTCACCAAGAAAGTTTATAAAAGTTTCAATGATGTAAGCACACTTTCATGTATGCGGATGTGCATTCAGTCTGTGCATGTGTATGTGGTGTGTTCCATGTGGGTAAGAGGCAAAAGAGAAAGAGAGAGCAGTACAGGTGCATGTGTACATAAAAGCAGGCACGCCATCTCAGGGCCACACAGGACTGCATACAGCCCTGGCAAGCAGCATGCATGTGTGCATGCAAACTCATCCACATGCACACATACTTGCATACACCAGCCACAGCATGTATCAGTCGATGCATTATCGTATCCAAGCACTCCTGATTACATGTACTTGTAAACGAGTTCAAACAAAAAACGTTTGCTCTTCCGATTCTTTGATAAAATACATGGATTTTAAAGATGTATCCATGATCACAGAATCATAGCTTACGGATAATGATTTGAATGATATGGATAATAAGGTTGTCATATGCCTTTTTGCAAATATGTGGTAGTCTGTGATGTTCCTACCTAACATTTACATGTATATCACACTCTGCGCTGTCTCCAATAGACAAGCTTTTTTTATACATATTATCTGCTCCCAAGCATTGCTGTTTGGTAATGTGTAGCTTAGCTAACAGTTGTTCAAAAAGTGCAGCAATATCAGTGATGTTAAAGAATGTTATATTTATAAGAATGTTTTGCTTTTTAGCTGAAATTAAATTTCATGAGAACATGTGAAGGGGTGGGGGAAGTGGTGCAACGCAACAGCTTTTCCAAACAAAACAATTACGTGAGAAATGGAATAAATGGGTACATTTAATGTCGGTCCTTTGAACGCCTCCACCTGGAAGAAAAAATAACCATGTCGGGCTGTATTTTAAAGCAGGCTCACACCAGCCAGCAAGGGAACTTAGGAAGACATGCATCCATTTCACCTCTAAACTGATAAAGACAAAATGAGCTAGCGCTGTTCAAAATGCAATCGCTTTTGACACAGCAACAGATGACTGGATTCAAACACAGCTGAACAAGCAGAAATACAGTGAAACAGAGTCTGCAAGATAAATGTTTGTACGAAGAGTTGTGAAGAGAGAAGGTACTTTCCTTCAGCCAGGTGGGAAATGAGTTTTGCACAACTGCTTTTTATTATACCAATCGCAAGTTTAGGTTTCTGAAACCATAATGGTTCACATCAAGGTGAAATATTCATATCTCTCTTTATAAAGCTGAACAATGAATAAAAGTGATTGTTTGGTTGATACAAATGTTACTATCCTCAGAAAAATTATGCTGTGGCCCAACACAATTTCATAAAACCTAAAATCATGTTTAGATTATATTTTCTCTTCCCCATGATTCTCGTTTCTTTCAAAAATTCTTATTTAGCTTTACAACACCAGAACATGAATCCAGATATGAAAGGATTCCCATTCAGAAGAGAAGCTTTTCTTTCTTTGTTTTTCTAAAAGTAGTTTTAACACAGATTTGAACAACTTTCCACTGACATTTTTATTTGGTCCTATAACCTAAAAAAATGACCTATCACTGCAGCACATATATACAGGCAGATAATTAAGCTCGAAGTATCTGAAATAAAGTTAATCAAAAATTGATAGCCTAGATAGAATACACTGTATGTTCAACTAAAAATATTCCACTGTTCAGTAAGACGTCCTAGTACTGATCATTCTTGTGTCCGTTGAAGGTGGGGAGGCAACAGGGTTTTATGAACAGATGCAGAAAGCTGCATAATCAGGATCTTCAAAGGGAAACTATTCACACCATGCATTTAACTACAGACTTCTAAGTTGATTTTTTGATTTTTTTTTTTTTAGTAATCCCCTGCTACAGCCCACACAGGCTACCAGTTTACCTTTGCTGTTTATCTTCATTTAGGGTACCAGCAACTCAGCAAAACGGGCAATGCCCTGGAATCGATGCAGTTATCATAATGAGGCCAGCAGAGTCAGCGAAAAGTGCTAGCTATTTATGTTTGTTGCAGTACGTTACTGTACAAAAATGTGCATGCAATGTGCATTCCATAACAATCTGAACCATTCTATTCCAAAATAGTTTTTCTAACAGGCCATCATATCCCTACCTCCTAAAACTGCCTAGGTTTTGTCAACATTCTAGTTAAACCATCAAATGCATTAAAAGCATTCTTTAAGTTAGAATGTCAATTTGAAATGATTTTCACATTCAAATAATACTTAGTCTGGAGAAAATTAATGCAAATTGCAATTTAAAGCATGATGCATGTTAGTTCGTCATACAGTTATTGCAAAAGCTTTCACATGCCAACTTCTGATGATGCATGAACATTGTTTCTCACAGAACAATTGTTTATACAGTTTCTTTTTTTTATACTGCATTTCTTCTGAAGATTTTAAGCCCTCAAATGAAATGTGCTGGTCCTTCCCTTGACTTTGCAAGAAATCTCCCCCCCCCCTTTTTTTTTGGGGGGGGGTCTTTTTTGGTTGGTGGTGGTGGCAATTAATTTCATCCAAGTTAAACACCAAGGAATCTGCAGCTTTTTATTGAAGGCTAACATATTCTGCTGCATAACTTTTATGTATAATGAACAATGAAACATTACCCTGCCACAACAACAACAAATAAGCATCAAAAAACCAAAATCACTCACAAAATAAAACAAAAAGAAAGAACATCAACAAGCAGACATGTGAAAATACACTGTGTAAAAAAAATGTCTAAATTTCCTCGTTTTTATGCTTTACATAGGTTCTACTGATATGGTGACCACACTCCAGGTCTCAAGACATGGCACAAAGTCAACTACAGATCACCGAATTTGACGGGTGAATAACCAGCAAAAAATAAAGCCCATACGGGCAAGTGACTGACAGTAGCATGCTACAAATACTGTAGAGTCAATTATCTTTGTTCTCATGAAGTTCCACAGGAAAAGAGTATGGGGGGGGGGGGGAGAGGACTCACAGAAAAAAACATGAAAAGAAAAAAATGTTGGATGCATTCACAGATTTTTAAACCATCCAAGGGTGACAATGTAAGAACCACAACCCCCGAAAAATTGTGAGGAATGTGAACATGACAGCTAGCCTGAGAAAAAACACAGCGAGAAATGTTACAAGTAACCATTTACTCACTCTTTGGAGTTCTCAAGTGATCTCCTCCTCTCACCCCACTGCTCTTCCCAGGCAGACTTCTCCCGTTCGAAGGCCTTCCATTTCTCATCTAGTTCTCGCTGCTGCTGCTCTAAGCTCTTCTTCATCTGCTCAGATCTTTTCTGGAGCTTCAGTAACAAAGCACACGAAAAAATGAAACACATAAGCTTTGATCAAACGATTGTATGCGTAATAGTAAAAATGAGGCCACTATACAACCTAAAAAAAATATGATTAAAGTGCTAAAGCAGAACTGCTGTCAATCCTCATATATGCTCCAACAATGATGTAGCATGATGACAACTGTTTATATGAACCTGGAATCATGTATTAATGCTTCCACAACACAGACCTCTGAGGAATAAAACTCACATCTGCTTCAGAATCCTTTAGCTTCTGTTTCTTCTCCTTGACCTTCATTTCAAAGACCTGTTCCATCTCTGCCTCCATCTTCTTCATCTTCAAATTGTGCTCCTGCTGTTCCTCAGCCATCTGCGTCAATGGATCCCTGCAAGGTTCGGGTCAAAATAGTTGATTGGTTGCTTATTGTTTAACGCCAATTTAGCGACGAGGGACATCACATGACTGGTGTAGTAAAGAAGAGTCATAAACAGGAAACGGGAAGAGGGAAGAAACCTGAGGACCCAAACTAAAACCCTTAATGGCCAACCCTGAAAACAAATGCCTCATGCTGGACATGAGTCTCAACCCATGGCTGTCTCTCAGACATGCTAATGTCAAAATCAAAATGGAGAAGAAAGAAATCAACACACAGCAAAAAAAAACAAAAAAAAAAAACTGTGTTAACATCAGCCTTTTCTTTTTTTGGGGCGAGGGGAGGGAAAGTGTTCCTATCCATGATTTATCTTAGAAAACCAGATGTAGCACAGATACACTTCTTACTAAATAATGTCGAGACCTTGAAGCCTTGTTTATTGATGTTTTTTAATTGTTTTCTTTTACTGTCTTTATTTTCTTTTTATTGAGGCCTTTTAATAACCAGCCACAGATCGGACAGTCAGAACCAGCCAAGCTAACATTTAACCTTTCCTGCTTTAGTATGAAGTGCTGACAGATCACTTACGCATGGCGATGTAAGGGACACAATCACAGATGCAAGGAAACACTATGGGACCAGATCACATCTGAACATTAATCAAACTGTACTACTTCAAAACTTAGAGCTCTGAATTTACTAAAACAGGAAGAAAATATAACATGTACAATTCTTTTAAAAAAATACCATTGAAACAGTTAAGGTTTTCAACAAAAAAAAAAATTAGTATCTAATTCATTATTCCAGTTTTGCGAACTTTTTAAATATATATATATATGGCAGGGAATATTTAGGGTTTAAAAACAGCAAATTCCTTGTCTGAAAAAAAATGCAACAGAAAAAATCTCACTTGGTGAGTGATCCTGGTTTCACCTTCCCCTCGGCTGTTACGGGTGCCAGCTTGTTGTAACGGAAGTTTTCATAATGAACGTTGTTTGTCACGTCCTTCAGATCCTGCATATGAGTTCTGAAACACACACCACCATTTCAAAATGGAAATTCACACATTTATCTAACTTCTGCTTAGCTGGCATAGATTACGCAGATTATGGTCTACACTGTACTTAGTTACACCAGCATGCACACATGTACGAATATGTGCGTGCAT
>SMGT01004173.1:49672-78224 GCA_004794575.1 Lanistes nyassanus | reverse complement strand
TTCCCTTGTTTTAAATTTAATTTGGATTTTCCTCCAAGCGGCAGTCACTTGTTTTTCTTTTGTAAAAGATCTTAAAATTGTGTGCCCAGGTGACAGCAATAGTAACAAGTTTTTTAAAAACTGTCAAACACTATCTTTACCATCCCAAAGATGTAAACATGGTCACATTTATTTTGTGTGAGCATTATAACCAAACACCAACCATTCCAGTTGGGGGGGGGGCCAAAATGAAGGAAAGTACCGCACAATGCTGGCAACTATGCCATAGCTTTAAAGATAGCAAGTGTAATTGGCCAGCGAGGACCCAAACATGTTTGATTATAATACTCATAAAAAACAGAGAAATGTTTCACTGACAAATTTGGCACATGAATAATGAAATTTTTTTAGTGAAAATGTCAGCTTGCAGTGTAGTGTACAGTACTGGATGTTGGAGTAAGCAAAGGCAATAACCAAACAAAAATAAAAAAACAAGATGAAAAGACAAAAGACCTCCCACCCCATCCAACAAAAAAAAACTTAAGAAAACTACTTGCAGCAAATACTTTTACAGTACTGCAGGATTAGGTAAGAAGTAACACTACAATAAGCGTGTTGTGTGAACATTATCCATCACTGTATGCCATCCCAAAGGCTAAAACGACTGTTTACTTTATCTTCACTAGGACTCATAATACGATTGAAAAATATTCAGAAAAATCTTATTTTTAAAAATTGTGGGATCACAGGAATTTAAACAATTTTCAAAAGTACTGTACATTTACTAAATGCATGTACTGGCAGGATTTTTTATCAGGGGAGTGGGGGGTGGGGGAAAGATTTTCACTAGGCTAGGCCAGCTATAGTGCAACTGGGGTGGCCAAAATGCATTCGTGATGGACTTGTGTGTAAAGAACAAGCACGTTTTCCAACTTGATACGTGCGATTTTAAATCTTGAAAACGCACCACTTTGCTTAAATCGGTAATCCTACTCCAGTGCACCAGGTACTGGAAAACCTTACCCTGCGCCTATTCCCCCCCCCCCACCACCACCAATCTTCTCCTCGAATTTAGAGGATTCACAAGAATGACCGTTTTGATGATGAAAAAAAAAAAAAGGAAATCCGTTTATTAACAGTACTCTGGCATGCCTGAAGTATATAGGTCAAAATTGGTGTAAACGATGCTGATCTTTTAATGTGCAACATACCTTCAACTATACCCCATGGGTATTGTCGACCTCTGATGCGTTTGCCTCCAGCCTCAATCACATGATTACTTCCAACAACAGCAAATGGTACCCTATCCTAGATTTAAAAAAGCACAAAATACAATTTATCTACAATTTCTCACACCTCTTTCTCAAGCCCAAAGCAGCTCATACCCTCAAGCTTGCTTTGACTTTCATGAAAGGAACAGTGGAATAAAATAGGTGACAGAGGGTAAAAAAAAGATCTTCCCCCCACAAAGAAAAATAAAATTTGAGACAGGCGAGGGAGAAGGAAAGATGCAGCATGCCAGCAATAACACCGAGGTATGGCCACAAAGTCTCATGCTACCGACTCACACTGCTTCTATACGATTCTCTCCCCTGGGTGGTTGTCTGCAGACTTTATAGCCTACACACTGCACACCTTTGCCAATGGTCAACAGGACGCATTTTCAAGCGACAATGTATGGACTAGAAGCATGAAGGTGTGTGAGATGGTGTGATCTAAATGGCAATTCTTCTTGGATTCTGATGGATAAAGTTCACATTTAACTGTGCTTCTCACTATTCTCAGCACCTTGTTGGGTAATGTTGGGGTGAAGTGAACCAGTCACAACATCACAACGCACACCCCAAGAGTATCATTCATTCCAACAGTGGCTAATGCACACCCCAGCTGTCTCCAATGAACACCCAACTGTATCTTATGCACACCCCAACTATACCTAATTCATACCCAACAATATCTAACTCATACCCAACTGTATCTAATGCATACCTAACTGTATCTGTTGCACACCTCAACAGTATCTAATGCACACACTTCATCAGTATCTAATGTAAGCCTCAAAAAGGATCCAATGCACACCTCAACAGTATCTAATTCATACCCTGAGTTTTTTCTGCACCTTCAACTCCTCCTCCTCATCATAGTCAGGAAACTCATAGATTCTAATTTTATGTTGTGCTATTTCATTCAAGATCTGAAAACAGCAAAAGAAACAGGAATTCAACATTTCCATAAGCAACAAATTTTATTTAACACAATGTCCATGACATCATCTACCTGTGACACAATTTTTATCATGGGTTAGAATTTTGAAAATTTTATCACATGCCTTGAGCTTTAGTAATCTCGCTGTCAGTCTTCTGACAGAGGTTCATGGCGGTATTAGCCACTAAATGACTTTTATGTAGGAGTCAATTAGAAGTTTGAACTAGCAACAGCTTAGATCACATCCTGATTTGCCATTAAGTCTAATTCTGATTTAACTATAGGAGACAAGTTTACAGATTAATAACTGTAAGCACTCAGTTTAAAACTTCATGTTCAACATTTTTCTAACAGCAACAGTAGAACTCACAGTCTTTTTGAATTCCCGACACTCGTCTGGTGTTAATGTGTCTGCTTTGGCAACCAGGGGAATGATGTTCACCTTATCATGAAGCCGCTTCATGAATTCCACATCCAGAGGTTTTAGCCTGAAACACAATAAAGTTTCACATTATCATGCAGAAGGCAGTCTATTGCCTAAACGGCAGCACAAGGCAAATTTAACAAGGTGCCAAGCTTGAAAACTACTCATCCTGCATAAAAGGCTAAGGAACACCACTGCAGCAGGAAACTAATCTAAAATATAAGAACAGCGATCGACTAAAACCTTCCTGCGATTAACAAGACTGATTCAAATTATCCTGTGATTAATACACTTCCTTATTGACTACAGAACAACAGTCAAAGAAACCAACTAGAATCTATAAAGGGATTTGGTAAACTTCACCAAATACGCAATTATAACTGAGTGTGCTCACAAGACCCTCCCCCAACCTTCCCCCAGGTTTACCCTCGTCCTGGCATTCCCACCATCCTCATCTTTCTTAAAAAAAAAACCCAATGATTTCCGGAAAAGATATGTTGCAAACGTGAAAGTATTCATGCCGCTGCACAACAATGCACACAAGCAGACATCAACGTAGCACCACATACCCATGGCCTGTGGGAGCAATGAAGTACAAACAGCAATGGACTCTGGTATCGGGCATTATTGTGCGATTTACCCGGGACTCTGCGTTGAGGTATTCATCATATTTGCTGTCAATAAAGTCTATGACAGGCTGCCAGCTGAAATAGTTAACACTCTAAATGAAGGATAAAGAAATATCAAAATAAAAGCACACTCACTTGAAACACAATTTGGATACTTGTACACCAGTAAGCAAATACCTGTACATACTTATTACGTGTTATAGCAGCATTTGTGTTAGCAACTCTTTAAACTTAAAGGTAGCTTTAGTGTGACTGACTGGTCAGAGCAAACATTGTCAGATTAGTAGACCCCACCTTTATGTTTGTCAAAAATTTAAACATGTTGGAAGTGTCATTACCAATTGCTGTTATCAACTGCGTCTCCAAAGCCTGGTGTGTCTACGATGGTCAGTTTGAGCTGGACACCATTTTCTTTCAATGTCACCTGAGTCTTGTCAACCTTCAGAAAACAAAAACAATGAATGTTGCTCTTAATTAATATGTCTACTGTGTTACTTCCTTCAATGATTTGTAGCAAGATTATATATCT
The DNA here is from genome assembly GCA_004794575.1 of Lanistes nyassanus. Classification (NCBI taxonomy): domain Eukaryota; kingdom Metazoa; phylum Mollusca; class Gastropoda; order Architaenioglossa; family Ampullariidae; genus Lanistes; species Lanistes nyassanus. The sequence continues at coordinate 74,458 of SMGT01004173.1, read as the reverse complement.
GAGAGGAACCCAATTAGTCTTAATACTCCTATTTAAATTTTCTTCACTGGTCTGTTAAGAGTTTGGATGTTTGAGAAGAACCCAAACAAATGGTGTGGTAAGGAACAGGGGCAAGTTCGTGAAACAAAGAAGAAACAAAACAAATCCAAGACATGAGGGAAGAACATCTCACATCCATCAGCAAAGCTGAGCAAAGTACCAATAATCACAATCAAATCTGGGATGCTAGAACAAACTGGTGCACACACGAAACAAGATCTAATTCTGTGTGATACACTACAGCAACACTCTTGAAGGCACCAGCTTTCCAACCAACATCAAGCTCTGCAAAGCCCTAGTCATTTCCGTCCTGCTGTAGGGCTGTGAAAGACTGCTGGGTTAAAAACAGATCAAAGCCTTTGAGACCAAATGTTTCCACAAGTTTCTCAGAAGCTCTTAGATGGAACAAAAAACAAACACCCAGGTCCAAAACACAGTAGACAAAGAAATGCTCTACACCCCAAACAGGGATCTCAAAACAAACGGCTGATAAAATAGGCTCGTCCCGCCCATCTGAACCCCAGTTACAAAAGGTGCAGACATGATAAAAAATTTAATTAAATCCACATAGTTTCAGCGCTGCACTAATCAATCAGAAGCCCAGAATCATCTCCAGTGACAACAGAAAAAGACTAACCATTCACACATTCATGCATGTGGGCGTGGCAGCACCACACCGACAGATGCCCAGTGGCATACTGAAAAGGGAGAAAGGTAGAGGGGAGGGGGGGAGAGTAGTTTTGAAAGCTAAACCTTTAAGCCAACCGATAGGAGCTAAGCATTTAGGGCACTAGATAAAAAAAAAAGAACATCCAGGGGATTCTCCCAGCCTGCGAACTTAAGCCCATGTTGACTTGCCCTTTCTTTTGCGTCAAACCAAGTTCAAACCCACATCTGTCTTCTAGCTGGTTTAAAGATCACAGGTTGCTTAGCATTGCAATTATATTCAGGATGGTAAGGGCATCTGTGTTTGTATCAGTGGCTGACTAGTACAGTGCTTATGTATTTTTGCTCAATAAGTAAATCTGATTAATAACTCCAACAAAGATACTGGCAGCGCTCACACATAGCCGTATGCAGACCCCTGTGCCCAAAGGGAGCTTACCGTACCCAAAGACGTAGCAAAGAGAGGGCCGAAAGAAAGGAACTTGGCAGATCCTTAGTTTAAAAAAAAAAAACACCCTGTGACTCAGGGAAATGGGTATTTTAAAGGCACTCAGAGACATAACAGTACGCTGAAGTTCACAAAAAACTGTTTCTTCCTATGCTTTGAGACTTTGACTGTATTTTTTTTTTAAGAAATGCTCTTATCACATCAAATAAACAAGATTGCACAGTCTAGAAATATACAGCATTTTTTTCTACCATCTGCAGCATGGTCTCTCAGAAATTCTCACAGCTAACAGTGACATCACTAGCAGGATTAGCAGCTGACAAACAAAGGCTCTTTCCTGGGCCTGACATCACAACTCTCCAAACCTCACTAGTTTATCTAGTTTTCCAGAGGCAGCTGCTAGAGTCAGGAAATGCCCTCATTTGAGCACATATTCCAGCAGACACTCACAACCATGTAATGAGTTACTCAAGTTATTACCAAAGGCTAGAAAATGCTGAAAAGTTTAATCCCGCCTGTGATAAACACATCTATATAGTGCTTTAATCATCTTGCATCAAACACTAAATAGCAAATATTTTTCTCCATCCTTTCTTCAACAGACATCTAAATCACTTCTATCAAAGCCAACCTCTTCTAATGCAAACAGTTCATGTATTTTGACCCTTCAAACGGATTAAAAGTAAGCACGACCCCCTCCCACCCCTCAGAAAAAGGTAAAATAAACCCTCTTGTTCATCCATGACTTCCCCTATTCTATCCCTGAATTTATTTAAAAGCACTCAAAAGTTACTGGGATTTTCCAGCATTGCCCAGATGCATGATTGCTGCTTGTGTTCGTTTAGAATAAGAATGAGAAGTAACAGATGTATTTCAGAATGACCAGGCAACAGTAGAGTGGATACCGAATGTATGTGCATCCCAAACTCCCTTCATCCAACACAGAAGCACAAACCCTACCTTCACAGTTTTCTGGATACGATGAGAAGGACCTGGATATTCGGCGCTGTACAGATCTGTGAGGAACAGCGAGTTGATGAGGGTGGATTTACCCAGACCCGATTCCCCTGCACACAGGAAAAAAGATTGCAATGACTTGCTTATTATCAAGTTCCTTAACCAAAGGAATACGTTCTCTAGCGCTAGAGAAACAGAAAATTCAACCCCAACTAAAACCAGTCTGAAAACTTTACATTTATGCAGTTCAACGAGGACAATCATGAAGATCAAGAACAAGGATTAGTTGAAATTTGTTGAAATGACTTATTCTCAATCTGCTTAAAACTTGCTCAGGTTTTGTTCTCTTGATGTGGAATTTCTGCAACCGATAGTGCAGTCTGATACCTATTTATCATGCACAAATAAACACTGCACTCTGACAAATAACGGCACTAATTTCAGTGGCTTATCATGCTTGTTACATTTGTATAATGTATGTAAGTAGCTAAGAAATAAGAAAATGTCTCTGTCTGGAGTTCTGAACATTGCCTCCTGCCTCCTGCAAGCTCCAGATACGCTGTCTGCTGTCTGCCTAGCTAGCTTCCCCAGGGTTTTTTGGGGGCATTTATTCCACAAACCAGCTATCTCATAAGTTTAAGATGTAGCATATCAGATTACCCACAGAGAAAGGGAGGAGGAAAAGGGAGGAGGAGAGAGGAGGGGAAGGGCAGAAGGTAGAGTAGCCCAACAGATGTAAAAGCTGAACAGGGTGAGGTGGGTGACATGGGGAAGGAAAGGTGTTCAGCATGAGTCATCACAAAGTGGTCTTTGTTGAAATTTCCCAAACTATGCAAGGTGAGATGAGGGTAGATTATATTCTGAGCTGGCTGTCAGGGTATTTCCATCGCACTCTGCAGGGCACTCTGCAGGCTTCCAGACTAAATGGCATAACTGCTAAGGTGGGAAGCTTTGGGTTTCTATTTCTGACTAAGTTTAGCATGCTGATCATGCCAACCCAGCTGTGGACACCCCACACAGCAACACTGAATCTTCACAGTGGATCTTTGTTTAAAACTAAAGTAACTTAGTCATACACTGATGGGTTTACACAATCACATCACCAGTAACTTGAGAATTTGAAGCCCCCACCACCCCCCTCCGCCACCACCACCTTTCAATCACTGTAAACATGAAGACTTTTACTAATTTTGAATAGGTTCAGCAAGGTTGTAATTTATGGACTCAGTGTGATTCCAGGCTCCATGATCTTGTTAGAGATGAACATTACAAGAAATGTTATCGCTAAGCATCCTGTGGAGCCATGCATCGCCATTTACTAATGGTCCTTTTCACAAAGAAGAGTCTATGTTCTCTGGGTGTATCTCTAGGGACTCAACTACTTAATACTAATTCAAAAAATAAATGCTATGCATGCATGAAAGTGTATGCACACAAGAATTTATGCTAAATGCCTCTTGCATGTTAACAGTTACATCAGTACATGCATGTACTCTACATATACATCACTTGCCCCCCCTGTTTGCTGAATGGGGGGGGAAAATTCACCAAGGCAACATGAAACACTTTCTGCATGTTTTATGGCTCTAACCAGGAAAACACATCCCTTCAATTTTGATCAAAGGGAAATTTTGGGTGGGAACATGAAACTCCAATCAATTTCTAAGCCACACTATGAACCTGCAGAAAATTTTCAAAAATTTAGAAATCTTTAAGTAACAAACAATTAGGACAGATTTCAACTTTCAAAAAGCATAGGAAATTGTGGACTATTTCAGATATCAACATCTAAGACAACAGTGGATGTGCCAGAAGGGTTTCTTAAAACATTTTCATTTTGCACAAATAACTTTGTGAATAGTGTCTACTGCTAACTTTTAAGATTATTTTCTACAATACTGACTACAAGATGAGCTGAACAGTGCATTAAAATCACCAGTCTGGTAACATTCCTGCATCTTTCTATTGAGCAGACAACTTGAAATGCTAGAGTTCTATTTACCCACCCCACACCCAAGCTGATAAACTTTGTAATGATTGTTTAGAATTTTTAGGTTATGCATACCTTCCTGTGCATTTACCCTACCATTCTCTGGCGATTTGTTAACTACACCATATGCAAAAAATAAAAGCTAAATTTGTAATGTTTATCAGCTGTAATTAGGAGCCACCTGTCTTCCTTTGGCGCTGAAGTGAGAACCAGCACCTTCAGCTTGGAGTCTATCCAGATGTCTAAAGAGATGTGGATTTCATCTAAAACATTTTAATCAGATGGTTTTTCATTTCATTTTAGTGCTCACGTCTGCATCATCTACCTGGATATCTCTCTGGCTTGAAGCTATTGCCAGGCCAAGCAACAGCCATAGGGGTGAATGCTGTGGGAAGCAAGGGGGAGCAGAGGGAGGAGAGATGGATGCTGCAAGTGCTGGGGAAGTGCAAAGCTCACTATACAGTATGGGAGGCTTCCTGACAGGCACTATCAACAACCCTTCCCAGAGCTCTCCTGACTGGAAACTGTAACTGAGTCAGGGCGGTACTAACAGAGGTAGGAACAGGGTGCCACTGAGGGTGTGTATCATGTCAGCATACACCAAACTGGCAACAACTGCTGGCCCAGAGATGGAATCCCTCCTTCAGCGGAAAGTGATGGGTGCCAGACTGCTTTGGCGGGGGTGTAGGCTTTCATTTTACAAGCTAGTCCTTTCCTCAAAGTCTGAGCAATCCTTCAGGCACAGTAAAGTGTGTTTCAGGGCTTTGTAGTGTTCTTAGATTGCTTCTAGCTATCCATGTTCTCAAATGCTTTCGTTGTTCTGGGAAAGTGCTTCCACATCACGGTGATTCTGGTAATTTCACACTGTGGTGAAGGGGAGAGTGGAACTGGTGGAAGGAATGGAGGGGACCTCAAGTGCTGGTGTGGTTCCATTATTATACTGAAAGAAAGACTGCAGCCCCATGTAACATATCTCCTCTTCACAACACACCCCTACCCCGACACCAACAAATGCATGTGTGCATCCACACACACACATGCATCCATGCACCTGCATGAACACATGCATGAATGAATACATACGAACAAATACAAACTTCACACATATGGAGATGCTCATCAGAAAGGTTGTGCCTCACTCCTCCCTCACCCTGTACCACACCCTCAGGGTTTATAGACCAAGGGTAGGATGTAGACTGGTTCACAATGAGTGAAGCCCATGTTCTGAAAATCCCATGCATAAAAACATCATGCTATCCAAGCATTATTAAAAGCTACAGCACAAGCCTGCTTTACAGATCCTGCATTCCACAGTTTGCACTAGGAAGAAAATGGCATTCACAGGCTAGACAGCAGCAGCCAATAAAATGTGCATTGCACAGGATAAGCGACCGCAGCAGAAGATGGCTGTGGCTATGGCAAGATTAAAGGGAGATCTTGTTTTTTCATCCTCCACCAATATGGTTACACACTTTGATGCCAAGGCAAGCGTTAAGTGCGTATCCTAGGCCATTAGGTTTGGGCTAAGGCATCAGAAGACTGAGTGCTATGCCTGAGGTGAATCTGATGAAGCCCAGCCAGCCGCCTCCTGTAATATGCTTTAGACAGGATTTTCTGCACGTTTACGAAACATTTGTACGGTCTAGTTCAGGCAGCAAATTACAAGCCTGGAAGGACACATCTTACTAAATTCCCCTTTAGTGCTCAGTTAAAAACCAGGTCTGCCTTTTGTCTTTGACAAATGTTACATGTATGAGAATCTGACTGGTGTAGGAACATTAACAAGATTTCCCACGCTCCCAAGTGCATAAACACAAAAAGAAATTCAAATATTCAATTACTGTCCAATCCCTTAAACGATAAGCAATCATAGTGCCTAGGATGTACAAGTGCTTGACTTGCGCCCCTCACCTAAGGTGTCAAACAACACCTGCACCCAGTTTAACTCATTAGATTTGTGATGTAGATCTATGGGTGTTGTGGACAACATGGGAACTCTTTTCATTGTTGCATACTGGCACTAAGCCTTACCTGTCAAGTAAGCTATGCATTTTTTGTTTCATCCTTAGATTAAAATGACTAAATTTTGGTGCATCAGAAATCAACAGCATTAATCAATGGCTGAATTTTCCAAGACTCAACCTCAGAACTCTTTCATAGACTCGGCTGTCCCTATCAGACTAGTCATGCTGGATCCAAAGGTATTAATCGTTTTTGTTTAGAGAACTGCTTTCTGGCCACATAAAAACACAAAGATATGGACAGAAGGAGAGTTTATGAAACACTGCTGTGGAAACATATCGGCACCTTTTGACAGAGTTTAGGAGGTTCCATGTTTCTATGGCATGTTCACTGACCCAGTGGCTAAGGCTCTCCACCGATAATAGACAAAAAGAAGCCCACAGAAACATACCAAAAATCTGACCACCTTACAGGTGTTTAGTGTATAGAACCAGGTGCTTCGGGTGTTGGGGGCACCATCTGTTGCTTTTACCGCAGAGGATTTTTAGTTGCCTTTTTTAATGTGGAAGATTAATTCCTGATGTAGGTGCTGGGACCCAAATGCAATTGTAATGTAATCATATAAAATGTAAGTGCAATGTGACAACTGTATTAACCCCACTCTCTCTTTCCTGCTCAAGATGCTGCATGTTGCGGATCTGGAAGTCCATGCAAGAACATGATAAACTCAAGTGTGCATGCAGACACCTAAACACACCACTACACACATACAATGCATATATATATATATTACATACACAACTGTTGTCAGTAACCCAGCATGCTAGTAACTTCACTAGCCCGCTGAAAACAATCAGCTTCAATCTCCCTTTCGTTTCCTGTGCTGTTTAATTCAGAAAATAAACCCATATATTCACAGGGAAATGCAGTATTTGACTGCACAGCACACTGTGTCATGTGACATTTTCAAGTGAGAATACCAGTGGCATAAGAATGTGATAAGTGGCTCAGTCAGCAGTTTGAAAAAGATCACATCTCATTCTGCAGCATTTCCAGCGCACACAAAATTCACTCCAGAGGCAGTTTTGAGTGCTGTTCTGAATATTAAAGTTTAAATGTACTGTAAGTTTTTTTTAAATCACCTAAATCCTATAATGTCGCCAAATCTATGCCAGAAGCACAGATTCTTATTACAAATCTGAAATTTAAACTGTTAAATGTTGCAGAAATTCTGCCAGTACCCTTTCACAATCCAACAAATTACCAGCTTACTGCGATTTACAACAGCAATAAAGCGATTAACAATTAAATACATGTTAAAAACTCAGCATGCAACACATTTTAAAGTGAAAGCCCGAACTATGGAGACGATAGCAGCGTGCACGCACCATGCCTCCCGCTCAAGACTCGGCCTCACGCTGGACCGTCGACTCACCTACAACCATGAGGGTGAACTCGAACCCCCGTTTGACGGACTTGCGGTACACCTGGTTGGGCAGGTTGGCGAAGCCCACGTAGCCTTCCAGCTCCTTGCGGGTCTCGGCCCCATACTTCCGGTCCCGCTCCTTGTCCTTCTCTTTCTCCATCTCAGCCTGCAGCTGCTCCTTCTCGGGCTTCACGCGCTCGCGTTCGCGCTCGTGGCCGAAGCGCGCGCCCGGGTCGAACTTCACGGTCGGCGGTACGTCAGCAGCGTGGCGGAAGAAGGCGTCCCTCTTGGCGGCATTTATCTGCAAAACGACACGAGTTTCGTCCGCGGCTAGTGGAATGCGAACACGCGGAAGCGACTGACGCTAGGAGCTCCAACTTCTCTGCCTAGCGTCACTCGCGTTATCGGCATATTTTTATTTTAAAAAATCGTTTCAGATTAATTCGTGCCTAGTTTTCATCGCCGCGGAGGAGCTCTGACGTCACTACCTCGCGCCCTTCACACTCGCCTCTTCAGAGCCTGAGAAGAACTCATGCTCCGCATCCATCACCGCCAGCAGATCGTCTCAGCGTACAACACGTACAGGCTTCAACAACCGCGGGGAGTTCTGGGGTCGATACTTAAACGTTATTACTCTTTAATCCCTAATGTTTGGTGACATTTTGGTAAGACGCCATACTAAATACGCATCAGCACTTCAGTCACGCGACACTGCTGATCTGTCGCGTCACTGGCCCCTCCCCTCTAATCTTCCGCTCTCGAAGGCATCAGGCTGTGGAAGGCGCCTCATCCCACGCTAACTCCTGCTTGGTTGCTGGTCTGTTACTAAATCCTCACTAGTTTAGTGCGAGGGCTCAGTGGTCGCCGTGTTTAATTGTGAAGAGGTCAAACTAACAAAGACCCACGCCAAGTCCACCTTTCGACCTTCCAGGCCTGACACGACAGATCTAATCGCGAGGCGCTCAACAAACGGAGGGCATTAACCTTCGCTAACGGGGAAATGGAAACTAAGGGGTTACAGGTCTCCTCTGAAACTCTGTCAGATTACAAACTTGCGCAATTTCATCGGTTGGCGTTACTATGGAATGTGCAGGTTGAAAACCGATTCCAAAATGCTTGTAAGCACGCGCACGTTGAGGTTCAAAACCTGACAATGCAGTCTGGCAAATGTGCATGCCGTGCAAGCACACATTGTAAGTGTGGATACTGTAAATGCGTAACAGATGCACTCACCATAGATGGAGGCCGAACCTATATAATCTGATACATGGTCGTTATAACTGATGACAGAAGGATACGGTAAGGGAGGGGGACGAGAAAGAGAGAGTTAAAGAACTGTCCACGGAAATGTAAAAACGATAAGACTGGGAGGAGTCTACCCCTCCCCATAACGGTCGTTATCCTAACAAGCAAAAATGAGTTATAGATCGTGTCAAACAAGCTCTTCCCTCTCACAAACATAAAAACACTAGACGTCGCAAGTGTACTGCAAGGGCGCAGATGCCCTCTTGCAAAATCTCTTGTTGAACACCAATTTTGTCTCTCACCCCCACCCTCAGTTAAAAATCGTTCTCTATCCTCCGCAGGGCTATGAAGGCACGATGCCATGCCAGTGGGACTTGCTTGTCAGCAGGGTGAGGAAAAGATCCACCTCTTTCCCATCCCTCAGGCTGGGGGAAGAATATTTAAACGTCTCCCTTATTCAAGAATCACAGGTAAATTTAGAACACTTCCATTTTGCACCATCCTATGTTTGTCGCAACTAGCATCGCAGAAAGCTGATGAATAGCTGGGACCCACTCTTAGACTCATTTCACTTGCATGGGAAACTATGTCTTTCCTTCACTCGCCCATGTTTCATATGAAACCTGACTTACAAATCAAGACAAAATATTGTGCAGAAAAGTATCCATTACGCACAATCATCTTCTGACATTTAAGCTGACTAAATGGAAGGATGGTTGCTTGTGTGCCAAGGAAACATGTGCCTGAAAGCATCACAACAGTGGAAATTAACAGAGAGGAGAGACAGGTAACACTGTCAACAGTGTGACACTGTAACATTGTCAACAGCTGACAGGGCAGGCCAGTCCAGCAGCAGCTTTGACTGGGAACAAAAAACTAAAAGTGACAGTTCAGGTTTGTCGCATTTAAAAACAGAAACAATACACCTACATGCATGCAAGTCTGCACATGCACAACTGCCCGCAAGTACATATTGACACACATCCCAACAAAACACAGCAGAACAGGGACAGATTGGTTGGTTGACTGGTAACAATATTCCCCACGTTTATTCTACAACTGACAAGAAGCTATTTTGTCTACGGTTCTGATTCAGCCCTGTAAACCAACACCCTCTGCCATGCAAATGAAATGCAATGCTTTGTTGTGGACGACACGGACCACGGACTATCATTGTAGTGCTTCTTAGCAAATAGTAACTGACCTTAACAATCATTCGTTATTGTAAATGCACATCCACTTGTAAATCGCATATCACGCTCTTTCACTGATACGACACAAAACATCTGACTGCAAAAGCTTACGGACAAAACAGAGGAAGATATACCCCATAGCATGCATCACTGAACACCCTTGATCCAAAAGGCAATGCTGACACTGTTTGTACGCTCACCTTTCACCTCTCCCTGTCCGACCAGGACACAGACGAAGGCTAGGGCAATTGGAAAACCCTTTCGATACAACAATTAGGCCTATTCTATCAAGGTCAAGTCACGCTTTAAAAAAAAAACCTTCCTGGTTCCTTTCCCCTTTTTTTTTTCCTTACAGAATTCTTCCTTAAGGGTGCTGAAGTCAAACAGTACTGCTCCTATGTACTGCTGGTGTAGCGAAAATGCCCTTTCAGTCAGTACACGCAACAACATTCAGCACTAAAAACCGGAACTGCCGCATCCTCATCCACTCGAGATCCACTTCGCCGTGACCCAACGACACTCGCTGGCCAGACCAAATCGCGCCATTCCCACAAGAGGAAGTTCGAAGGGTACTGCGCTATTTTGTCTGCGGTTCTGGTTCAGCCCTGCAAACGAACTGGCTGGCCTCTGGGTCAGAAATCGGTATGTCAGACCAACACCCTCTGCCATGCAAATGAAATGGTTGTGGACAACACAGACCACGGGGTAACCTTTACCTTTCTTTATAAACAAGACAAAATACCACAAATGGGAAATTTAAACCAGCCACAAAACAGTTTTATGCCGAAATTATGTGGGTAACTGGTTTCGTGGAAATGTGCAACCCCAACCCCTCTCCACCTTCCTGCTGATAGCTTATTTCCTCAACCACAGCGCCTACTTCACGATTTTTGGTCAGAGTACAGTTGGGGTCTCACTAGCCTTTCAAAGTTGCACTGAACTTTTGTAATGTCTTGCGACAGCCTTAGATATTCAGTGATGATAAGCAAGAACTAGGTCTACATTTGGTTGTCGAACACGCGTGTTCCCATCTCGCAACCCGCTTTCATTACCCGAACACGCGTCGCGAAGTCATCTCCACGTGGTTACAAATTCGTCACCAAAGGAACGTGGGCGCAGGACGCAGTTCTTTCGTCCTATGCGAACATGAGCACCTTCCGGCTAAACGACACGTGACGCATGCTATGAGCTAAAAAGCAGAGGAGAGAGAGAGAGCCGAGCCATAGCTTAGTAATAGGACCCCATAGTGCGAAATCACCGCGAGGTGGAAGCACTGTCCCTTTAAATAACCCACCAACGCGAGGCGAGGCGCAGTTTACACTTCCTACCAGTTCCTACGTCACTGTCTAGCATCACACGCCTCTTCGCATCTTTACAATCTCGGCCAGGCACGCCATGTCGAACCTCACCAACATATTTCCTGAAGACAGTTCGCAGGCTGTTCAGTCTCTGCTGAAGGCTGTCAGACTCTGCGAACTGGCTCACAAATGATACCGTCCCAAGACCAGCTGTCTACTCGCTCCGTCCCCACCCCCCTCCCGCCTCCTGTTAACGACGTAAACTAACTCGCCATGCTATAAGCTTCAGCTCTCCTTGCGCAGCAAGACCTCGCCGTTGCGCGTACAGCAACGAGATGGCGGGGAATGGGGGGGGGGAACGGGGCGTGGGGGGGGGGAGGAGGAGGTCGGATGAGGGAAGTTAGGCGGTCGGTGGGAGGAGCAGGGAAGGAGGAGTTGACGGAAACCTACGTGGTTCGAGTCACTCTCACTGCGGCTGCGGCAGCCTCAGCTACAAGTCTGGCGTTTCCAGCACCGCATCAGCGCCGTTTTACCAAATTGTCCGCATACCTCGCGTAACGACAGGGGCCAGTTTCATCGAACGACAGGAGCGCCAGTGACGCAAGGCGACGCGAAGGCATCAGTGGTTCTAACGACGTAATGCGTGGAAGACAACTTCCTTTTAGCAATGCCCGAAGAAAAAGAAAATCCTTCCAACGCTTAAACAAACGTGAACAAGAAAATTAATCAAAAAAAAAAATAATCCGCCAGAATCCTTAATCGTGCTTAAAGATATTTAGGCAGGTATTTCGACCTCAGGAGGCAATATGAAAAGCGCTATCTTCCCACATTAAACCCATTTTAAACACGTGATCTGAGGGTTTTAATGTTCGATTACGCGAGATCCGAGTCGCATATCCATGAGTGTGCGCAACCAAACTTCCCCAACACGTTCCTGGGGTCTGTTTATGACGCTTACACATCTGACCCAGAAAGTTTGGACGATAAGTCAGTTTGAGTAGCGACGCCGCCATCGAGCCAAACTGGTTCACCGGAAGTACAGTAGCATGATCTCGCCAACGATCGCTCCACACCGAGAAAACTGTGCAACGCGCCACAGTGGATCGTGCACAGCTGTGAGCAAACGGCGAACTGCTTCACGCAGTAATCCCAATTCCCAAGGATGACGTGGCTTTGACGCCTGAAGGTAACGTCCAAATACCGAACGTTCATCTCGACATACATCGGTTTCAACAGCGTCGGGCTGCGACCGAGCGAAATGTCCCAGGTGGAGCAAGGGCTGGTTTGGTTTTCTTTTTCTTTTTCGGGCGTGGGGTGGTGGTGGTAGTGGGGCGTTAACTCCGTGCCCTATCACAGCGGGGATGGCCTGGAGGGGCCCTGTTTAGTAACCTACACACGTAACCACCGCCAAACTGAAAACTGCAGCAAGATGGTCAGTGCGGACCGGAAGTTCCAGCTTTAACGTTCGACATAACGCCAAGTGCAGTTTTGTACGTTTAAACTCCAGGACATAATTTAATCCTTGGCCACTGATGGATTCGAACCTTCAGCGTCGACACTCGAGTCCGATGCTCCAACAATAAGCTACCCAAGACCACTGGGAGCGGGTGCTGGGGTGGGAGCTACTGTTTCAGGCCAAAGAAGGGCTAGTGACGTCACTCACTGGTAAAAATTAGGCTCCAGAATTGAACATCAATATTTTCAGCCCCAGCCACGCACTGAAGGCACGAATGAAGCTTTTCTAAACCGAAAACGTAAAAAGTGTCTGCATCCACACAGACGCTAAAACCCTTAAAACGATCTCTGTTACACAATAAGTAAAATCATATAAAATAGAACATATATTACTTAATTATACTTCTTCATTTTAATCTGTTCCAGATATGTTCCGAATTTGTATTTTTAAAATCGAAGGAAGGCTACAGGAGTAGGTCAGCACTCATGTTAAATAAACAAGTCAGAAACTGGAAATGAATGAATTCATTATTTAGGGTCTCACAAAAAGGGGCTTCCGCCAGAGTAAGGAATGAGTTTCACCCATGCGAAGGTTGGAATTACAAGTTATAATCCATACATCAACTCTTTGCTCTATCCATCCCCTATCGTCAGGTTTCTCCGACATTGTGACCGTTAAACTTGCAAGGGAATTAATACATCCAATAGAATACAAAGATCAATGTACACCATTGATTGGAATGGAAAGTTAAAATACACTCAGTGTAGTTCTCAGATGCAAACGACCGTTTCCCTCCTTTCCCACCCCCTCCCCCTTTGCCGTAAACGGCTGTCATTTACAGCGACATCACCACCACCGCCAAGAGGCACGATGGCAGATAAAGATCTAAACAGGTAGCCAGCAGCAAATTTTAAAAAAATTACTGTAAGGTCACTTCACCTTGGCCAGCTAGACAGACACGAAGAATAAACGAAAGCGTACATGGCAAACAGGAAGGGAACTAAAAATTAACACGCAAGAAAATGAATAAGGTGCAGAAACGATAAGAATCTTATATATCCTGTCAAGTGAACACGCGAACACCCACATTACTATGTCACATGATGGCATCAGATACCTCGTCCGCATTTCCACCACCCATCGGCTCTCCCTCCATACCCACAATGCCTTACATCCCGAGACGATCAGAAGACTGTAGATCCTCTCAACGAATGTATGAACACCTTCGCTGCACACGCTGGACAAAATACTGCAGGACCTTCAAATACACAACTATTTCGTCCGCCTCTCGCTCTAAGCTCCCCCAGATCCACCGCCTCCAAAGGTTTGAAAAAAAACGTGTCTTACGTCTCCGAAATCCTCGACGCGGTTTTGCTCCACGAGGGACGAATCCATCCTGGCAAAAGCAGAGTTCACGAAAAAAAAAGTTGTCACAAGTTCCCCAGAAAAACACCTCGCACTACTGCTGCCAACCGAAGCCTCTGCTGGCAGACCCTACAAGCATCGCACACAGCGGCAGCGGCAGCACCTCCAGCGGTTCCAGCCTAGCAGACACGGCACCAGCAGACAGTCGTCATGCACGCCGCTACCGAACTGAAACTCCCGGGCCGATAAGGACGCCGTGCAGATCGGAAAATCAGCGGCCCGATGACGAGATGAAAACACGCCCACTGCCAGCGCGCACGCACGCACGCATGCATTGGGCAAAGAGGTTCTCTGGCACCGAAAGTCTGCCGTACGACTACACTACTCGGCAAAGTTCTCTCCAGCTGAAGCGAATGCCGCCCCCATAACGACGGAGAACGTGAACAGTTCAGCTGGCAATGTCCACCGATGACGTCTATAGTTAGATATGCATCCACAGGGGTCACTTGACATCCCTTGTTGGGGTCAGTCCTCGTGGAACGGAAGGTAAGTTGCGTGGTTTAAGGCCTTTTCTCGCGCGTCCGTTAAGGACAAGAGAGCAGTGACGGCAAGACCATAAACTCTCCCCAGTCTCACAAGCCCTCCATTCAGCCACCAGCCTACAGGCGGGGGAAAGGATAGGGCAGAACGAGTTTTAAAGAGCATGATCTTTTGTGATCATCCATGCCTTTAATGTACAGGTCAGCTTGTCATGTCCCAGTTCTGGGAGATAACATCAGACGCTAGGCCAAAGGACAACCAAGTGGTTTAAGTCTGCTGGTTTGTCCAGGCACATGGACATCGACAACAGTTCACAGACAGGAAATAAACATGACAGATTATTCCTCTTATCTCTGTGAACGTATTTACCAGCACAAGCTTGACTGAGGGTCAGACAACCTGTACAACGCACCATGATGCATATATTGTACTTTGGTCCTTAGTCGCAATCGGGCCATCTTCCTCAGCTAACAACCAAAATCTTCTGTTGGGCTGAAAACACAGATACTGACCATCTTCTGTTCTTAGATTACACAATATTACTGTGAACAGTTAATATAAATGCCTTATCCAAGCAGATAAAATTGTATGCAGTTTTAAAAATTGATGGGATCTCTTTTCTATTTCTCTGATCTCAACAGCAGTGAGAGAAAGGATACCATAGTGAACCATACCACATGTAACAGTAGCAATGAGGGACGAAAGTTCAAAACCTGCTCCTGTCTGTTCCACTATCAAGACAGCATTTAACCAGCATTCCACTAGATAAACTGAAAGAGCCACCTATCTTCCATAGTCATAACTGCTTCCCTTGTCAGCAAGGTGCCAGATGCTATTCACCACCAGCCCTTCTCCCACTTTTCCACCACAACCACTACCAAAATAACCACGCAAGCCTTAGAATCGGTGCCAGTCCAAAGCGTACGTAAATCACTGGTTACCAAGAAGATCCAAATCTTGTCTTGGAGATCTTAACAGCTCCAGACGTGCCACATACCACCAATGGAGTCATCTTGGTTCATGAGAGACCATAAGACAAACCAACTTTTCTACCATCAACTTCTTAATGCCTCTCCACCAATCAATGCCAACTACTTTCAAGATAAGTGGAGTGCATCAGACAGGTGAGAAGCCCTGACTTCCAAACAGAATAATACAGTACGCCCCTCACATAGGCTATGGAGCAACTAAATTTTGAAAACTTTGATTCTGAATTCATTGGGAGAGCCCAGGCACAATTCTGGTCTGGTCTGCTCCTTTCTCATACAGGCCCATTGCACTATCATTAATAAGGAGTTATCTCTGCAGGATTTTAACTCTTCAAATTACAGCCCCTTGAAAGTCAAAAACAAGAACATGTTGCATTATGAAAGACAAACACTTGGAAACTACTTCTTTCCAGCCACACTTCTCTATGTGTACCATAAAAAAGTGGTGACGGGGGGAGTGGTGGGGGGTCTGTAGGGGTGCATCTCGGCAAACTGTGCAAACGGGCAAGGATCAGTTAGAATTACCCTTTTAGTATTATTCTCAAGTTTGTAAAGCTCCCTATTCCATCTTTCTTGTATCCTGAAAGCCACAACCATAAATAAAATACATTGCCTTCAGAAGAACTTAAAGCAGCAATAAGGTTCTGCAAAGTGGAAACTCCAAAGACCTAGGGCAAAACGCATCACCCAGTCTTCTGTAGATTTGTACTGTTTGTACTTCTGTAAAATGTTCTATATTGGAACATCCATTACCCCCATCTTCCCACTGATTTCTCAGTGCATTGTATTATTCTATAGCTCCTCTGAACATTCTTGGCTTTTAAATCCAGTAGGTAATTTCATTAAAGTTTGTATATAATAAATACAATATTAATTCTGTAGCAAGGAGACAAACTAACTAGCTGATCTGACTGACAGACTGATAATACAGCAATTGAAACACAATATCCCTGACATTTTTACCCAAACAAACCAACAAAAAAAGCCTTTGAGTTACAAACTAAACTCGCACATACCCTACTGTCCACACTGAGATCTGGTGTCATTAGGGCTCTGCGGTGCATAATGTCCAGAACAGTTCATCCAGCAGAAGTCAGAAGGAAATAAAATTAGTGTCTGCTTTGGTCAACAGCTATTTCAGCTCAACTTGGTAAAATGTTCTTATTTCACAAATCCAGGAGTTATTCAAAGCTGACAAACATCTCAGTAGAGTTTTAATCACACTTAGTTCCTGTTACAAAAATTCACCTATAACGCGAGCAGTGTACTCTTGCTCCAGAGTAAACAAGTGTAAAAACAGGTGAGTCACCGAAACAGGCTTAACAAAAACTCACTTTCACTCCTGTTGCAAATTTAAGAAATGTTAAGTGAGAATTGTCAAAACAGCTCATGTCCCCTTTCTGCCATCTTTAGTCCTGCAGATACCAAAGTCAGCTGAAGATGGAGAAACCTTGTACTGGCAGTGAAGTAATTTCTAATGGCTAACCTGTGCAGTCACCAATGCCTGTGGTATGCAGCCTGTCAACATGTCTATTGCCTGTAACATTCCAAACTCTCACTGTGTCTGTCTACACACATGGCAGCACATACTACCAATTCACATGGACAGGATAACTTGTGGCCGACACATCCAACATGTCACACCACTGGTTAGGAAGGACAGTCCATATATGCTTCTATGCTACCCTTATGTCCCCAGTAATTTAACAATCCAAACTTCTTCCCATTGGTCACTGGTTCCTTGCACCGAACACAGCACACTGTCGTTCTTCAACAATACATGCACCGAAAGCTACAGCACACAACTAGGAAGAAATTACAACAAAAAAATGCTTGTTGGCAAGAGGCTAATACCTTATAAATAGAGGAAGTACACTTAATTCTGTCCCCTTAACTGAGAAGTAGGTCTTGTTTGCCATTGTGAATGGGGATGTGCTGAAAAAGCTAGCACTTGTGACTGTGAGAACCCTACAAAAACTACATCCAAAACACTGAGAAAAAAAAACCATCTCATCAACTGTATACTGTGTACATGTGCACTGTGTATACATGCATGCCTGTATGTGGATGAGGGAGGTTGGGAGGAGGCAGAGAATGGGACAGAGAGACTTAGCATGCAAACCACATCCTAAAACTGCACAACAAAGTGTTTTCCACTCAGGGAAAATACCTAAGGATTCAAAGAGTTAGCGGAGATTGATGAATCCCGTGTAACTGCTAAATGAACACATTTCACCCCTCCTCATCCTTCCTAAGCTATGGTTACAAAACACAAGCAAAGAGCAATGCCCCTATAAACATGTCTACCATTTATCAGCAGGCTATGCTTTACACAAGTCAGTTCCATTCAGAGGCAGTTGCTTGTCATCACAATACTCAGTGAAAATCCTTCCTCCCAAATCCTGCACAAAGAGTGTACAAGAAAGGGAGAGACAAAAAAAGCCTGGCTGTATACCCCTGGATAGAATAAAGTGCCCCCCCCCCCCCCATCTTTCAAACACCATCAACTACCTTGGTTAAACCTTCAAAGGTCTCTTTCCACTTGCTCTTTTTTCTAATGGAACACATTTTTAAAGTATCCATAAAAGTCCCCTAAAGATAGATCTCTGACAGTCTCAAATACCCCAATGTGGCCATGCATGCAAGGGAGACTACCTAGGAACCTGTACAACAAGCCAACCAGAGTATGGCACTTGACTAACATGTGCAAGTTAGTGGATGAGAACATGGTTTAATCGAAATTCTGAAAATACAAAACCCAATATTATACTCTTTGATTTTTAAGCTTTGAATAAAAGACAAACTAGAAAGTGAAAGAAGCAGAAAGTTAATTAAATGAAATACTGTTCAGATCAACTGCAGTTTGTTTGTGATGATGCTTTTAACTACTTAGATAGCGCTCTGTTAAACCAAAGTAATCTCAACAGCAAACTTGTGCAGAAAGTTATGTTAAACTCTCCATTGTTACGGTCTTTAATTACAGAAATACCTGTACAGAAATAAATCACACCAACTGAAGCAACTGTCCAAAACAGTAAATACTACCATGTCAGACAAGCTCTTCTCAAAATCAGCTGAGCAGCGAGGGAAAACTGAGCTATAAATGGTTGCTTCCTGGCATGAAACAACTGATCCAACAGGTGGTACCGAGACCGAGAAGAGGAACCCACATCCAGCTCAGAGTAAGCAAACAAGAACATGCTAATCACTTTCTTTTTTAAATAAGGTGTAACGCGATACACCAGGATTAGAAATGAAAGTTAGGTTACAGGCAATAGGCCACAGCTGAGGAAAGTATAAAGCAGGAAAATGACACCTTTCTGGGTCAGCACTTTCCAGGAAGACATTTATCTCTGTTAACGTAACTGTTTAATAGTATCTGTTGCTATTACATGTATCAAGGATGTCTGCAAATTTTTGTGACTGAATAAATCTACTCATGACTATTGATAACAAGGTCACCAGCAATGTTTTTAAAATCTGGTCATTAGTGCTGGGAACATGCCTGCTGGTAAAGGTGAGGTAAAACAACAGGCTTTCACTCAGTTTTAGGGAAACTAGTTTTAGTATTCCAAAGGCATTACTAGAAATGCTGATTCAAAGTTTAGAATCATCAAAAGCCAGCATTTTGCTTTCCTCTCAACAGCTGAAAGTTTCAAGAACATAGCCACAGATCTGTGTCTGAATAAAATATGTGTTAAGCAGACAGTCAACAAAGCACGATGTTAGAGAAGGGAGATAAACAGCCAGAAGCTTGCTTCCTGTCCTCTAAGCACTCAAGCCCACCTGAGTTATTTCTCTTCACAACCCACAAGAGGATCCTACGTGTTGAAACTGATGGATAACCAAAGATATAGACGAGTTACACACATTGGAGAAGAATCTTAAGCCAACATCTTTTCTGTGCTAAGCAGGAAAATGAAAAAGAGCAGATGAACCAAAAAAAAAAACCCCATATATAACAGAAGAACTATATAATATTAAAGCTACAATTAAAAAGACCCCAGTGGATTTCTTTCACCATCTCATATGCTGTTCAAAGAACCTCATCTACTACTTAGTTCGCACAAGAACCTCTGGAGTGGGGTCAAGTTATCACAAGAATATTATTTTCATGACTGACATGGATCTGTGATTACTTAACCTGGTATATTTTTTAGCTTTCCTCTATCAACTGCCACATCATCATACATTCCACCCGTTCATTCACAAAGTATTCTCACAGAAAGAAGGGGAAATGTGCCACTTCCTTCTTTTTAAAAAGTGCTGCCAGCAAACTGGAAGGTGTGTTAGTGGCTCACACCATGAATAAGATCTCTGAAAATAGCATGCTTCCCATGTTCCTGCTATGTGTAGCCCCTTTCTTATCAGGCACACTAGACACCAAGATATAGCTGGTGTGTAAATACTTTGCAGGGGTTCACTAGGCCCGAATCTCATGTCCCAGCACAGTCTCTCTAAATTACTGTCCAAGCCTCATCTTGACAGTAGGAAAACACGCATTAACGTCCCGCACAGCATATTCAAACATGTTACACATACCATTCAAACATGATAAACATGTTACACAGCATTTGAAGATGATTTGTTGTGCAACGATGGAAAATGTACATTTTCATTAATTTTCAAGTTGTGCCATTCTCTCCCCCTCCTATCAACCCTACCAAGACATTCTGAAAAACATGAGTAGATCGTCAGCTAAAGGGCGAGTGAACCGACCTGACTGCAATTAACTATGGAAACAAAGGTTTGCAAGGAAATTCTAATTTTTGATCCAAATATGCAGCAATTTAGTACCAAGGTAATGAAAACAACAGCAAAGCAGAAAAGTCACAAAGGCAGCAGAAGGCCATACACAACTGCTCCAGGACAAAGGCTGGCTGGCCGGTGGAGAACATGAGTAGCTGGGTAAATGAATCAGGTTCAGTTGCACTGGAAAATCCAATAAACTATACTGCTCCCAACAAGGAGGAAATATCGAAGTTTAGATATAATTTTTAAAATAGGATATTACGAAATTAAATTTATGTTAGGTTCCTTGACCTGCAAGGTTCCTTTATGCTTTGATGTTGCGCTGCTGTGTTCTGCTTGACATTTGATTGTCACATTGTTCTCAGTATAGAGAACTGGTGGTGGGTGATAGTTTTGACAAGCGAGTTGGCACATTTTATGTTCAAGATTTCTCACTACAGAAGGTAGATGGTCATGTGATTATCCTCTTTCACTCCTTCTCAGTTTCTGTGTTGAATAAGAAATTTTAAGATGGTAGTACTTCAGATGATGCAATTATCAACTATATTATCAAGCACATTCGTTCAGTTTTTCTATATATGTACATATATTGTATACATTGGGGAGATCAGAGAGAAGAGATATCCAAAAGCTTGCAAACCATGTTTTCTAACTACTGCCTCCCTCCCACAAGCTAACACAAACCATCAGCAAAAATCTCCTTTTCCCAATGCAGCAAAGATTGATAAGACCTGGCAGGCACCAAACCAGAAGCTAACAGGTGGATATTGATGAAAACCTCACTCTTTCACAGTTTCAGTCAGTTATCACTACCTTTGCAAATGCACCTCAGAAGGAAACCTCAATATACCCCCCAGTTAAAGCAGCTCCTTCCACTGATTACCAGCCCCTGTGTCTCTACACAGCCAGTGCTAAACCTCTTGCCTGGGCCTCAGCTGGCTGCTCACAGACCCAACCTTGTATTGCCCAAAATACTAGATAACAGGAAGGCATTCACGAATGGCTAATTGTCAGCATCATCAGATTTTGAGCCGATCAGCTGTGGTGTAAGCTAGTGGGATGTCTTTTAAAAGTCCATCAGAAACGAATGTTGACCAGGTATGCATCTTGCAAACTCAAGGTGAGCATCACCATCCTCTTGCAACAGTTGTGTATGCATCCATTAGGATTATAAGAATATGGGAGTGTGATTGTCTTGGCAGGACTCTCTGAAGTCTATCAACCTCTGTGATGGGACTGCAGTATGACAGGCCTCTATGACCACAAAGCCCACTGTTGTACCATATCATATTCCCAGCATCACCAGGTGCCTTCATTGTCAAAGATAATCATTGTGCATCTCTGTGACGCAAAGGATTCAGATGTTAGCAAGGTCAGTGATATCCCAGACCTCTCTCAACTGACACTTGCAAGATATCCTCAGCAGATGTCTCCAGGAATGGCCAGCCCCTCCCAAGACCCTTCATCAGTTAGTCAAACCCTTCAGCAGGAGTGGCAAAGAATTTAATAACACAGAACAAGGAGGTTGATTCACAGCACAAAGCTTCACTGCATGGGTGT
Source organism: Lanistes nyassanus (assembly GCA_004794575.1). Taxonomy (NCBI): domain Eukaryota; kingdom Metazoa; phylum Mollusca; class Gastropoda; order Architaenioglossa; family Ampullariidae; genus Lanistes; species Lanistes nyassanus. Next base: position 52,572 of record SMGT01004173.1, on the reverse strand, counting down.
TTAGTTGCAACTGCCAAACCTACCCAACAGCAGAGTGTGGAAAAGACTAGTTGTGCGACAGAACTGAAAACATTTGTTTAGCCACAAATGTGTTGTTGCAACTTGTAGTCTCCCTTACTTTATTTCTATATTGTAAGAAACATGCTAACTTCATTCATTGTATTGTTTTGACAGCTTAACATTCAATGTTTTTCTTATTTGGCATATAGTCTATGAAGAAATAACTGTGAATGACCCCCCCTATTCCCCCACCCACCCCCACCCACCCCAATTCAGCAAATAATAAACCCAAATTACTTTGTGAACCAGAAAAACTTTGTTTTAATAACACAATTCCATTAACAGTATTATTTATACAGATTATCTTCCTATTGTGTATTTTACGCGAAAATGTCTACACCTGACAAATTCTGCATGACACTGTTATAAATGCAATCACTTTTGCAAAGTGTGTGCTGTGTGGATGTACTTTATGATGGGAAGGACAAGGAAACACATACTTTTAAATACAAAACTACTCCCTCCCCACATGTTCAAAACATTTCCTTTTCAGTTTTTCCCAGGAAAGGTAAAGAGATGAGACAATAACACGAAGCACTTTCTATCAGGAAACAAGACAAAAACACACAGTCTCAACAAACATCAAATGTGGGAGGTGCAGAGAGATCTCATCCAGAACTGAAAAGCAGCTGCTTATGTCAGCACCGAGAGGTAAGTGCATGTCTGTGACATTGTGGGAACAAAATTTGAACGTTTCATATGAAGTCCACGTGCTCTTTGGAGTAGACATGTTAGTGCTATAATAGTAGTCAGTACTTGATGGACAACACAATACCACAAAGAACTGCACAAGTATAAAACACTAGATGTTGTTAGCCTTATTACCAATACTATGCTCTAAAGTGGTATATGTGCATATTTTGGGCTCAACAATCCACAGGCTACTTATATACAAAAATTAGCATGAAGGGTGGCTAAGAAACATTAATGATGTAGTACTTTGAAAACAACTATTCAGGCACTGGAAAATTATATTAAATTAATTTTTGATCCGATTGTCATGTTGTTTATATCAAAACAGGGATAAGAACTTTCACTATTTAAGTCATTTCACTTTGTCAGATTTTTTCCCCATAAACAACAATGAATTATGTTACAAATTTGTGAGAGCATCTACAGCACAGAAGTGGAACAGTATCCAGCGGTCACTTTGGACATAGGCAGATGACCTCAACTTAGCTGACGAACTGCCCCTTCTCTCCCACACCCAGCAACAGATGCAGGAAAAGACAAATATCACTGCAGTCAACTCTGCTCGCTTGGCCCTCAAAGTTCAGAGGGAAAACCAAGATCCTCAAGGTCAACACCACTAACTCAACCCCACCATGCTCAAAGGCAATGCATCAGATGAGCTGGAAACTTTCACCCACCCTGGCAGCATCATCTACAAAGAAGGTGGGACAGAATCCAATAATAAAGTCAGGACTGGGAAGGAAAAAGCAGCTTTTCTTCATTGAAATACATTTGGGTACCCAGAAATGTTTCTATCAACAAAATCATGTTATTTAACACTACCACCAATGTGAATATCGAGACTTTCATTAATACCTGTCTAAGAAAGATCTTGCAGATCCACTGGCTTGATACCATCAGCAGCCAAGAACTGTGGCTGCAAAAATGAGAGTAGCCTGATGGATCGGCCCAATCCTCAGCAAACCAGCTTCAAGCACTACAAGATAAGTCCTCATATGGAACCCCTACAGAAAAGAGATTGGCCCTGAAATAGCTGATGGCATGATCTTGAGCCAGATCCCCAAAGGATGGACTGCACCTGGGAATAGCTAAGGAAGCTGGCTCAGGAATGAGATGCCTAGAGGACTCTCACAGGCAGCCTAAGTCCCAGGAGAGAAAAAGAAAATAATGATGATGATGATGATGTTACAAATCACTTTGTTTGCTGAAGAAACTGTCCGACTTAACATTGCTTTGTGTTCAGCTTTCAAATTCGATACAACAAGAAATATATTTAAACATAGTTCTGATTCCCTGTGTTGAACTATTCTAAAAAAAAGCAATTGTCCTCCAGCAGTACTGTTCTGTCTTGACTTCTGTGGTCAGATAACTTGGACTATTGCTTCTGCTTAGAATTATTTTAAGTTTTCAGTATATTAAGATTATACCAGCTTCTTTATCTTCAGCAGCGTTTCTGGAGTTCGTCAAAACCAAGGGTCAAAATGACCATCTAGCCTAAAATCTGAGGGCCATTTTGTAAAAAGCAGGGGTCAACCTGCAAATCTCTGCATCATTTTTGAATTTTTGTCTGTAAATTACACCCAACTGTCATTATCAAGGGATCTGCTTCAGTTAACTATTTGACAAAAGGTTTTTAAAGTGATTCAACAACAAAAGGCTTACTACTAAAAAGGTCTTCCTGCACTACTGTACGGGCCACTGTATTTGCCTATTCAACCTATGATGAACTAATGAGCACATGGCGTCACCATCACAGCAGACACATCATGATAAAAGAATTCCTCTACACCTGTAACACCTGCTGTACAATCCCACCTTAAGTATGCCGTGTAACTGTTCTCTGCAGCAACCACCTAATGCTTTGTTTCAAGATCGACTTGCACGGTCAGTGGTGTCAATGACAGGTGTGCTACGCAGCCATGGACTTTGAAACAAGTGATGCCTTTCGGAAAGCAGGTGAAACAAGGTGAGCATTTTAAGTGCGTGACACCGAGAAACGACGTGCGTAAGGTTCAGAGGTCGGGTTTACCATGAATCATCAGCTGCCGAAGGAGAACTTTGAAAAGAAAATGACATTTCGCGGCTCCCCGTCAAATTTGCACTCTACTTTCTCCGCTTACCCCCCCCCCCCCCCCCCCCCCCCCCCC